>ML663010.1:7692544-7774337 GCA_007570785.1 Antilocapra americana
CTCTCAAGGTTCAAAATACACAGTGCCCAAGCCTCATTTATTCACCTATAAAATAAGGATGTTAAGCTAAATTTAAATTATAATTTGACCGTTAATTTGTAAATATCCTGTCTCATTACCCAAATAGTTATAAGTACAATAGCAAATTGAAGCAGATGATGTCTAGTATTACTTTAGCTGTAAAACTCTGATTTAATTAACCTTCAGAGAAGAGATTTTAGTCTACTGGGGAATTCAAGAAACAGTTCATGAGACAGACCTAAGTAAACGGGAATCAAATTTGGCTGAAGGATAGGAGAGTAGTTCTTATACTGACATAAATTGATTTTCATTTTAAAAGTAGGAGGTTGTTTGGTTCAGTTGAGTCACTCAGTCGTGTCCTGACTCTCTGCGACCCCATGGACTGCAGCACGCCAAGCCTCCCTGTCCATCACCAACTCCCAGCGTTTACTCAAATTCATGTCTATTGAGTAGGTGATGCCATCCAACCATCTCATCCTCTGTCATCCCCTTCTCCTCCCACCTTCAATCTCTCCCAGCAACAGGGTCTTTTCAAATGAGTCAGTTCTTCACATCAGGTGGCCAAAGTATTGGCGTTTCAGCTTCAGCACCAGTCCTTCCAATGTATATTCAAGATTGATTTCCTTTAAGATGGACTGGTTGGATCTCCTTGCAGTCCAAGGGACTCTTAAGAGTCTTCTCCAACACCATAGTTCAAAAGCATCAATTCTTCAGTCTCTCCCATCAGGAAGCTTCCATAAGCCTCTTATCCTTCTCCATCAGTGGGCAGACAGACTGAAAACCACAATCACAGAAAACTAACCAATCTGATCACATGGATCACAGCCTTGTCTAATTCAATGAAACCATGAACCATGCCGTGTAAGGCCACTCAAGACAGACAGGTCACGGTGGAGAGTTCTGACAAAACGTGGTTCACTGGAGAAGGGAATGGCAAACTACTTCAGTATTCTTGCCTTGAGAACCCCATGAACAGTATGAAAAGGCAAAAAGATATGACACTGAAAGGAAGTTGTTAATGAACAGTTTTCACAAAATGAAACATTAAGTGAGATTCAAAGTCATAAGTAATTGAAGCAACTTAGCATGCACACAATCAAGGAAAAGTAGCAGACAGAGAGAAGAAATTTTACATTTTACAGAAAAAAAGATTATGTGATTAAATACAAAAAGAGAGGGTGGACAGGCAGGCCTTGAGGATATTTCAAGCCATGTTAAGGAACTTGAACTGATTAACATCATCACACATTCAACTCTCTAACATAGAAGGTCTTTCTCTACTTTTTCTGTTGAAACATATTTAAACAAAAATCAGATCAAACTCCATTTCCTCCATAAAAGTTTCTTACAAATCTATTTTCACCAACTGCTCCTGTACTTGTACTTGCTGCCCATAAGATTAGTACCTTACTGTGTATACTGCCCTGTTCTTATTGTCTAGTTCACATAATCTTATATGTCAATTGATAATGCTGCCACAAAAGTTATTTTTCATTAACTGTTTTGTGTTTACAGGTTTCTTAAGCTCCAGTGAGAAACGCACCATGGGAACGCCTGATAAGTATTTCTTCCAATTTTCTATAAATTATGTGTAGCTACCAAAACACCGAGCTTCTTACAGAAAATGTTTTACACTATTATGAGTAAAATATTCTCTATTTACAGTAAAAATCTTTGTCAAATTTCTTCTTGATTTAAGAAAAGGAGTAGGGATTTCATATACAAATTCTGTAAAGTCAGAAATACTTAAATTCTAAAAATCGAATGGTCTGAGATATGTGAAAAAGAGAACTGGAAATTCTCTCCCTAACAATCATTATGGAACCAAACATGAAATAAACTATTACAGGTACCATAAATTCAACTAATCTAAAACAACTCTGGATCAAGTACATAAGCACTGATTTTGGCCAGCTTATAAATAAAATGTAGGAAAATCCTTTACACATTTATTAAACACTTAACCTTTAACTAAACTCCAAATGTTCCCAAATATGAAATAAAAATTGCCAAAATGTCTTCACATGGCTCAATCTAACACGCCTGGAAATTTACTGCTCACTGAATTTAAACTGAATATAAAAGTTTTAATTTATATGAAATTAACCAGTGCTGGAGAATTTCATACAGACGTTTCTTATTAACAGAAAGTTTCCATGGGTAAGAAGAAAACTAAGAAGCTGAAAGGCTTTCTGACGTATTTTCTGCCATGTCAATACCAGCAAATAGGATAAATGAGTTATAAAAAATTAGGTGAATAATTTACAACAAAAATTTTCACCTGAAATGCATACATTACAACAAAAACATTTTGGCCCTAGTTATCAACATGATCATTTCCGAAAGTGTATTCTAATGGGCACAAGGTAAACCTCTATAAACAGGTTCCATGGTCAAATAAATTTGGGAAACACTGAATACTAACTCCTCATCTTAGAGGTGAATAGTACCACCAGCACAGGTATAATTGGTTTAACTTTAACCTAAATCCCCCAAGTTTATCTTGACCAGGAAACATTTTTTTGATTATTCATAATGTCAAATTAATATTCTGAGGAATATGTGTTCCAAAGAATGTATTTTGGGGAATTTTGTCAAAATTTTTCCTATGTTCTTACTTTGCCTGTATTATTATCAAGAATAATTTCCCTGCAAGAAACACTGTCCCCATTCAACTATTCAGTTCAGTCACTTAGTCATGTCCGACTCTTTGTGACCCAAACTCAGGTCCATCGAGTCGGTGATGCCATCAAACCATCTCATCCTCTCATCATTCAACTATTACCAGGACTAATAGAAAAATAAGTATCAACAGATATTTACCATTTTTTAAAAAAGACTGGAAAAAAATAGAAAATATAAAGGTAAGTATTTCCTCATGTGTATTTTAGTATTTTATTTCAGGTGGAAATATTGGGTTGGCCAAAAATGAGTTTGTGTTTTTCCATAACATCTTACAGAAAAACTCAAACTTTTTGGCCAACCCAATATATGTTTATATTGGGCCTGCACATAAAATGTATTTTTCAATGTGGAATATTCCAAAAAAGTTGGGTTAAACAGGTTTCTTACTGCAGGATATTTGAGAGCCTTTATTGAAATTTCCAAGAACACTTCTGATTACAGGAACCTTTTTTTTTTTTACTGAAGCATCTCCAAGGACTAGTGCTTCTTAGAATACAATTTAGGAAATACTGGCTTTCGGAAACCATGCACCTCCAATTGTCTTGAGGCACATTATACAAAGTCAATGTTTAGGGACTTCCCTGGCAGTCAAGTAGCTAAGACTTCACCTTCCAATGCAGGGGGTGTGGGTTTGATCCCTTTGGGGAGCTAAGATTCCACATGCCTTCATGGCCAAAAAGCCAAAATATAAAACAGAAGCAATATTGTAACAAATTCAAGACAAAACATAAAACAGAAGCAATATTGTAACAAATTCAATAAAGACGTTAAAAATGATTCACATCAAAAAACAAAACAAAAAAATAAAAACAATGTTCAGTTCTCACCTCTCTCAGAATATACACAGATTTCTCATTTTAATTGCTGGTTCTTCACCACTTGGTCAAATTTTCAATAACTTTAATTTGACTAGCAAGAAGTTGTAATTAAGTTCCTGTATTCCAATTCTGGCTCTACCACTTATTGGTTGTATTGTTTATCAGCCTTGTAGTTTATAGGCCTTGTATTATTATTTAATCTCTTTCCCATGTCTTCCTCGATAATAAAAGAATAATAGGAATAGTTATGTCAGAGAGTTTGGGATTTGTTGTTTAGGATTAAATGAGATAATATGCCTATATAGTCCAGTGCCTGGCAATCAGCATGACAGATACCTACTACAATCAGAATAGCACTATGATAGCAGGAGGAGTTAGGAAATTCATGTCAAAACTAAAGAAACTATTAAAAACACTATGCTGCCACCTAGTGGCACTCTGATATAAAAATTAATGTTAGTTCCTGATAATATGGTATGAAGCAGTATAAAAATTAAAATATTCTCTCGTTATATTAGCACACTTCATAAATCATTGAGTAGAGAATATAATTTTGAAAAACTCACTAACTACTCCACACCAACCCTGAAACCAGGTAGGTTTATCACAAACACTCAAATTGGTTAAAGAAATAAGAACAAAGAGAACTGTGAAGGCCTGCTGAATAAATTCCACCTACACAGTATTTGTTGATTTTCAGGCTGGACTATTTCAGCAATGGTTTTCTATTCAAGGTACAAAACAAAAACAGCCACAGACATTTATATCAACCAACGAAAAATAGCAAATAATCAAAAATAAGGAATTTCATTAATGTAAGTGGAATCTTCACACTTTTTTAAGATAATTACAAATCTTTCTGGAGTTAAGAGTATAACAAAGAAACATATAACAATAAGTATATAGGTTTGGTTCAATATGAATTCTCTAAGTAACTTTTACAAACAAGACCAAATGCTTTACAGAACAGATACGGAATCTTCACTCTTTCTTTCTAAATGAATTGCACTGGTTTTGTTTGTTTTTCCTGGCTCCGGCTTGGGCCATGCAGAATCTTAGTTCCTCAACCAGGGATGGAACCCTTGCCAGCTACAGTGGAAGCCTGGAGACTTAACCACTGGACTGCCAAGGAAGTCCCCTAAATATACTAACTATAAAGGTTCCCATAAACGCCTTGAGGGACATCACTGTCCAAATGTAAAGATAAGAGGAAGATTAAGACAATAACAACAGTTATTTAAACCCACAACTCAGCATCATCAGGATTAGATCAGGGAGACTCTATTTCAGTCAGCTTGTGCAAAGCACTTCAGAATAAAATTACCCTAAGAATAAAGAAAACTGGAGACATTTTCCTTGAGAATGTACGGGCTTCAGTAACTGCTCACAGCCCTAGAAGAATTTTTGCACAATACTTCAAACATTCTGCAAAGTAACATCCACCAAAGAAAATCGAGACTCATCAGTCATAGGCTGAAATGATACTTTGAGCACCCAACTCCTAAATTTTTCACAAAAGTGACCAACATGATTACAGATTCTAAAATGCAAACGCGATGTTTACAAACAAAACAACCCTAAAGCATGCATATAGGATGGATGCAGCTACCCTTCCCTATAACGAACACACAAGACCCACGAACTAACCTGCAGCCTCCACAACGTTTTAAGGAAAAGCCACGAGAAGCCCAGAGAGAGAGCAGTCCAACGGTGCAGGGCCCTCCCAGGTCCGGCGGGTATAAGATTATAGACGCCACAACGCAAAAATCAGGGGACCTGGGGGCAAATCAAATACCCTGAGCAGCCAGAGATGCAAGTCAAACTCTTAAATGAACCCTAGACGAAAAAATATCGGGACTGCCTCGAAACCGTCACCCGCAAGCTATTGACCACTCCGACTTACCTCAGCCAAAGGCCTCTATGACCCCGCCGGGGCGATATGCTTCCGGTTCGCCTTACAGTACTTCCGGTTTTCATTCCTCTATATCCCTAGTTGAGCGTGGGTGGAGAATCTTGAGCGCCTGGGGCAATACGATTGTTTTTCTGTTTGGTTGTTTTTAAGATAAAGCTCCTGGAAACTTATCTCTGGATGTTGCATGTTTTTCTTCGTTCCCTCTAAGTATTGGTTTACATATCCATATTAAAAAAAAAATTCTTGGGATTCTGTTTATGTTTCTGAGAGTGAACGGGTTCACAGCTGACAAGCATCCAACAGAATCAGCTTACAAGAAGATTGATGAGTGGCAGCCGTGTGTGTGATGGTGCATGATCTGAAGTTTTCAGTCTGGGACCTCCTGAGAAGAGAAAAAAATTTTTTGAAAGGATAAAGCGAAACCTAATAGGAGCAATAGGAACTGCAAATGGGGAAAGCCCTCACTGATCTTTATATACTTTTTATGTTTGAATAAGGTGAAAGTATTATCCACGCAAAAAATAAAATGTTGATTTTAAGTGAAATAATACAGAGATAATCACAACACCTATTCCAGCACCTAATATAGAATACAATATATTTCAGGCCTCCTATCTATAGTTTTTGCTGTTACCAAAATCTGAAAGAAATGGTTCCTGTCCTCAAATTTTTAACCATATTTGCAGGTGAAAGTCTATCTGGAACTCTCTTTTAACTCTCTCACTTCCTTCAGGTCTTTGCCCAAATGTCACCATTTTAGGGAGACCTTGCTTGACTACCCTAAATAAAACAGTAACACCCACACATGTAGCCTACTACTACCCATTTCCCTTGCTTTTTTTTTTTTTTAATGTAAACAGTGCCCCTGAAGTGAAACTTTGTAATAGATTGTACTATTGGCTTCCCTATTGGGCTTCCACAAGGTCTTGAGTTTCTTTGTTTTGTTGGTGGAGCTACAGGGCTAGCTTCTGGGATCTTAGTCCCCCCACCAGGGACTGAATTCAGGGGCACAGCATTGAAAGCAGAGTCCTAAGCATTGGAATGCTGGGAATTGCACCACTCACCTCTTGCTTTATACTCTGTAACACAATCACCAGCTAACATGGTATGTTTGTCTATTGTCTATATCCTGAAACATAAGTTGCATGTAGGCAGAGACTAGTTTTGTTTATTTTTAAAAAAATATTTTAAACGAAAGTATAGTTGACCTACAATATTATATGTTACAGGTGTATAACATAGTGATTCACAATTTTTAAAGGTTATACTCCATTTATGAAAGTCAAAGTGTTAGTCGCTCAGCCACATCTGAATCTTTGTGACCACCACGGACCATAGCCTGCTAGGCTCTTCTGTCTGTAGAATTCTCCAGGCAAGAATACTGGAATGGAGAGCCATTCCCTTCTCCAGGGGATCTTCCCAAGCCAGGGATCAAACCCAGGTATCCCGCACTGCAGGCAGATTCTTTACAGTTTGAGCTACCAGGGAAGCACATACTCCCTTATGTGTTATTATAAAATATTGACTACATTCCCTGTATTTTACTATATATCCTTGTATTTTATTTATTTTGTACATATTTTGTACCTCTATTAATTCCTTGCCCCTTTCTTGACCCTCCCTGCCTTCCCTCACCACAACGGTAATCACTAGTTTATCCCCTTTATCTGTGGGTCTGTTTCTTTTTCTTGTATTCAGTAGTTTGCTGTATTTTTTAGATTCCACATACAAATGCAATATTTGTCTTTCTCTGTCTGATTTATTTCACTAAGTGTAACACCCTCCAAGTCCATCCATGTTGCTGCAAATGGCAAAATTTCATTTTTTTAATGCATGAGTAGTAGGCCCTTGTGTGTGTGTGTGTGTGTACCACCACTTCTTTATACATTCATCTATAAATGGACATCTAGGTTGCTTCCATACCTTGACAATTGTAACTAACACTGCTATGAACATTGGGGTTCATGTGTCTGTTCAAATTGCTGTTTTATTCTTAAAGAGATGAGAATACCAGACCACCTGACCTACCTATTGAGAAATATGTATGCAGGTCAGGAAACAAGTTAGAACTGGACATGGAACAACAGACCGGTTCCAAATAGGAAAAGGAGTACATTAAGGCTGAACATTGTCACCCCGCTTATTTAACTTATATGCAGAGTACATCATGAGAAATGCTGGGCTGGGTGAAGCACAAGCTGGAATCAAGATTACCGGGAGAAATATCAATAACCTCAGATATGCAGATGACACCACCCTTATGGCAGAAAGGGAAGAAGAATTTAAGAGCCTCTTGATGAAGGTGAAAGAAGAGAGTGAAAGAATTGGCTTAAAGCTCAACATTCAGAAAACTAAGATCTGGTCCCATCACTTCATGACAGATAGATGGGGAAACAGTGGAAACGGTGGCTGACTTCATTTTTCTGGGCTCCAAAATCACTGCAGATGGTGACTGCAACCATGAAATTAAAAGACGCGGAGCGGCTCCAAGATGGCGGAGGGAGGAACGGCAGGAATTGGATGAAGTAATTGATCACTGAAGAACTACAGTGCTGGTGAGATGTGTAAGGATTTTTGTCCCTGAGTCATGGAAGACAGAAGAGCTGAGAAGTCATGTGAACGAGCATGTGAATCACTAAAAAGGCAGGATTATGAGGTGGCCCTCAAGCACTGCACAGAGGCCCTCCTTTCTCTTGGCCAGTACTCAGTGGCTGACTTCACAGGGCCTTGTCCGCTGGAGATAGAGAGCATCAAGATCGAGAGTCTTCTTTATAGAATTGCCTCCTTTTTGCAGCTGAAAAACTATGGGCAAGCTGATGAAGATTGTAGGCATGTGCTGGGCCAAGGACTGGCCGAGGGGGACAGCGCCTTTCGGGCAGCGCTGTGCTGCATGCAGCTTGAAGGGAAGCTCCAGCCTGTATCCCACATTCTTGCCAAATCGCTGACAGGAGAGTCCCTGAATGGGATGGTAGCAAAAGATTTGACAAGGCTAAAAACACTTCTCACAGAAACAGAGACAGCAACTAGTAACGTCCTCTTGGGATATCGTGTGGAAGACCTAGAGGAGGGACCTTGCAATGGTTGGCGTTTCCGCCCACCACCTAGGGGGATCACAAGCAACGAGGAATATACTTTGTGTAAAAGGTGGTGCAAGCGGTAAACAATCCACCTGACAGTGCATGAGGCACAGGAGACGCGAGTTCAATCCCTGGGTCAGGAAGATCCCCTGGAAGAGGACATGGCAACCCGCTCTGGTATTCTTGCCTGGAGAACTCTGTGAACACAGGAGCCTGGTAGGCTCCAGTCCATGGGGTTGCAAAGTGTCGGACAAGACTGAAGTAATAAGCACACATGTAACATCTTGCTGGTTCCCTCACTAATTAATAAATAACTGAAAATTTAAAAAAAAAAAAAAAGACGCTTAGTCCTTGAAAGAAAAGCTATGACCAACCTAGACAGCATATTAAAAAGCAGAGACAATACTTTGCCAACAAAGGTCCACCTAGTCAAGGCTATGGTTTTTCCAGTGGTCATGTATGGATATGAGAGTTGGACTACAAAGAGAGCTAAAGAAAGCTGAGCACCGAAGAAGATAAAAGAACTCTCTTTCTCAGGAGGCAAAAGATGAGTAAGTCTGTTCTTTCCTTTGATAAGAACTTTACTCGTCCACATTCTTAGATATAGCTCTTAGATTAAACTCTCCTTCAGAACAGAGATTGTAATGTTTCTCTCTATATCCTCAGGGCTTAATGAATGAATAAATAGAGTAAGTGTTCTAGTAGAGATGTTCCCTGTTTAAGATGTATATTACAAGAAATCATTTCTAGCCTCTTCTCAGTGTAATCGAAATTGCTTAAGAACAATGAAAGGATTGAGGAGATATCTATCATGAAGTGAAGTTGCTCAGTCATGTCCAACTCTTTGCAACCCCATGAACAGTAGCCTACCAGGCTCCTCCACCCACGGGATTTTCCAGGCAAGAGTACTGGAGTGGGTCACCATTTCCTTCTCCAGAGGATCTTCCCCACCCAGGGATTGAACCTGGATCTCCTGCAGTGTAGGCAGACGCTTTACCATCTGAGCCACCAAAGAAGTCTTTCTTTGATATCTATCATAGAAAGAGTTTAAAGGACAAGATGGACAAATGGAAATCAAGGAAAGACTGGTAGAAGGAAAAAGAAAAAGTACTGTCTAGAAGGAATCAGTGGAAACAGAGGCTGACTTTATTTTGGGGGGGCTCCAAAATCACTGCAGATGGTGACTGCAGCCATGAAATAAAAAGACACTTAACTCCTTGGAAGAAAAGTTATAATCAACCTAGACAGCATATTAAAAAGCAGAGACATTACTTTGCCAACAAAGGTCCATCCAGTCAAGGCCATGGTTTTTCCAGTGGTCATGTATGGATGTGAGAGTTGGACTATAAAGAAAGCTGAGCACCGAAGAACTGATGCTTTTGAACTGTGGTGTTGGAGAAGACTCTTGAGAGTCCCTTGGACAGCAAGGAGATCCAACCAGTCCATCCTAAAGGAGATCAGTCCTGAGTGTTCACTGAAAGGATTGATGCTGAAGCTCAAACTCCAATACTTTGGCCACCTGATGCGAACAGCTGACTCATTTGAAAACACTCTGATGCTGAAAGATTGGGGCAGGAGGAGAAAGGACAACAGAGAATGAGATGGTTGGATGGCATCACCAACTCGATGGAGATGAGTTTGAGTAAACTCCAGGAGTTGATGATGGACAAGGAGGCCTGGTGTGTTGCAGCCCACGGGGTCCCAAAAAGTTGGACTGAACAACTGAACTGAACTGATAGTTCTATTTTTAGTTTTTTGAGAAACCTCCTGTTTCCAAAGTAGCTGCACCAATTTACATTCCCACCTATAGTGAATGAAAGTTCCCTTTTCTCTACATCCTCATCAACATTTGTTTTTTGTGTTCATTTTTTTTTTTTTTTACTTTTATTTGCATTTATTTTTTGCAGCATTTATTCCCGGGCCATGAGTTTCTGTTTCTTCAGTTTCTTCTGGGATATCTTTTTCTTCTGTGCAACCTCCTCTTCTGGTTTAGGAACAATCTGTTCTTTTTCAGTAAGTATCATCTCAATGTGGCAGGGAGAGCTCATGTAGGGGTTAATCCGACCGTGAGCTCTGTAAGTCCTGCGCCGCATCTTGGGGGCTTTGTTCACTTGAATGTGCTCAATGACCAGAGAATCTACATCTAAGCCCTTAAGTTCAGCATTACTCTCCGCATTTTTGAGCATATGTAGTAAAAATTCAGCACTCTTTTTGGGCCACCGACCCTGCGTCCAGCCCCACTGTTTGGCCTGTGCACACCTCCCAACTCCACCGTTGTAACGACGGAATGGCACACATTGCTTCTTCAAAGTGACATCCTTCAGATACTTGGTGGCTTTTCGGATATGCATACCCTTTATGGCCTGGGCAGTTTCACGAGTGTTCTTAAAGTGAACGCGAAGATTTGAACCTCTTGATTTGCATGATTTTGTGGGGTTTTCTGGGTTGAGTGAATAGCGCACCATTTTTAGGGGTCACCTCAGGCCGCTTACCGGAAAAAAAAAGCTTTTGTGTTCATTTTGATGACAGTCATTCTGACAAGTGTGAGGTGATATCTCGTTGTGGTTTTGATTTGCATTTCCTTGATGATTAGTGACTTTGAGCATCTTTTCAAAGGCCTGTTGGTCATTTGCATGTCCTAATTGGGAAAATGTCTATTCAGGTCTTCTGTCCATTTTTCAATCAGGTAGTTTGTTTTTTTAATGTTGAGTTGTATGAGCTGTTTATATACTTGGGATATTAACCCCTTATCAGTCATAGCATTTGTAAATTTCTTCTCCCATTCAGTTGGTTGCCCTTTCATTTTGTCAGTGGTCTCCTTTGCTATGTAGTTCTGTTCATTTTTGCATACCAAATTCTCAAACAATGCCCGGCACATAAATGCCAAATAAATGAATGGATGGAATACAACCTTTCACTCTGGTATATGCCAACTATAACAGCTATACTCAAATAATGACTAGTATTTACTGATAATTTACTGTGTCATACAATGAGCTAAGTGTTTCACATGTATTATATTGTTTCAGTCTCCACAACACTGTTACTACATACTTTTTGCACATTAAGAAACTAAGGTGTCCAGAGAGGTTAAGGAATTGAACTTAATGACTTCTGACCTCCTTATAAAGTGAAAGTGAAAGTCGCTCAGTCATGTCAGACTCTTTGTGACTCCATGGATTGCATGTACCCCGTGGAATTCTCCAGGCCAGAATACTTCAGTGGGTAGCCTTTCCCTTCTCCAGAGTATCTTCCCAACCCAGGGATCAAACCCAGGTCTTCCCCTTTGCAGGCAGATTCTTTACCAGCTGAGCCACAAGGGATCTTCTTATAATTCAATGCAAATTTCTCAAAGGTTGGTAAATATAAACTATAACTTGTCCCTAGAAGAAATATTTAAAATAACTTTCAGAAAATTTTTTGCCATTTCTCCTTTTCTAAAATATTCTCTGTAGACATCTGATTCAATGGAAAACAGCTGGTTTCAACTGAAGTGCCTATTTTAAAACAAGAGTAGTTAATTGATTAAAAGAATGCATTCTTATGTTAACGACAATTAACAATTAGAATTATGCACATCCTTTGACCAGGTAATCCCAGTTTTGAAATAACATTCCAAGGAGAATAATCAAATGGAGACAGGAGAAGGAAGAATAACAATTGTACAGAGGTATTCATAGCAGTGCTATTTATAGTAATGAAAACTTTGAGATAATCATTCTGAAATGTCAAATATTTAGAAAACTACATAGTATATTAATATATTCAAATTTTTAAAAAATAAGTATACTGTTTCAAAGCATAAAAATATACGTAATCTCAAAGAACACAGCAACAGGTATGCTGATTAAAACTATAACTTTGAATTCTGAGAAGGGTCAGAGAAAACTTTAGCACAATGTAACATCAATTAAATTTATGGAATTTTAAAAAAATTTTTAAATATTTAACAAGACCTGATAAATTCTAACACCCTATTCTTTTATAACTATGTAGACTTGCCTTAAGCGATAATTGAAATTTTCTTTTATATATAGCAAAAGAACCCATGAGATGACCATCCCTGTAGTCCCTCAAAGAATTGCAAGTCAAAATAAACTTGAGACTTTTTTTTTACTTTCTTTAATTTTTTAATTAAACTTTTTATTTTGTATTAGAGTATGGCCATCTAACAATGTTGTGATAGTTTCAGATGGACAACAAAGGGATTCATCTGTGTACATGTACCCATTCTCCCCCAGACACCCCTCCCATCCAGGCTGCCACATAACATTGAGCAGGGTTCCCTGTGTTATACAGTAGGTCCTTGGTGGTTATCCATTTTAAATATAGCAGTGTGGACTTGTCCATCCCAAACTCCCTAACTATCCCCTCCCTCATCCTTCCCCCCAGGTAACCATAAATTCATTCTCTAAATCTGTGAGTCTGTTTCTGTTTTATAAACAAGTTCACTTGTATCATGTCTTTTTAGATTCCAAATACAAGGATTCATACAGTGTTTCTGCTTCTCTGTCTGACTTCCCTCAGTGTGACAATCTCTAGGTCTAATCCATGTTGCTGCGAATGACATTATATCATTCTTTTTGATGGTTGAGTAATACTCCATTATATATATCTATCACATCTTCTTGAGATTTTTTAAAAATTCCTATTATATTAGCAAATTTTTGGTAGTGTTTGACAGCACCGTGCAGCATGTGGGATCTTAGTTCCCTGGCCAGGGATCAAAGCCAGGCCCCTAACAGTGGAAGCACAGAGTCCTAACCACTGGACCTCCAGGGAAGTCTCTATATTAGCAATTTTTGTGGTTGAATTGTAAGACCTGATGTCAGTGAAGTATGTGATTAAATTGGTCATTCAAATCTTTGATGCCTTTATAAACAGCATGCCCTTTTTGGAAAGCAATATGGTAATACACAGAAAAGCTATGAAAATAATATTTTTTTCTCTCACTCGAGAATTTATAGTAAAGAAAAAATGTGTGAAAAAAATATGCATGCAATGCTATTTATTGCAACATTATCTGTAATAGTATGAAATTGAAAATAATCTAAATATCAAAGTAAAGAATAAGTAAATTATAGTGCACTAAACTGATATTTTGAAGATTACACAAAAAATAATAAGAAAATTGTGATGGAACAAACCCCTTTCTATTATAATTGTAATATTTTTATTGTATAGAGCTATTTATCATATGATTGTCATAATACATAATTACATAGTTATCACATGATTATTTAATAGACTCATACTAGAAATGGTGCTACCAACCCTTGTGTACCTTTTGAGATCTAATTTACTGCATTAGTCAATTGTGTGGGAAAGAGATGAAAGGAAGAGTCTAAAGACAAGAAGTAAAAAATTCTAAAGGAGGACTTTTGGATTCTTTGATCCCCAGTTGCAGATGTTTATTAAGGGGCCTGAGGACCTAAGTGAGGATTCATTTAGACACCATTCCCCAAGTTGAGATTTTCTGTTTCATACCACATAGACAGAAGCCTTAAGACTTCATTCTGTAAGTTATGTTGCTGACCTTGTTTTATCATCTCTGAACACCAGAATTTTGATGCTAGTAGCCAGATGGAAACTACCCAGTACAGATATCTATGTCAAAATATCTAAAAGGTATTTTAATATAGTGTCAGTTCAGTTCAGTCACTCAGTTGAGTCCGACTCTTTGCAACCCCATGAACCGCAGCACGCCAGACCTCCCTGTCTATCACCAACTCCCAGAGTCCACCCAAACCCCTGTCCATTGTGTCGGTGATGCGATCCAACCATCTCATCCTCTGTCATCCCCTTTCCTCTCCCACCCTCAATCTTTCCCAGCAACGGGGTCTTTTCCAATGAGTCAACTCTTCTCATGAAGTGGCCAAAGTACTGGAGTTTCAGCTTCAACATCAGTCCTTCCAATGAATACCCAGGACTGATCTCCTTTAGGATGGACTGGTTGGATCTCCTTGCAGTCCAAGAAACTCTCAAGAGTCTTCTCCAACACCACAGTTCAACAGCATCAGTTGTTCTTCGCTCAGCTTTCTTCATAGTCCAACTCACATCCATACATGACTGCTGGAAAAACCATAGCCTTGACTAGACGGTCCTTTGCAATATAGTGTAATAATATGGAAATTTGTTTTTAAAAATTTCTGTGTGTACAAAGGCCTAAAACTGACATCCCAAAAGTGAAAGTGATACCCTTGAAGTGAAAATAACTGTTGAGAAAGTCATTTAATTTTTAAAATTTTATTTTATTTATAATAAATTCTATTTAGTGGATGACTGCTTTGTTGAATAACTTGCTAATAGAGACATGCCTTATCTAAAAGTTAATAAACATAATAAAACTGTTTAGAATTCCATACACTTCTTTTACTTGCCTGGCATACCCCTGGAGTCCTTTCCAGGCTCTCCCTCCCCAGCCTTGCCACAACTCCAAGTTGCCTTAGCTCTTACATATGCTGTTCTCTCTACTTTAACTATTACCCTACCTGCCTAAAATCACCTTCTCATTCTTTAAATTCCTGCTCACAAGTTGCTCCTTTGAAATTTCATCAACTCTTTATTCCTACCTAAGCAGAATTAATCATTCCCTCCTTTGTATAATCACTGGATTCTACATGTGTTTATTGCAGTGTTTCTCACACTGTAGTGCAATTATCTGCACTTTCTCCAGAAAGACTATGAACTCTTTCAGGACAGGGACTCTGGTCATACTTACATTTAAATCTCCAAAGGCTGGTACAGTGGATGGCACATATCTAGTGGTTAAGAGCAGATGGCTTGATACAAATTCTGACTCTGTCATTTACTAGCTGATGACCTTTGGCATGGTATTCAATCTCTTTGTGCCACAACATCTGCATCAGGAAATGGGAATAATAGTAGTATCCAACTATAAGATATAGCTACGATAGGTAAGGTGAATAAAGAGCCGGGTACTGTGCCTGGTAGGTAGTGAGCACTCATATTTGATAACATTTATTATTGTTATGCATTATTATTATGCCTATTATTTATAAGAATGCAATAAGTATTAAATGATTATGTGAATTAATGAATGAGTAAGATAAATGTTAAGTGGCTATCAGGCATTTAAATCCAAGCCCAGTTGATGGGAAATTCTTCTTTCTTCTGCTCTCTCTTTCCCCCCCGCCTTTTAGCTCTCTGTCCTCATTTCATCCTCTCAATCCGATGTAACTTTACATATGCTTTTGAACGTGGTGCTGGAGAAGACTCTTAAGAGTTTCTTCGACTACAAAGAGATCAAACCAGTCAATCCTAAAGGAAATTAACCCTGAATATTCAGCTTCCCTGGTGGCTCAGATGGTAAAGCGTCTGTCTGCCTGTAATGTGGAAGACCTGGGTTCAATCCCTGGGTCAGGAAGATCCCCTGGAGAAGGAAATGGCAACCCACTCTAGTACTCTTGCCTGGGAAATTCCATGGACCTAGGAGCCTGGTAGGCCCCAGTCCATGGGGTCACAAAGAGTTGGACACAACTGAGCGACTTCACTTTCACTTTCATTCATTGGAAGAAGTGATGCTGAAACTGAAACTCCAATACTTTGGCCACCTGAAACAAAGAGCTAACTCACTGGAAAAGACCTTGATGCTGGGAAAGATTGAAGGCAAGAGGATAAGGAGGAGACAGAGGATGAAATGGTCGGATGGCATCATCAACTCAATGGACATGAGTTTGAGCAAACTCCAGGAGATGGTGAAGGACAGAAAAGCCTGGCATGCTGCAGTCCGTGGGGTTGCAAAAGGTCAGATATAACTTAGCCACTGTGAAACAAAACAACAAACTGTACATATATGCAAAGTAAGAAATTTCCTCACTACAGAATTTGCTCCTTTATGAATAAACTATAGATCTTTATTATAATGTAGGATCACTTTTACACTTGACACAGATTAAAGCTTCAGAATGTCTTAATCCAACCCTAACCATAATTGTCAGAGTAAGAGTGTGTCATTTTTACTTGGTGTCTAAAGGGAGTAAGTGTATTTACATGTCTTCCCAAACTGGGTTCTCTATAATCACAGTTTTCATATCCTATATTAATAGGCCTGGACCTACTTAGAGTTTGTCATGAACAAGCACAGTGACTCCCTAGGAGGATAACAGGAGATAATACGTACATTGAAGAAAAATGTTATATGCACAAAGTAAATGAACAGGTTCTATAGCTTATATAAATGCTATAGTGAAAACAAGTGCTTATAACTTGTTAATCACAGCACTTACCACATTTCATCATAGTTATTTGTTTCCATGTTTGTGGGCAGAGATTGCATCTTACTCATCTTTGTATCTGCAGCCTCAGCACAGTGTTCAGCACATGATAGACATTTAATATATGTTTATGGATATATACTTAAATTTAAAGTAAAAATTGCACATAACAAAGAATTTCATGTTGCCATAAATTGTAGTCAAAAATTTCTGTAAAATTCTTGTACCTATTGGGTCTTCACTCTGGTGTTTCATCTTGACATATATAACAACGTAACATATCAATTAACTATTGAATTTTAGATGTCAGTATCAGGACAACAGATTAATCAACTACAAAACATTTACTATATGTACTACATACACTATGGGAGAGTTTTTATTGTGAGCTTATAATTTGGTGGGAGTTTTTTTGAACTTATGATTAGTTGACTTCATTTAACTTTATGTGGTGTATAAATACTACATAGGAGAACAAATCAAAACTTCCCTGGAATTTTCTGTTGGTCTAGTTGTTAGGACTCTGCACTTTCACTGCCAAGAGCCCAGGTTCAATCCCTGGTTGGGGAACTAGGGAAACCAAGATCTCACAAGATGCTTGCCCTGACCCCCAAAATACCTCATATTATAAAACGTGCATTAAACATATTCTTCCTAAGACTTTTTTCCCCCTAATATACTGAGTTTTTCTTTCAACTTCCAATCCAAATCTTAATGAAAAGGAATGGACAAACCCAGCAAGTTTATGAAATTTATCTCACTTGCCCCCTCAACCAGATACTCTTTGTGACCCCTTCACTTATATTATGCCATTGCTGTAGCATTATTCTCCTAGCTAATCAAGATAAAGACTTCACAATAACAGTATTCCTGTCTTTTCCTTTCTTTTATTCCTCTCCTCCAAGTTTTAGGACTTACTGATGGAGTTTGCCTAGGGCTTCAAATGCTGGGTATCACCCTGTTCAACAGGCCAGATATTTTCCTGAAAATAGTGTGAATGCACCGCTCTGAATCTTCTGCACTCTCTTACCTCTTCTTTCTTTATTTACTAGATTAAAATTGTAGTCCAAAACCTCGAAACAAAGATTCACTTAAGCCCTGTCTATATAGTTTTGATCAATGAAGCTGGGATAGTCCTCACTGAGTAATTACATTGAGACAAAATAGAGACTCGCTTACAATGGAGTATATAATGGAATGTACAACACTCACACCCTTCTTCCTCCAAAATTAGTTGTAGAACACGAATAAAACACCCACCTGTCTGACTCAAACTGTGAGAGAAAGGAAAGGATGCAAAGAGAAGTTCACCTGGAAGACAGTGATTTTATCCTTGCAGTCCTTGATTTACTAACACAAACGTACTGAATCTTGTATCTCAAAGAAAGCACTTTGCCAGCCCAGGATTGATGCTCGGGGCTGGTGCATCGAGATTTCCCGGGGGGAGGGAGGAGGGAGGGAGGAGGGAGGGGGGTTCTGGAGGGGGAGCATATGTAAACCCATGGTGATATCATGGCATTGTATGGCAAAAACAATAAAAGGGAAAAAAATAAAAAATAAAAATAAAATAAAATAAAAAAGAAAGAAAGCACTTCATCATTCAACCCAAGTAGTAAGCCTTTCCCAATACTCTGTCTCAATTTAAAGTGATAAAAGAAGGCAATAACCCAGTTAATTAATTCAATTTCCTCTCTGATTCTCTTCAATAGCTAATACAGACATATCTTTAACATCTTATTTTGTTCTGTTCATGTTAATGCTATTTAAAATTTTATATGTTGTTCATAAATTTGTAATACAATTTATATATCTAAAGTCTGCTTACAAACTTTTAAGGACACAGATTTCTTTCATTTCAATCACAGTAAATCCCACTGACATTAATAAGAATTCCACGTAAATAGGGAAAGGATGAAAGAGCTCTTAAAACTTATACGGCTATAAAATATACTAAAATGCTTGTTGGGCTCCTTTATTCACAGAGTTCAGTAAGTAAAAAACTGTATCTGAAATGTGGATCTAAGTTAAATAAAGATATAAAACACAAAGCCAAATTGAGGTAATTTTCTGAAGATCATATTTATCTAATAAGCTCATATTCTAACCAAATGTGACTTGAAACATCTCTATTAAGTCAGTTAAAAGCAACTTCTCAAGATCAAGTAAGAGAAACCTGGACTAGTCCTGGGAAAAACTATGGTATTATTTTTTCAATTATTTTCTACATCATTTTGCCTTTCCCCTGTCTCCTAGCCAGCCCTCTTAGGCAGCAGAGCTCCTTTGTGGAGACTTGGAGCTAAGCACTAGTATAAGCTCCAGAGCTATATTCAAATATCGTTATGGTAAAGAATTTTAAAGTCAGAAGGAAATAAAATTCTCAATTCCTACTCCAATTCTGAAACTTGAATAACCAGAGGGGCAAAAAATTCAAAGACTTAAATCACAAATCACCAAGAGGCTAGCAATAATTCCAAATTTATGATTAATTTTTTGCCTATTCAGGATGTAAGACTCATTTTCGAAAGTCCTCTTTTCTTGTTATGAAGTGACAGAGTCATCTGGCCTGAGATAATAGTGGTGTTCACTCACATTACCCTATGTGAGTTAATATGTATAAATGTGTATAATCTATACTCTGAGTAGGAAACCAGTTAAAGGAGGCTAAAAAGGCAAGTTTATTTGGGTTACTTATTACCGTCATTTATGACAAGCCCAAACAGCTTAAAATAACATTTTGATTCCTATTGGTTTGTATTAACATAGAGGAGAAACAAGGAAAAGCATGAAGAAAAAAGGTAATCTTCCCAAGTAGACTTTGTGCAGACAGTTAGCCTCCCTCCCCAGGGACAAATTACAGAGCTGGCCATAAAAATAGACGGTCGGGGTGTCTTCTTGACAGTGGAGCCAGGGTAATGAGAGAAAGAAGGTTGGAACAACAGAGAATTCTGATTTGGTAGGTGTAATGTGGGGCCCCAGGCAGGAAACATTTGAAAGGACCCCTTTTGATTCTGGTACTAACCTCTTGCTCATAATCCTTGTTGATATGCAAATAAAAATCTCTGGAACTACAAAAACATTCAGGAATTCAAAAGTAATATGCTACCTCGGAAAATCATCAGCAAATTTTGTTTATATAGGGCCAAATATTAAATATCTTAGCTTCTGCAGGCCAAACAGTCTGTGACAACTAAACATTTGTATTGTAGCAGGAAAGTTATTATCTTAGACTTTATAATACAAAAGCAGCCATGGATACTATGTAAAGAAGGGCATGGCTGTATTACAATAAAACTGTTTTCAAAAGCAGGCACCTGAGCGCTGTAGTATAACCACTCCTGATCTAGGATAATCAGAGCAATTGTTCCCTCTAAAACAAATTCACTATGAAAACAAAAAATGTTTAGAAAAATTTCTGATTTGGATTCCTTTTCTCAATAAGATTGAAGAATAGATTGCATTTATGAAAACAAAATAATCATTCACAAAAATGAAGCACTTTGAAAATAGAAAAGATTACATTTAAACATTGAAGGCAGCACACAACAAAGTTAGAAGCAGAATTAGTAAAGCAGAAGGCAAACGTAGAAACTTGACCAGAATAAAGAGACAAATGATAAAAGAAAGAAAAATATAATAGGTTTAGAGGAGTAAAAGAAGGTTGGTTAAGAATTGATGTTGGTTAAGAATTCCTAAACAGGAGAGTAACATATACTAGAGAAGGAATAATCAATTAAAGGAAAAAAAAATTCTGAGTTGATAATTTAGCATGAGTGGCAGTAAAGGACACATCAGATGAAACAAGAAAGCCATATGTTGTTAACTGTTAAAAGCAAATGATGACTACTTTTCTTTCTGTGTTTGTAAGATGAGGACCAGCTTTTTCCTACTTTTATGTTAAAGTATACAGACGAGGCCCACGCTGGAGCTACTCGTGGTAAACCCCATGTCAGCAAACCAAAACTTAACTATGCTTCTATGGCTTGGCTCTCCTAGGAAAGGAGGTCCTAGGTCAACCAATCAGTGCTTGCCTTCTCAGCATAAGTTACCCGACCTGCTCCAAGATGCTCTTTCACTTCATATAAGAAAGAAACCCTACACTAACCAACCAGCAAACGCCCGGTACAACTTCCTTGTTCCTGCTCACTTTGGTCTATAAAAATCTCTAACCTTGATGCTGGGAAAGACTGAGGGCAGGAGAAGAAGGGGACGACAGAGGCTGAGATAGTTGGATGGTATCACTGACTCAGTGGACACGAGTTTGAGCAAACTCAGGGAGACAGTGAAGATCAGGGAAACCTCGCGTGCTGCAGTCCATGAGGCCCCAAAGACTCGGACATGATGAGCGACTGAACAACCATCTTATGCAGTTCTTCAGAGCACTTGTCTGTCCGCTAGTTTAAATGCTGCCCAATTCATGAATAGTTGAATAAAAGCCTCCCAAATCAGTAATCATTTCTCGGTGGCTCTGACGGTAAAGACTCTGCCCGCAATGCGAGAGACCCGGGTTCAAACTCGGGGTTGGGAAGATCCCCTGGAGAAAGAAATAGCAACTCACTCCAGGATTCTTGCCTGGGAAATCCCATGGACAGAAAAGCCTGGCTGGCTACAGTCTGTGGGGTCATAAAGATTCAGGTCACAGAGAGTCGGACACAACTGAGCAACTAACACTTTCACAAATTAGTAAATTGTGTGTGGATATGTTTAACAGTAAATTTCCATTTGGAAAAATAGAATTTTAAGTTATTATGGGTTTTTCTTAAGAATAAAATAGTAAATGTTAATTTTTTTAATGTCAAAATAAAGCACAAAGAAATCAAACCTATTTCCCACTACACTTATTAGTATTTCATTATCTATTCTTCTGGTATTTTCTTCTACTCACAAATGTCTATAAAATTGAGAATATTTTACACATTATGCTTTGTATTTCCTAGACTTCAACTAATATGTAGAGAACATTTTAAATTTGGTGCAAAACTTAAACATCCTAAATATACAGGACAATTCATTGATTAAAATATGAAGTCTTCAATAACAGTTAAATTAAGGAAATCTGTGTTCTTGTGTGCAAGTAATTGAAATCAACTATGACTAACATAAGAAGAAGAGGAGTTAATATTAGAAGGGTATATTGGGCAGCTCACAAACCTATTGAGAACCCTGGGGGAGAAGATTGAGAAAATGGGCTGAAGCCAAGGAAGCTTGATCATCAGGAGCCACAACCCAGATAATACCAGAGGAATGGTCTGGCTTGGAGGCTAGCTGAGGTCATATCACAGGATATGACTGACATCAGACACTCAACACCATTGTAGATTCTGGCCGTCTTTGCTAGCCTGCACAAGTAATTCCTAAATTGTTTCTGCATCTATATGTTACTCCCTCAAGATTCACAGGCCTGACCAAAAAGCACATGAAAAGATACTCAAGACTGCTAATTATTCAGTTCAGTTAGGTTCAGTTGCTCAGTCATGTCCGACTCTTTGCAAACCCATGGACTGCAGCACACCAGGCTTCCCTGTCCATCACCAACTCTCAGAGCTTGCTCAGACTCATGTCTGCTGAGTCAGTGATGCCATCCAGCCATCTCATCCCCTGTCATCCTCTTCTCCTCTCACCTTCAATTTTTCCCAGCCTCAGGGTCTTTTCCAATGAGTCGGGTCTTTTCCAGTGAGTCAGTTCTTTGCATCAAGTAGCCAAAGTATTGGACTTTCAGTTTCAGCGTCAGTCCTTCCAATGAATATTCAGGACTGATTTCCTTTAGGATTGACTGGTTTGATCTCTTTGCAGCCCAAAGGACTCTCAAGAGTCTTCTCCAACACCCACAATTCAAAAGCATCAATTCTTTGGCGTTCAGCTTTCTTTATAGTCCAACTCTCACATCCATACCTGATTACTGCAAAAACCATAGCTAATGCAAATTAAAACTACAAGGAAGTATCACTTCATGCCAGTCAAAATGGCTATCATCAAAAGTGGTTAAGACTTTGCCTTCCAGTGCAGTGTGGGTTTGATCCCTATTCCGAGAGCAAAGATCCCTGGTGCGTGGAGGTCAAAAAACCAAAACAGAAACAATATTGTAACAAATTCAATAAAGACTTTAAAAGTGGTCCACATCAAAAACTCTTTAAAAACACAGTCTACAAACAACATTTGCTGGAGAGGGTGGGGAGAAAAGGGGTGTAGCCACTACAAAGAGCAGTGTAGGGGTTCCTTAAAAAAATTAAACTAGATCTACCCTATGATCCTGCAGTCCCACTCCTGGGCATATATCTGGAGAAAACCATAATTTGAAAAGATACAGGTACTCCAGTGTTCATTGCAGCAATATTTACAATAGCCAAGACATGGGAGCAACCTAAATGTCCTTCAATAGGTGAATAGAGACTGAAGGTGTGATATGGGCTTCCCTGGTGGCTCAGCGGTAAAGAATCGGCCTGCCAATGCAGGAGACACAGGTTCAATCCCTGGTCTGGAAAGATCCCACTTGCCTCAAAGCAACTAAGCCGGAGTGCCATAACTATCGAGCCTGTGCTCTAGAGCCCAGGAAGGGCAACTATTGAGACCACATGCTGGAATGAACAGAAGTTTGAGCACTTAGAACCCGTGTTCCACAAGAGAAGCCACCACAATGAGAAGCTTGTGCACAGCAACAAAGAATACCCTCCACTCTCTGCAACTAGAGAAAAGCCTGTGCAGCAACAAAAACCCAGCACAACCAAAAATAAATAAATAAAAAATAGAACCAAAAAGTGTGGTACATATATACAGCTGAATATTACTCAACCACAAAAAAGAAAGAAATTAGAAATTCCCTGGCAGTCCAGTGGTTAGTATTCTGCACTTCCACTGCAGGGGGCAGGGGTTCAGTTCCTGGTTGGGGAACTATGTTCCTGCATGCCTGTGGTGCAGTCAACACAATGAAAGAAAGAAACAATGCCACTTGAAGCAACATGGATGGACCTAGAGACGGTCATACCAAGTGAAGTAAGCCAGAAAGAGAAAGGCAAATATCATATGGTATCACTTATATTGCAGAATCTAAAATTTTGATATAAATTAACTTATTTAAAAAACAGAAACAGACTGACAAACATAGAAAAACAAACTTATAGTCACCAAAGGGGAAAGATTGTGGGGCGGAGGGATAAATTAGGAGGTTGGAATCAACATATACACACTGCTGCTGCTGCTGCTAAGTCGCTGCAGCCGTGTCCAACTCTGTGTGACACCAGAGACGGCAGCCCACCAGGCTTCCCCGTCCCTGGGATTCTCCAGGCAAGAATACTGGAGTGGGTCATATACACACTACTATATATAAAATAGATCATTAAACAAGGACCCCCTGTACAGCACAGGGAACTCTACTCTCAAAACTCTAATAACCTATATGGGAAAAGAAACTGAAAAATTACAGATATATGTATAACTGAATCACTTTGCTATACACCTGAAATGAGCACAACATTGTTAAATCAACTAGTTGTTGTTGTTGTTGTTCAGTCGCTAAGTCATGTCAGACTCTTTGCAACCCCAGGGACTGCAGCATGCCAGGCTCCTCTGTCCTTCACTACCTCCCAGAGTTTGCTCAAATTCATATCCATTGAATCGGTGATGCTATCTATCTAACTCATCCTCTGCTATCCCCTTTTCCTATTGCCATTGGTAAATGCCTGCCAATGCAAAAGACACAAGAAACGCAAATTCAACCCCTGGGTCGGGAAGATTCCCTGGAGTAGGAAATGGCAACCCACTCCAGTATACTTGCCTGGAAAATCGCATGGACACAGGAGTCTGGCAGGCTACAGTCTACGGGATCACACAAGAGTCGGACACAGCTGAGCATTGAGAAAGATCTGCACTCCAAAATCAACTATACTCCAATATTAAAAAAAAAAAAAAAAAAAGATTCTAGGCCCTGAGCTGGAATGCCCAAATCCTGGATCCTAGAAAAGACACCCTTACTCACCATGGAGAGGGAATATCACTGCTCTTTGGTTCAGAAGTGGAAGGAAGATCCCTGCATCCAACTAGGATGGACGTGCTAGGGAATTCTCCCTAAATACTAGGTGGATAGGAGAGGAAAATACATAGAGAGAAAGAGAGAGATCCAATCTTAATATTCATGACAAAAATTACTGTGTGATCATGACCTATGATTATTGGCTTTTAATACTCTCCTAAAAATTACGAGAAGAGTACTTCTCCCACTAGCTTCGCTGATATGTTGGAAAGATAAATGATTTAATATATGCTAACTACATTGAACACCTTAGGAAAGCAAGGTATTACAGATACAAGTTACTTTAATTAGGAAAATTATGATTAGTAAAGATCATAATATCCACTGTGCTTCAGACACAGAAAATGCTCCAAATAAATGTTCCAAAGTCAAAGACACTGGAAACTGTCTGCAGGTAACTACAATATTATATATAATATTAATATTATATATAAGTTTTAAAATAGCATTCATTTTTAGCTAACTTTTTCAACTTTGTTTATATAAAATACAGTTCCTGGGCTTAGAACTGGAGAGGGGAAAAAAGATGCATGGACGGTTCAGTTGGTTGAATCTGTTACATTAATTTACAATCTGTGAAGGAGTGGACTGCCCCTTGAATAGTAATGGAAAATTAGTTTCTTTATTTCTTCATTAAGACTGTGGGAGGAAAATTAATACTGTCTTCTGCTTTTCCAAATTAATAGAATATATCTTTATTAAAATGATGAATATACATGCCTACTTTCTTTTTGGTTGAGAGGCTCTCTAACTTACAGAATGACTGAACTTAAAGCTGAGCCTTAGAAATAATCTTGTTAAGGAAACATGCAGTGAGACTAAATTAGTTACCCAAGCTCACACAATTAACTAAGGACAGAGCAAAACTAGAAACTTGGGTTTTTGACTCTTAATCCAGTGCTCTTTCAAATTTATCAAACTATTTAAAGGAGGGGAAAAGGAAATTCCTTTATTGTATGTTTCACATTGTTAGTGTTTTTCATTGTAGCTCTATACCTTGAGGGGTAGTCATCCCTTACTCAAAATAATAAACAAAATATGTACCTTTCCCCAATTTTTTGTGACATTAAGATGTAAAGAAATAGAACCCCTATCTTGGGAGTGGCCAAAATGATACTAACAATAACCAGCCAAAAATTTATTTTCATATATCATATGTATGAAAACTGAACTCTTTTCCCATATAGGTAACAAATGGTTTCAGTACCCTTTATTGCAGAGTCCTTTTATCCTTTTGATTTGTAATGCCATACTTCTTCTAAGTCATGTGGAAATCTGGTAGAATAACTTTCTCATCACCATATTCTTCTTCAGGAGTGTCTTGGTTTTTCTTGGCCTTTTGTTTTTCTAAATCAACTTTATAATGACACAGTTATAGACTTTGTGGCAAGTTTTTACAAAAAAGCCTGTCAGAATTTTTATTGTATTGTATTTATTTTATTGTATTGCACTGAATTAGATTATATTATGGAGAATTCAATCTTTCTATCCTTAAACATGTTATTTCTCTTCATTTATTTAGGTCTTCTTTGATTTCTTTCAGTAAAGTTTTATGATCTTCCCTGTAAAGTTTATGCACCTTCTTGATTATATTTGTTTCAAAATTTATTTCTATGTGAAGAACATTATACTTTGCTCTGTGAGTCAATATTCACAATGAACTTCTGCCAAATGGCTTTAACCAGGACTTGAAAACTCAGTTATCTCTGGAGCCAAGTAAGAACAATGTGAAAAGCAGCCCAAGTATAAGACAGAAGACGATGAAGGTTGGAGGGGCTCTACTCAGCTCCAGCTGATCGATGCCAAATGTTACTAGAACTTCCAAATATTCTAGACTTTCTGGAAATTTCCCGATTTTTTTAAACACTGTGTAGGCTGCCAATTTTGATCATCCTCAGATGATTTAAAATGAAGAATAATAAGCGAAATGTCAGCTTTCAGCCTGCAAGTGAAATAAGACTTCAAAGAGAGAAAATATACATCCACAAAATGACTTGTAAACAGGTTAGTGGACTTGGAAAAGAGCAAAGTCAGCAGAGTGAGGTGTGTCGAGGCTAGCTGGCCTTCAGCCCGCAGGCCGCCTGGCCCAGGTGCTGGAGTGCTTCTGGACCGTGTGAGGTTCTGAATCACAACTGCCTTGTTTTCAACCAGAAGAGGTTATTTAAGTTCAGTTGGGAATTGAGATTCAACACAGAGAAGCCCCTGGGTTGCAATCATCCCTGACAGTTTCTCTAGGAAGAAAGAAGCAACTGACATGCATCTTCTGCTGCCATTTGCTTAATCACAAAGAAATTATTTTACAAGCTGAAGGCTGATATCTGATTTGAAACAGATGTTTAGATGGTGGTATCTGTGAATTCTTTACCTTTTGTTCCAGACAAGAACACTAAACATAAATAGCAACTATGGGGGCTTCCCCGGTGGCTCATGGTAAAGAATTCGCCTGCCAATGCAGGAGAATCAGGTTAGATTTCTGGATCAGGAAATCCCCTAGAGAAGGAAAATGGCAACCTCATGCCAGTATTCTTGCCTGGGAAATCCTATGGACAGAGGAGCCTGGCAGACTACAGTCCCTGGGGTCACAAAGACTCAGACACAACTTGGTGATTAAACAACAACAAATGGGTGACATCACGGTTTTGATTTTTTAAAAATGTCTTCCAGTTTTAGCCAATATCATGATGAGCACAGTTGAGACTTGAAGCAGTAAGTTCCAAATAAATGTGTTAACTTGAAATGAGAGATGCTTAAAGAATTACATATATATCTAAATGCTGGCTCATTCTTTACCATAGATTTACTGGATAAGAAAAAAGGTCCAATTTTGCAATAAAACTGTTGATGTAATAAAGAAGCCTAAAGACAAGATATCACAAAGTTACATTCATATGTGAATAAACCATCACAACTCTATAAGTATATATTTTCCTATATTTGAGTTCACAGTTCGGGATGGTAAGAGGGATTTTTCTCCTAGGAGAAGGAAGCTGTGGTTGACTTCTTTCTCAGAAGCCTTTGGATATTTGTTTTGTTTTGTTTTTTTAAGTTTTTCATTCATCTAAGGGATGACTACACCATGCACATGCTTACCCTATGAATGCATTCTTGGGTTTAGTGAAAGGTTGGTAAAAGGAAACAAAACATTGAATTGTACGTGTTAAAAAGGTTAATTTTATGGTATATTTCAAATTTTTAACTAGAGAGAGAAGAAAGCAAGCAAATATATGTATTGGATATACATATAAAAACCTGCCAGTGCAAAACTAGTTCTGACTTTGAGATTAAATCCATTCACTCATGACTCAGAAGGAATATTTTTAGTTTTCTAATAACTGCTTTTAATAGTAATTCCTTTGATATTGTACATTTAGAAATACCTACCCTTCCAGATGAAATGGAAACAGTTTTATAACATCTGTTTTCTTATTAAAAGTACTGTGGCTTATGTCGCCTTGTACAGGTATGATTTTTTTTTTTTACTAGTATTTCTAAAAAGAGGTGGCCTGAGTATTTATTCCAGTTCCCTGCTGAGGTCCTCACGCAAACCTGCCTCCTGCCTTTGCTGTGAATCCCATCCTCTCCTGCTTCCCCAGGGACCTCCTTTCCAGCCTCATCTCCTTAAAACCACGTGGACTATTTGCAGCTTTTTAAGGAACCTCCACACTGTTTTCCATAGTGGCTGTACTAGTTTGCATTCCCACCAACAGTGTAAGAGAGTTCCCTTTTCTCCACATCCTCTCCAGCATTTATTGCTTGTAGATTTTTGGATTACAGCCATTCTGACTGGTGTAAAGTGATACCAGCCACTATGGAAAACAGTGCGGAGGTTCCTTAAAAAGCTGCAAATAGTCCTGCCATATGACCCAGCAATCCCACTGCTGGGCATATACACCGAGGAAACCAGAATTGAAAGAGCCACGTGTACCCCAATGTTCTTCGCTGCATTGTTTACAATAGCCAGGACATGGAAGCAACCTAGATGCCCATCAACTGACAAATGGATAAGAAAGCTGTGGTACATATACACAATGGAATATTACTCAGCATTAAAAAAAAAATTCATTTGAAGCAGTTCTACTCAGATGGACGAAACTGGAGCCCATTATCCAGAGTGAAGTAAGCCAGAAGCAAAAACAACAATACAGTATATTAACACATATATATTGAATTTAGAAAGACGGTAACGAGAACCCATCATGCGAGACAGCAAAAGGAACGCAGATGTATAGAATAGACTCGTGGACTCTGTGGATGAGGGAAAGGGTGGGATGATATGGGAGAATGGCATTGAAACATGTTAATTATCATATGTCTAATCAATCGCCAGCCCAGGATTGATGCTCGGGGCTGGTGCATTGAGATTTCCCGGGGGGAGGGAGGAGGGAGGGGGTTTCTGGAGGGGGAGCATATGTAAACCCATGGTGATATCATGGCATTGTATGGCAAAAACAATAAAAGGGAAAAATAAATAAATAAAATTTAAAAAAAAAAAAGCCACGTGGACTTACTAGCCTGATGCACCTGTGGTTTCCTTGGATAATCCAGTCTTCCTAGGTCTCTGTGCCTTTACACATCATGTGCTCTCTGCATGGAAACTTCTGGTGTTGAGGGTAGCAATCATCAAAAAGCTATTGATTCCAGGACTTCCCTGTGGTCCAGTGGTTGCATCTGAATTTCCAGTGCAGGAGGCCTGGGTCTGATCCCTGGTCAAGGAACTAGATCCTGTATACCACAACTGAGACCTGGGGCAGATAAAAAGAGAGAGATTGATAGCTTTCTTTTGGAGGCAGTACTCAAAGAACTTGCAAATAAATTAGATACAGGGTAGGAAAAAATCAGGAATTTTTTCCTGACTTAAGTCAGAATTTAAGCTTCTGACTTAAACAGCTTTTCAGGTGGTATTGCCACTTTCCAAGTTTAGGAAGACCAGGATCAGGGAGCACCAGGTTTAACATGGTAACTCTAAGCTGTCCATGAGACATCAAGCAGAGATACCAAAGACAGATATATTAGTTTGGAATGAGATAATGTGTGTTTGGAATACAAAGGAAATATTTGTGCTAGAGGTATAAATCTGGGAGTTGTCAGCATAAAAGTAATGTTTAAAACCATAAAAATAAATACAGTCACCTAGGGAGAATATGTTTCCAAAGAGTGCTCAATAAGTGGTTTTCTGTTTTTTTTTTTCTTCTTGCTCAGTCATGTCCAACTCTTTGCATCAATGGGGTCCTGCCGGGCTCCTCTGTCCACGGGATTTTCCAGCTAAGAATACTGGAGTGGGTTGCCATTTACTTCTCCTGAATTTAGAGAGTATATACTTGTAAAAACTGTGAAACAACAACCAAAAACAGAAAACTATGTAACAACTCTGCCTTCAAAGGAATGAAAAGGAATCAACCCAAACCCCTGTAAATACTAACACAATGAAAATCTATAATCCATCACTTTCTAAACATACTCTAGCTATAAACTTCTGTAAAAGGATAGAGGAGAGAAAACTTTTTTTTTTGGTTCAGTTCAATTCAATTGCTCAGTCGTGTCTGACTCTTTGCAACCCCATGAACCACAGCACACCAGGCCTCCCTGTCCATCACCAACTCCCAGAGTCCACCCAAACCCATGTCCATTGAGTCAATGATGCCGTCCAACCATCTCATCCTCTGTCGTCCCCTTCTCCTCCTGCCCTCAATCTTTCCCAGCATCAGGGTCTTTTCAAATGAGTCAGCTCTTCGCATCAGGTGGCCAAATTATTGGAGTTTCAGCTTTAACATTAGTCCTTCCAATATACCCAAGACTGATCTCCTTTAGGATAGACTGGTTGGATCTCCTTGCAGTCCAAGGGACTCTCAAGAGTCTTCTCTAACGCCACAGTTCAAAAGCATCAATTCTTCGGCCCTCAGTAGTAACAAATTGTGCCATCATTTATTTAACAATTCCCTTCTATTTTTTAAACATGTATTTTCCCAAAGTTTTGTGTAATTCATAAAATTTTTATATCCTCCACAAATATTCAACATTTTTTCTTTTCTTTTTTTAAAGTTTTAATTTTACATTGGAGCATAGCTGATTAACAATTTGTGATAATTTCACGTGGACAGCAAAGGGACTCAGCCGTACATGTACATTCTCCTCCACAATGCCCTCCCATCCACGCTGCCACATAGCATTGAGCAGAGGTCCCTGTGCTATACAGTAGGACCTTGTTGGTTATCCATTTTAAATATAGCAGTGTATTCCAGGGAAGAATAGGGGGAAGAAATAGTTAGGGACCCTTTTCTTCTCTAATAGAAACCAGCTTTCCAGAGATGAGGGCTGCTCAGAACAGACTTTGATTCCCAAAGTCAAACAGAAAAAGAACAGTAAAAGTGAGAAGAAGAGAAGCAGAAGGTCTAAGTGCTAGGTGGGGGAAGGGGCAGAGACATGAGGGTCCCTGCTCAGCACTGTGGAGAAAGCAGAGATAGCTAAGGAGCATTTATCAAGTTTACTGAATGTTTGTCAATTTATTTTTAAAGTCTTTTTTCCATCTCCCCTACATAATCTTTAGCAAACTCACCATTACTAGCTAAATTATTTTCATGCGGGGAGCTCTCCACAGTGAATTAAATGCCAAGTCGTGACTCAGGTGGGCTGGTGACATGAAGAGAAACTACACAGCCAGTTTCTGAGCTACATTTTTTTTTAATGGCAATGCAATGAATACCTTTGGAGTTACATCTCTGCATATGTTCAGAATTACTTCCTTAGCACAAATTTCTAGATACTGCATTAAAAAGAATAAACCATTTTTAAGGCTTTTTATACACATTGCCAAAATGTCCTCCAGAAAAACTGAACTAATGTATCACTAGCAGAATATTAGCATGTTCGTTTCCTCACACCTACATTATAACCTTGAAGGAATTAGTGAGAAAGGATGGTAATTCCCTGTTTTAACATGACTTTATCACCACCTACTAAATTTTTTTAACATCACCCTAACTGGTCTCCTTGTTTCTGATCTTTCTCCATGTGCTGCCGTATGATTAATCTTCTTATAGTAGGATTCCTATGCCAGTATTCCCCTGTTCAAAAATCTTCAATGACTCCTCACTATCTACTTAATTAAGTACAAACTCATCAGTCTGTCATCTAAAATGCTACTCAATCTGGCCTCATCACAAATTTCCGATCTTGTTTCAGCCTCAACTTTCCCACACATACCTTATGATCTGGTTAAAATCATACAGTCATTGTTTTTCAGAACATGACCCATAATTTCTCATCTCCAGAGCGTAATAGTCCCGTGATGAAAATTCGTATCACAAGGTCTTCAAATCTCCCCTCCCTTGCCCATAGCAGAGTTTGCTAATTACTCATCATTCTCTTTCCCACTGAGCTGGCATATAGAATCTCCACACAGAGCTACAGAGAGTCACTACCAAGGAACTGGACTTGGCACTTGATATAAAACTAACTTTCTCCCTGAAATAGTCCTTTCACCTAGTTGGCTTTCATTCCAGTTCCTCTCTTGAACTTGTTCCCGTAAATTAAGGCTCATTTCTAGTGAGCCTTTCCCAAATCTGCTCTCCACCTCTAATCCTCTTAATCTATTACATGGCACTTAGACTTCTTACTTCATTTCATCTTATTATTTGTGAGCTATCTTCTGCCCTTTTTGACTCATATGCGTCAAGGCAATAGTTGTAAGGAGTTCAGAGTCTATAACCAGATTGCCATGGTTCAAATCCTGGATCTGTCTCAACTAGCTCTGGATATTTGAGCAAGCTTTTTAGCATCTTTGGGTTGTAGTGCCCTCATCTGTAAAATGGACATAATAACTGGACCAACCACACAAAGTTGTGAGGATTCAATGAGAAAATGCAAGTCAACTGCTTAGCTAAGTGCCACACACATATTAAGTCTTCAGAAATGTTATTTATTTTTCAAAAATTTAAATGTAGGGTTACCATATGACTTAGCAATTCTGTTTCTAGGTGTAAATCCAAGAGAATTTTGTTCACATATGTTCATGCAAAAACTTATACAGTAAATGAATGCTCCTAGTAGCATTATTTTTTGAGTCAAATTTGGAAGTAGCCCAAATTCCATCAATCGATGAATAAATAATGTGTGGTATATTCACACAATGGAATATTCAGCCATAAAAGTGAATGAGGTACTGATGTAAAATACAACATAGATGAACCTTGAAAACATGAAAGAAGTCAGTCACAAATGACCATATAATATTATATGATTCCATTTATATGAAATAGCCAGAATAGGCAAATCCATAGAGACAGAAGTAGATTAGTAGTTGCCAGCAGAGGATAAGGGGAAAGGAGAGGGATTGATTAAGTTGAGGTATGAGGCTTCTGAGTGACGAAATGTTCTAGAATTAGATGGTGGTGACGGCTGCACCCTATTTTGAATACACGAAAACCCAAGGAATTGTGCATTTTAACATGGTTAAAATGATACATCTTATGTTATGTGAATATCTCCTTATTGAAAAATGTTATTTATATTACTATTCATTTTTGTATCCCCTTGGGTGTCTAAAGAGATATTATTAAGGAAGTGTGTTTTTTTAAGGGAAAGATATATAATCTGACCTGAAATGCTAAGGTGAAATGATCTGAGCAACTTCTATAAATTATATTATTATAATTTGCATGCAGAACAAATCATAGACAAATGGTCATTTATTGCTCTGTAGAAATTCCAAGAATAGACTAGGCCCAACTAAAACAAAGCAGTTCCAACAATCCTGGGATTACACTTAGCTAAAATACAAGACAGCAAAAAATATTAATGGGGAACTAAGGAAGATCTATAAATATTCACTGATTATATTTTTAAAAAAACTTAAAACAAAAAGGCTATTTTTCAAACCACTTAAAATCATTTTTTAAATATTAATATATACATTGACAAGGAGAAATGATGATCTTGTTTGTCATTTCCCACTATATGTAGGTGGGCATACACATTTATAAGCTTTCTGAAGGTTAACTTGACAATATGTAATACTACATACATGGGCCTCCCTGGTGGCTCAGTGGAAAAGAATCCTGCAAGGCAAGAGAAGCAGGTTCAAAGAAGATCCCCTGGGTTGCAAAGATACCCCAGAGAAGGAAATGGCAACCCACTCCAATATTCCTGCCTTGGAAATCTCATAGACAGTGGAGTCTGGTGGGCTGCAGGCCACGTCAAAAGAGTAGGAGATGACTTGGCAACTAAACCACCACCTTCATACTACATACATATATTTATGGCTAGAAAAAGGTCTAGAATGATGTCCTCCAAGTGGTACACTTGGATGTAGAATGAGGCAACTTTGTCTCCTGTCCTCATCACCTATAATTTTCTACCATAAACATAAACATTGCTTTTGTAATTGAAAATAGTAAAAGTTTTTTGAACTTTTACTTAAGTTTTTTGAAAAGTGGAGGCAGGAGGAACCAGTTCACTTTGTTGCAGTCAACTTGTTTATTTTTTTACTTTTATGGGTAAACTAGGACACTATTTAGCTTGTTAGTGGTATATCTAGAAAATGACAAATAGGTAAAATATAGAAGTAATTGAGGAGACATTAAATCTACAATTAGATGGATGATCCATGAGATATTACCTTTACAAACCAGTAATGCAAAAGTGCAATGGTTAGGTTCATGAAAATAGCCAAGGCAATAATCTCTCATGATGTTTAAGAATAGAATCTCCATGACGTTTAAGAATAGAAATAAGATTGAATTAAAAATTCAATCTTAATCGACGTGAATAACTAAATTGCTATCTAAAATGATTATTAGTAGTGAATAGAGACTGCCTTTTTACCATACCCTTCTCAGTACTGAATGTAACTAATAAACATTTACTTTTCATCTCTTACATTATTAGTAAAACTGAACATTTTCTAAGATTTATTTATTGCTATTCAGATTTCTTCTTTTAACTTTAATGGTGTCTTATAAGGTCTATAAATGTTAAATTTTTATGAGGTCAAATGTATCAATCTTGTTCTTTATCATTTTTCCTTTGCTTTTATTATTAGAGAGTTCTTCACTCTAGGAGAAGATATTCTCCACCTGTCTTTTCTTCTAACTCTTTTATGAGGTCATTTTTTTTTAAATTATTTCATTCTTAAAGCCATCTGGAGTTTATTTTGGAAATAGATGTGAGAGAGACAACTCTTAAAAACACATTTTTAAGACATTACACATTATAACAGAGTCTGTACAAAGAAAATAATTGCAATATTAAATGTGTCCAAAGAGTCATCACTTAACAAAATTTCCTATGACATAAGCTTTTAAACAGTTTCTTCAGAGTTCACTCAAAAAGGATTGGGCTATGTGAAAACTAACTTTTAACAGTTTTCTTTTGGAATAGTTGTCTTTTTACTAATTATCTTTTATATGGAGGGCTTCCCAGGTGGTGCTAGTGGTAAAGAACCCACTTGCCAACGCAGGAGACATAAGAGATGCAGGTTCAATCCCTGGGTCGGGAAGATCCCCGGAGGAGAGCACGGCAACCCACTCCAGTATTCTTGCCTGGAGAATTCTATGGACAGAGGAGCCTAGAGGGCTAAAGTCCATGGGATCACAAAGAGTCAGATTCGACAAGCAACTCAGCAGAAGCACATATTGCTTTGCTATTAAATGGAAATTTATTTTAAAAAAAAGAAAAAGTCTGTTCTTCATTGAATGAGAGGCTGATATCACATGTCAGAGAGATCTTGAATTTCACCTTTTCATGACTAAAAGAAAATAAAAGAAACTCTTCCTGAGTCATAGGGTGTGAATCATAAACAAAATTACTGAATGATGAAGTGAATTCTAATGACAATGGAGTGAAGTGGAAATCCTATTGGGTAGAAACCAGAAATCCTAGTTTCAGTGCTCCCCCTGATTCACTTGGTAAATTTCCTTAGATAAATTTCTTAAAATATCTGCACCTGTTTGCCAGAGCATGAAACAAGGATCTTAGAAAAGATGGGCTTATGAGTGAACATGTTAAATATTAAAAGCATCTTGAACTAAAAATCTTCATGAACAAGATCAGCCATTCTAGTCAGCACAACTTTGGAAACCTAAAATAGCTCCTTATTTAATGTCTATTCTTCAAGGCTCAGCAGTTATTTCAGAGTGCATAAATTCTCAAAGGCTCACTGAGGGTCGTAGAACATCAGAGGTGAATGTTTTGGGAATAACAGATATTTCATGTTACTGCTAATGAGACTGAAACAGTATTTTAAGAAATCTAGGACTTCCCTGAGCACTCCCTGGTAAAGAATCCACTGGCCTATGTAGGAGACAGATTTAATCTCTGGTCTGGGAAGATTCCACATGCTGTGGAGCAACTAAACCCGTGGGCCACAACAACTGAGCCTGTCTTTTAGAACCCGTGAGCCATAACTCCTGAAGCCCACTCTCCCTGGAGCCTGTGCTCCACAACAAGAGAAGCTACTGCAATAAGAAGCCCTAGAGAGTAGCTCCCATTTACCGCGACTAGAGAAAAACCCTCACAGCAATGAAGACCCAGCACAACCGAAATAAATAAAATTACATATACGTATAAAAGAAATCTAACCTTCCTCTCAACTTCTGCTTCTTCTCATTTAAGATATCTCAGCTTTTTGAGTTGCTAATCACATTGTCGTTGTGTGGTCGCCAAGTCGTGTCCAACTCTTCATGACCCCATGGACTGCAGCACCCCAGGCTTCCCTGTCCTTCACTCTCTCCCAGAGTTTGCCTAAGTTCATGTTCATTGCATCAGTGATGCCATCCAACCATTTCATCCTCTGTTGCTCTCTTCTCCTCCTTCCTGCAATCTTTCCCATCATCGGGGTCTTTTCCAAGACCCTAATCACAGAGATATCCAAAAAAGCTCACAAAAAGATATATGCTCCGGAAATTTATGTTTACTAACACTCATGCAAATATGTGGATAATAACATTATGTATGTAACCACATGCTTGCTCACAAGCATATTCTCAGATTTATCTTTCACACATTAGTGAAAAGAACTAATAAAACCAGGTAGTGAGCAAATCAGTAAGATTATTGATGACTAAAAACTTCTGAATTCACAACTGGTAAAACATTCTCTGCTGAATGTTATCCAGGCCCTCAGAAAAACCAGTGAAAAGGACAATTTATTTCTTAATTAATTCAGCAGATATGAATTGAGCATCTGCCAACCACTGTGCTAGACACTGAAGAAAACTATTAGATTCAACCACGTGAAATGACTGATAGTCAAACATTTTTTTTTACTTACAACAGTGAAAATTTCATGTGATTCAACCCAAGAAAATTACAGATTCCTTAGGTAGGAAAAGAAGATAAGAGAGTTGAAAATCATAAGAAAAACAAAATTTTCCAAAATAACAGAAGAAGTAAGAGGGAATGAAAGGAAAGGAGAAAAACATTGAATCAGGAAATGGGAAAAAGGGGATATATAAACAAAAACAGAACAATAAAACCATATGGCAATAAAAACTTAAAAATTATTTTTAAATTTTTTAAACTGAAGTACAATTGACATACTACATTACATTAGTTTACTAGCACAACAATTAAGTTGCACATAATTGACATGCAACATTATATTAATTTCAAGTATACAACATAATGATTCAATATTTGTACATACTATTGTGAAATGATTACCATTATAAATTTCATTAGCATCCATCACCATACATATTTACAAAAAAAATTTTTTTCTTATGATGAGGACTTTTAAGATCTACTCAGCAACTTTCAAATATGCAATACAGTATGATTAACTATAGTCACCATGCTGTACATTACATCCCCATTACTTATTTATTTTAGAACTGAAACTTTGCACCTTTTGACTCCCTTCACCCATTTCACCCACTCCCCATCCCCACCTCTAGCAATCTATTCTATTCCCTGAATCTATGAGTTTGAGTTTCTGTTTGTCTGTTGAAAAACTAATAAATTCTTAATAATTTAATTCACTCAATAAATATTGAGTGTCTAACACTATATAGATAATTTCAGAGTAGGTAAAAAAAAAAGAGAAAACATTATTCTCCTTAGAGAAGAAAGATCAATGCGCCCCCCCTGTTTTTAAATTCTAAATTCAGAGGATAAAAGAGAAACTGAAAAAAATATATTGAGACCCCGGAAGAGCTAAAACAGGGAAAATAGTAGTAGAATTTAAAAAAAAAAAAGGTATAAATTAAATCAATACAAATCCAAGAAAAAGAGAGCAAAGTTGGAAAGAAATAAAATAGGAGTCCTGATAATAGGGAACAGATTCTGTGTCAGTGTCACCTGTTAGCACAAGAATGAAAAGTGTAAATCAAATTATCAGAGAAGCCAAAGGAAGTAAATTTTAAAACGTTTCAAAATCTCTTTTGCCACAGAGGAAGTTATATTTACTTCCAATTTTGTATAATTAAAGGCAAACAAATAATAAAATAGATAGTTTGTGTATATAGGTAAATTCCAAATACATATAAATATAATTTTTTTTGGCTCCACTACAAGGCATGGGGGAATCTTATTTCCCCAACCAAGGATGGAACCTGTACCTCCTGCATTGGAAATGCATAGTCTTAACTACTAGACCGCCAGTCAGTTCCCCTCAAATTTTATATTTTGATGTAATATTTTCCTTTTAATAAATTACATGAAAACAAATAATCCAAGATTATTCAGATAGAAAATAAAATTAGAAAATTACTTAAATAAAGCCCTCTATAGGTGGCTCAGAGGGTAAAGAATCTGCCTGCAACGCAGGAGACACAAGAAACACAGGTTCGATCCCTGGTGCGGGAAGATCCCCTGGAGTAGGAAATGACAACTCACTCCCACATTCTTGCCCGGAGAATCCCCATGGACAGAGGAGCCTGGCAGGCTACAGTCCATGGGGTCGCAGAGTCAGACACAACTCAGTGACCAAAACCTTCACTTTCACTTTACACTTTTATCATCAAGAATGACCAAAAACACATAAAATTTTAGCACAGAAAGGAGTCAGAATTCATTCAGACCAAACCCTCAGTGTCTCAGGGCTTCCTTGGTGGCTCAGTTGGTAAAGAATCCACCTGCAAAGCAGGAAACCACCTGCGATGCAGAAGACCTGGGTTCCATCCCAGGATTGAGACGATCTCCTGGAAAACGAAATGACAATCCATTCCAGTGTGTTTGCCTGGTAAATCCCATGGACAAAGGAGTCTGACAGGTTATAGCCCATGGATTTGCAAGAGTCGGACACGACTTAGAGAATTTGCAAGAGTCGGACACGACTTAGCGACTAAACCACCACCACCTCAGTGTCTCAAGAGGCAGAGAGAGTGATGAGAAATGATCTGTTCAAAGCTGGAGAGAAACAGACCTAGGAACAGAACTTCTCCTTCTTTTACTCACTCACAGTCAGGAGATCCTGCCATGTGCCTTACAAAGTACAAAAACTGGTAAACTTTGCTTCTGGCTCTCAAGTTGATATCAGAATGGCAGTGTCAAGGGTGGGTAATGGAGACCTATTTTTGTTATTGTTATTGTTTAGTAACCAAGTTGTGTCCGACCCTTTGCGACCCCATGGGCTGTAGCCTGCCAGGCCCTTCTGTCCATGGGATTTCCCAGGCAAGAATACTGGAGTAGGTTGCCATCTCCTCTACCAGGGGATCTTCCCAACTCAGGGATCAAACCTGTACCTCCTGCATTATCAGGTGGATTCTTTACTGCTAAGCCACCAGGGAAGCAAAGGAGACCCATAAACTCTACTAAAACTGTTAGTGTACATCAGTAAAATAAACAGTGCTTTAAAACCCCCATTGTATATGTCAAAACTTAGTCATTGAGAACTCTCATTTTGAGAGCTTGAAGCCAGGGTGGTACATAAAATAACAAAGGGGAATTCTACACCAGTGAAAGATAAATAGGATCCTAAGTTGTGGATTTCCTAACAGGTCTTCTATACAATGTTGTGTCTTTAATCAGCACCAGCAACATCAATACTTCATTATTATCCTTCTTTGATGCAGAATAAATGAATGATTCTTAAACACTGTCAGTTGCATAGCTAAAAGTATGTGATTTGTCTCAATTCTCTCTTCAGACATTGTGCATGAAAGTATGGTTTTGCAACTGATGCCAAATAAACTTGTGTATGAAAAAAATCTGTTTAGTTAGAACACTATGATTACCTGAACATGGATTTACCGAAAAAGTGTCAAAAAAATTGGGCAGCAATCAGAGAGTAAGATTATGATGATAAAATGAGTCCAATGAGTGAAAGAAATAGTTATAGCTATAAAAATGCCAAGGTCTAAACAGAGTGAGAGTTTTCTGACCATGTCACAGGCCCCAGAGGGCATCTCAGAACCATACTGATTCAAGTTCCCTATGTGCTCCATATGGACTCTAAGGATTACTGGATTTTTACCATGATGTGGTTCCTGTTACCACCCACAGAATGACACAAACTCAAGTGATCAGGAAGCCAGATAACCTCTCATACTGTTTTTTATTTTATCTTGTTATTAACAGTCATTATTCTTAAATGATAGAATTAAATGGGAGCTCTAGTCAAAAGTTTCTTTAGAGAGCTTTAAGTAAATGTTTAAAACAAAATCTTTAACCCTTCTGCCTATCTGTTGAATCTGAAAATACTTGCATACAGATATATTATCAGCCTTGAAGCGTAGGAGTATTTTATCTTCCACCTACTGATTTTACTGCGGTAAATTAAAACAGCAAAAATCCAATGATGAAATATCAAGGCTAAAATGTCACCAACGCCTAAGTTCCTTAAAGTCACATCTTCTGCTCCAAGTAGTCTAGTGACAGTTATCACTGTGCCTTTAAGGATGTGGATGTGACTTTAACATTGCAGAGCTTCGAGGCTGAAGCCTTAACATTTCCTGTTACAGTCTTTGAGTCAGTCCTCATGCCCACACAATACAGCGAGTTTCCATTTCATTCTTGAGCTGACACAGGTTAAGTAGGTGGGTATATGTGTTAACTCAGAGATGTATTATCACATTAATCCAAGTCCAATAATCTCATTGCTCTATTTTTTTTTTCTTTCTTTTGAAATTAAACAGTTCTTACCTCTTGCCCTTCACAGCTTGATAATAAAAGGCACTGGGAAGAGTCAAGAGCTGGGCTACCACTTGGTCAATGACTCTCTAAGACCCTTTACACTTCGTGCTTCAGTATTCTTCTCTATAAAAAGAGAATCGTAATATTTAGGTCAGTTCTGCAGATGACCAGAATATGCACTTAAAATGTTATGGGAGAAAAAGTATAAGAATACTGTGACTTTAAAAAAGCAAGTGGTACAAAATAAGAAATAAATAGAGCAAATAAATAGCAGAAGAAATCAACAATCTTAAACAATGTTGTTACTATCTTCTCTTTGCTACCTAATTTCAAAATACCTTGCAACTCCACAGTGGTTGAAGTCTGTGTTCAGACTGCCAAGTGCTGTAATATTCTCTGGGAGCCAATACGATCACAGGGAATTGTGCAGAGCTGTCATTCACCACTGAGAAACAGACTTATATTTCTGTATCTGACTCCCCTCTCAGACTATAAACTCTGATATTTGATGTGAACACAAAGCCTCATTTGTTTTGGTCCAGATAACCAGATATGTGGGTGGAGGACGAATTCGACCAAGGAATGTTATTAAAGTTCATGTCTGTTTATTCCACGGCATGAAGCATCTGACTATTTGCATCTCCAAATACAATGTAACGCACTTTTTCTACCTGAAAACAAATCGCTTTCATCCCTCCAAAAAAGTGTATTGAAGGAATTCCCTGGCAGTCCAGTGTTTAGAGCTCCATGCTTTCACCACTGAGGGCCTGGGTTCGACTCTTGTTCGGAGAACTAAGATTCCACAAGCCACAGGACACAGCCAAAACATAAAATAAAATAGAAAATGAAATAGTATTTTAAAAATTCAAAATTCAAAATAAAAATGTACTGGGCATGAACAATATAAAAGAACTCTGTTGGGTTCTCTGGAGGCTAAAGATGAGTAAGTTTGTTCTTTCCTTTGATAAGAACTTTACTCAGCCCACATTCTTAGATATAGCTTAGATTAAATTCTCCTTCAGAACAGAGACTGGTGTTTTTCTCTCTATCCTCAGGGCTAAATGAATGAATAAATAGAAGAATGAGTGTTCCAGTAGAGATGGCTCCTGTTTAAGATGTAAACTACAAGAAATCATTTCTAGCCCCTTCACAATGTAATCGAAATTGCTTAAGAACAATAGGACTGAGGAGTCATCTATCATAGAAACAGGTTAAAGAACAAGGTGGACAAATGGAAATCGAGGAAAGACTGGGAGAAGGAAAAAGAAAGAGCACTGTCTAGAAGGAGTCAGTGGAAACAGTGGCTGACTTTATTTGTCTTTGGGGGGGGCTCCAAAATCACTGCAGATGGTGATTGCAGCCATGAAATACACAGATGCTTACTCCTTGGAAGGAAAGTTATGACCAACCTAGACAGCATATTAAAAAGCAGAGACATTACTTTGCCAACAAAGGTCCGTCTAGTCAAGGCTATGGTTTTTCCAGTAGTCATGTATGGATGTGAGAGTTGGACTATAAAGAAAGCAGAGCGCCACAGAATTGATGCTTTTGAACTGTGGTGTTGGAGAAGACTCTTGAGAGTCCCTTGGACTGCAAGGAGATCTAACCAGTCCATCCTAAAGGAGATCAATCCTGAGTGTTCATTTGAAGGACTGATGTTGAAGCTGAAACTCCAATACTTTAGCCACCTGATGCGAAGAGCTGACTCATTTGAAAAGACCCTGATGCTGGGAAAGATTGAATGCAGGAGGAGAAGGGGACGACAGAGGATGAGATGATTGGATGGCATCTCTGACTCAATGGAGATGAGTTTGAGTAGACTCCGGGAGTTGGTAATAGACAGGGAGGCCTGGCGTGCTGCAGTTCATGGGGTCGCAAAGAGTCGGACACGACTGAGTGACTGAACTGAACTGAGCTGAGAAAGAATCAGTGAAGACAAAATTTCTGCAGAAAACAGACAGAACTCAGTTGATCCTAAATATTTAGAATAAAGTAGGCAATTACCTTTGCGGGAAAAAATACAATTTGGTGCAAATTGAATTAATCAACGATTAGAAAGGGGGAAAAACCATTTCTTCTGGCTTCTACCAAGTGGTGAGCCACTTTGGCCAAAGTATGGAACCTTAAATAATGTTCCAAAGAGTTGTTATAAGTGTTGTTTGGACAAGGCAGTATGTCAACAGCCAGTATGTGCTCTGTCCACCTGCTGCCTTCATCACTTGAGGTAGTAATTCTCAAACTCTGTGGTCTCAGGACCACTTCACATTTTTTAACATTATTAAGGATCTCCAAAGAACTCTTACGTACATGAATTATATCTAATGATATATACCATGCTGTGCTGTGTTGAGTCAGTCGGTGGTGTCCCACTCTTTGGGATCCTATGGCCAGGCTCCTCTGTCCATGGGATTCTCCAGGCACAAATACTGGAGTGGGTTGCCATGCCCTCCTCCAGGGGATCTTTCCAACTCAGGGATCGAATCCAGGTCTCCTCCATTGCAGGTGGATTCTTTACTGTTTGAGCCACCAGGGAAGCCCAAGAATACTGGAGAGGGTAGCCCATCCCTTCTCCAGGAAATCTTCCTGACCCAGGGGACGTCTCCTAAATTTCAGGCGGATTCTCTACCAGCTGAGCTACCAGGAAGCCCTGATATTTATCATATCATCTGTTAAACTGGGAAATTTTCATAATATTATTTCAAATCAAGACAACAAATTGTACTTATTTTTGGTTATATTTCTGCATAGGCTCAAAGAAAAGCTCAAGATTTCAGATGACTATTTATTTAAGAAAAAAAAATGAGGTTATAGCTATCCTGCCAAGTATGACTAAAGCTAGCTAATAAAAGTACAGGAAAAAACAAAAAACTAAGAACAGGCAAATTTTATTAATTTCTATTAAAAAGTACATGCTGATACTTAAATCTACTACCATAGAAAATAATGGAAAACACAAAACACACGCAAGCACTCTATTAGCTGGGTGATGACATCGTCACACGTCGAATGGCCTGGAAATTTCCGCTGTGCAGTCAGGAGACAATGACAGCGAAAAAGGCAAATTACCTCTTTGTACCATAAAGCAAATAGTTTTGACCACAGAAACCCCTTAAAAGGATCTTGGAGATGGCCCAGACCTGGCAGACCACGATCTGAAAACCAATGTAATCAATTTCATATGCTCTGATAAAGATTTTGTTCTTCTTCGCGGACCACCCTTTGAGACCTAAGGTCTTAAGATTGAGCTCGTCGCCCAGTGAAACCCAATCGAAAATCCCAGGACGCGCCAGGGCGAGGGGAGGGTTCAGCAGGTGGTTTCTGTTTAGCTCTGCGAGGTGAATTCACGCTGCCCTGACTCGGCGGAGGACGCGGGGTCCAGAAACCAGTCCCAAACCCGCCACCCGCGCGCCAAGGCGGGGCCAGAACTGGCCGCCGGCGGCCGGACTCGCCCAGGGCTTAGCGCAGAAGGGCGGCGGCGGCGGCGGCGGCGGGGCGCGGCTCCGGGAGAGGCCAGCCCACCGCCCGCCCGCCGCAGGTGCGCCGGCCCCCGCGGGGAGGAGCGCGGCCAGGTGCTCCCAGGTCGCTGCCTCCCCGGGTTCTCACCGCTCTACTCCGCGGCCTCCCGGGATCCAGGCAGGACTCGCGCCGCGCGTCCCGGAGCCGGCCAGGGCGCCCCCTCCGCGGACCCCAGGCTCTTCCTCGGCCCGAGCGTGGGGGCCCCTCCCGCCCTGCGGAGAGCAAGGCGCGGATTCGGGGGGCGCCGAGACCGAGGGTCTGGCGGCCGCGGGGACGACCGAAGCTCGGGGCTCCGGCCCGGCTGCTGCTGGAACATGCGCCCGGAGCTGCAGGTGCGGCGGCCCGGCGGCTCGGCCCCGGCAGGGAGCGCGTGGCTGGGAGGCGGCCTCCTCGGCGGACCGGGTCCGATTGCTACGCGGAGGGTGGCCGCGGCGACCGGCGCCCGCTCAGCCGGCCGCAGAGTCCGGGGGGCGGGGGCTAGGGAGGTGGGGACAGGGATGGTGGGCGGGTGGATGGAGGGGAGGCGGCGTTGGTCCCCCGGAGCTCTCGGGGCTGCTTCCCGGCCCCGGGTCGGACCCTGGAGACCGAAACCGCGCGCGGGGCGCAGTCGCGCGATGACTTTGAGCACAACAGGTCGGTGACTCGTTCCCATAGGAATTTAAACTGCTGAGCTGGGGGCACTTTTGACCTGCGTTTTTGGTTGGTTGGTTATTTTGTTTGTTTCAGTTTGTTTGACAGTTACTGGACTATGTTTGCACTCCTGGTGCTTCTCAGCCAACTGCCCGCAGTTACCTTCGCGCTTCCTCATTTCACAAGAAGTCCGGAGGAGTCTAGGCATGCGAGAGAAGAAGGTAAGCCTGGCTGCAGATCCCAAGAAAACCGTGCTGAAAACCCGAGCCTGTATTCCTGTTGTCTTTGAGATTATATGCCTTCATCAATCGTAGAAGCACTAAAATGCGCTTTAATTTGTGGGGGTTTTTGGTAATGTTGTGGTTTGTTGTGTTAACTGCAATTTTTATTTCTGAGAGTTACTTTTGTAAATATGTATTTAAGACCAGGTTGGTGGTTAACTGAATGGAAACCTATTTCAACTTCTGAAAAGCAGTGAGTACCATTTTTCTAGATGAGGCTGTGTGGTAATTCTGATGAGCATAATTAGTTGTTCTTCCTGGAAAGACGGACAAGGAGTCCAGGACCTAGTCTGGATTTGTTAGCAGACTCTGGGCAAGTTACTTAACCCCCTTTCAGCTTTTAAAATAATGACAGGGTGAGGAGTGGAGTGACCTCTGAGGTCCTTTTTTACTTTTAAATGTCTGGTTATCTGGGTAAAGTTAGATGGCGTGAGAAGATTAGGTTTGGGGCTTGCTAACCTAGAATTGTACACCTTGTGGTCTCCAGGTCATAAACAGATTCCTGCCCACATTCTGAAAGCCTAACCTAGGAAACACAAGAAAGAAAAAAACTTGGCTTTCGTTTCTCCCTGCCAAGTCACTGTGCTTCCCTACCTGGTGCCAATACTTTGGATCCACCTCCCCACACATATCTGTCCCACGTTCATTCTTATCAGGTCCTACTCTCATTCTCTTTTGAGAAGGATCTGTTACACTAAAACTCTTAATCATAATGCTAGTAATGGTTAATACAGCTTCGTGTCTCAAGCCTTCTAGGAGAGTGTGTGTGTGTGTGTGTGTGTGTGTGTGTGTTAAAACAGGGTAATATCTTAACCTTAAGGAATCAAACACTGACCACAGAATCCTAAGCAGCCGGATAAGGTAGTTAGTGGAACACAGATTGGGAAGGAGATGCTTGGTGTCTTCCACATTGCACCATATATGTAAGTCCATTCATATATAAGGTTGATGATCCATACTCAGCGGGACCACATGCTGGGTCCAGAATGTTTATGAGTACATTCATTCATTCACAAGATATAGACATATCTTGTGAATATGTCTATTCACAAGACACTCTCCAGCATAAAAGATACTCTCCAGGACATCATAAGCTGTGGAAGGAATTTAGAGATTATTCTTGAGTGCAGAAGGCTGGAGCTATCAGTGGGAAATGTAAATGAGGAAGTGTGTGTATTTAAAAGGCTTCTCTGTTGGTTCAGTTGATAAAGAATCTGCCTGCAGGAACTCAAACAGGGGCTCTGTATCAACCTAGAAGGGTGGGATTGGGAGGGGGCATATGTATACCTATGGCTGATTCATGTTGAAGTTGGACAAAAACAAAATTATGTAAAGCAATTATCCTTCGATTAAAAAATAAATAAATTTTTTAATGGAAAAAAAAAAAAAGAGTCTGCCTGCAGTGCAGGAGACCTGGGTTTGATCTCCTGGGGAAGGAAATGGCAACCTACTCCAGTATTCTTGCCTTGAAATCCATATGGACTGCTTCATCTAGTGGGCGAGGTAGAGTGTAAACTGATAATGTCCATAAACTCTATGACAGAAGTAGAAACAGAGAGTTCAAGAACAGAGGTATTGGTTAGCAGTATTAGTTAGCATTAGTATTAGTTAGGTATTAGTTAACATAGTCGGAGAAGGCAGTGGCAACACACTCCAGTACTCTTGCCTGGAAAATCCCGTGGATGGAGGAGCCTGGTAGGCTGTGGTCCATGGGGTTGCTAGGAGTCGGACACGACTGATCAACTTCACTTTAACTTTTCACTTTCATGCATTGGAGAAAGAAATGGCAACCCACTCCGGTGTTCTTGCCTGGAGAATCCCAGGGACGGGGGAGCCTGGTGGCCTGCCGTCTATGGGGCCGCACAGAGTCATACATCACTGAAGCGACTTAGCAACAGCAGCAGTTAGCGTAATAGCTATGTCTCTGGAGAGTTGTATAGCACAGAAGCCAGTGCTGTCTGCAAATGAGATATAACAAATGAAGATATTAAAAGTAACTAGGAAAATAAAGGACCTTCAGTTGTTTTCTGATAAAGCCGGGAAGTGGGATTTAAATGACTCAAAGTGAATTGATTTAGAAAGCATGGAGAGACGGATAGAGGAGGAGAATAGAATATCTCAGTTGGTGGGTCTAAAACAGGGGAATAGACAGCCTCTTAGGATGGTCTAAGACAGGAGAAATAAAGATGAGAAGATACTCTGAGGCAGCCGATACAAAAGTGCAAAGGCCAGAGGGAAAACAGGAACCCTTGCGGCAAGTCCAGGATGCTCCAGGGGCATGGAAGTTTGCCTCTTTTAATTAAAAGCAAATCCAGGCTACTTAAAACCCAAATAACAAAGGACAGTATTTCTCCTGAGATCATAAGGGAGGCAAGAAGTCTGATAAAGCATTGAAGGTCTAAGATGAACCATGGACTGAATTAGAACTTTCAACCTCAAGGAAGTGGTGGACAGCAGTCCCTCCCAGAAGGCATGCTTTGTATAGCAGTCAAGACTTTCATTAGCATAAATATCATTTCAGGAACAATAAAAGTTTGTGACTCACTTTTTTATTTTTCTTTTAAGTTGAAAGTCCCATTTGGAGCTCAGGGGTGTTTTGTAACTCAGATATACAGGAGGCTGACAATGAGAAATTTGGCACTGCTTTTCTAGCCAGTAAAATGTAAAGATCTGGGCATATCTGAGAAATAGCAATACAGAGGCAGATTTCTAATTTCTAGTTCTGAAATCAGATTTTACGTATTGTAAGTACAGTACAGCTAAGTTAAGCAGACTCAAAGTTACTTCATCACTGGTTTAATATTATAAACCTGTGCCAAGCTGAGTAACAGACCATACCTCTGAGTTGCTTCAACTCCGAGAATTTAGGTCCAAAAGGAAAGTCAAGTTCATTCATTTATTATTGTAAGTAATTTGGGGGGCACCTCTCTGTGTCAGCATCCCTGCTTTAATGGAATTTTCCTTCTAGCTAGGGGAATAGAGTGGTAACAGATAAGTAAATAAAGCATATTTCCACTAGGTGGAAAGTGCCATGAAGGAAAACACATTGTGGAATGGGGATTGCCAGAGGTGGGTGAGTAGGGATGGGGTTCAAGGTAACACTGAACAAAATGCAGAAGGAAGTGAGAATGCAAACTGAAAGAGGAAAGTTCTATTCAGTGGAAAGCAAGTTCAAAGGCAGGAGAGATCCAGGCACATTGGAAATGTGCGGTCACTGTCGTGGACAGGGAAATGCCTCAGAGGGCCATTATAAGATATCCAGTGAGAAATGATGGCAACTTGGAAAATTTTTCATGCTGTTTCTGGTTGCGTAAAATCCACCAGAAGACAAAGAAGAGGAAAGAACCAACATTTTGTCACAGGACAGAATGGTCTACCTTTTTAGAATATTTCTCAAAACAACTAGCACTAATGAACCCATTCTGGCTTTCCTCCTTGGTTCTAATAGCTCATAAATCTTATTTATAACATAGAAATGAAGATGCTAGAATACCACTGGCCAGTAGAAATAGAATGTGCACCACATAAATAATTTAAAATTTTCTACCAGCCACATTTTAAAAAGTAAAAAGAAATAGGTGCAATTAATTTTGATAAAGTATTTAATTTAACCCAATACATTCCAAATATTTAACTTAATATTACAACTATAAGCACTAGAAAACATTGAAATACTTTCCATTTTTCTTAACTATGTCTTTTAAGTCCCTTTCTACACTTAGTGTTCAGTTCAGTTCAGTCCAGTCGCTCAGTCATGTCCAACTCTTTGTAACCCCATGGACAACAGCACACCAAGCCTTGCTATCCATCACCAACTCCCGGAGTCTACTCAAACTCATCTCCATTGAGTCAGAGATGCTATCCAACCATCTTATCTTCTGTCGTCCCCTTCTCCTCCTGCATTCAATCTTTCCCAGCATCAGGGTCTTTTCCAATGAGTCAGCTCTTCCCATCAGATGGCCAAAGTACTGGAGTCTGAGCTTCAACATCAGTCCTTCCAATGAACACCCAGGACTGATCTCCTATAGGATGGGCTAGTTGGATCTCCTTGCAGTCCAAGGGACTCTCAAGAGTCTTCTCCAACACCACAGTTCAAAAGCATCAATTCTTTGGCACTCAGCTTTCTTTATAGTCCAATTCTCACATCCATACATGACTACTGGAAAAATCATAGCCTTGACTAGACGGACCTTTGTTGACAAAGTAATGTCTCTGCTTTCTAATATCCTGTCTAAGTTGGTCATAACTTTCCTTCTGTGGAGTAAGCATCTTTGTATTTCATGGCTGCAATCACCATCTGCAGTGATTTTGGAGCCCCCAAAAATAAAGTCTGACACTGTTTCCCCATCTATTTGCCATGAAGTGATGAGACCGGATGCCATGATCTTAGTTTTCTGAATGTTGAGCTTTAAGCCAACTTTTTCACTCTCCTCTTTCACTTTCATCAAAAGGCTCTTTAGTTCTTCTTCACTTTCTGTCATAAGGGTGGCGTCATCTGCATATGTGAGGTTATTGATATTTCTCCTGGCAATCTTGATTCCAGCTTGTGCTTCTTCCAGCCCAGCGTTTCTCACAATGTACTCTGCATATAAGTTAAATAAGCAGGGTGACAATATACAGCCTTGACATACTCCTTTCCCTATTTGGAGCCAGTCTGTTGTTCCATGTTCAGTTCTAACTGATGCTTCCTGACCTGCATACAGATTTCTCAAGAGGCAGATCAGGTGGTCTGGTGTTCCCATTTCTTTCAGAATTTTCCAGTTTATTGTGATCTACACAGTCAAAGGCTTTGGCATAGTCAATAAAGCAGAAATAGATGTTTTTTCTGGAACTCTCTTGCTTTTTCGATGGTCCAACAGATGTTGGCAATTTGATCTCTGGTTCCTCTGCCTTTTCTAAAACCATCTTGAACATCTGGAAGTTCACGGTTCACATATTACTGAAGCCTGGCTTGGAGAATCTTGAGCATTATTTTACTAGCATGTGAGATGAGTGCAATTGTGTGGTAGTTTGAGCATTCTTTGGCATTGCCTTTCTTTGGGATCTTTCCCAGTCCTGTGGCCTCTGCTGAGTTTTCCAAATTTGCTGGCATATTGAGTGTAGCACATTCACAGCATCATCTTTTAGGATTTGAAATAGCTCAACTGGAATTCCATCACCTCCACTAGCTTTGTTCATAGTTTGCTTCCCTAAGGCCCACTTGACTTCACATTCCAGGATGTCTGGCTCTAGGTGAGTGATTATCTGCGTCGTGAAGATCTTTTTTGTACAGTTCTTCGGTGTACTCTTGCCACCTCTTCTTAATATCTTCTGCTTCTGTTCGGAGAGGGCAATGGCAACCCACTCCAGTACTCTTGCCGGGAAAATCCCATGGATGGAGGAGCCTGGTAGGCTGCAGTCCATGGGGTCGCAAAGAGTCAGACACGACTGAGCGACTTCATTTTCACTTTTCACTTTCATGTATTGGAGAAGGAAATGGCAACCCACTCCAGTGTTCTTGCCTGGAGAATCTCAGGGACGGCGTAGCCTGGTGGGCTGCAGGCCATGGGGTCGCACAGAGTCAGACGACTCAGCAGCAGCAGCAGCAGCATTGAGCCCATCTTTGCATGAACTGTTCCCTTGGTATCTCTGATTTTCTTGAAGAGATCTCTAGTCTTTCCCATTCTATTGTTTCCTCTATTTCTTTGCACTACTGATCACTGAGGAAGGCTTTCTTTTCTCTCCTTGCTATTCTTTGGAACTCTGCATTCAAATGCGTATATCTTTCCTTTTCTCCTTTGCTTTTTGCTTCTCTTCTTTTCACAGCTATTTGTAAGGCCTCCTCAGACAGCCTTACAAATAGCTTTTTTGCATTTCTTTTTCTTGGAGATGGTCTTTATCTCTATCTCCTATACAATGTTAACAAACCTCTGTCCATAGTTCATCAGGCACTCTGTCTATCAGATCTAGTCCCTTAAATCTATTTCTCACTTCCACTGTATAATCATAAGGGATTTGATTTAGGTCATACCTGAATGGTCTAGTGGTTTTCCGCACTTTCTTCAATTTAAGTCTGAATTCTATACTTACAGCACATTCAATTCACACTAGCCACATTTCAGGTTCTCTATACCATATGTGACTAGTGGCTGCTCTATTGGACAAAACAGCTCTGTTAAGACTCACACCTGGGACTTCCTTGGTGGTCTGGCAGTCTTGGTCAGGACTCTGTGCTACTAATGCAAGGGCATGGGTTCACTCCTGGTTGTGAACTAAGGTCCTGCATGCCACACAGCGCTGCCAAAAAAAAGTGATTTAGGAAATGGCAACCCAGAGATATAAGTGACTTATCCCAGGATATACAGCTGATAGCTAAGCCAAATCAGAAAAGAAAAATCTGTGTCTTCTGTGTCTAATACTCGGCCACTATACCAGACTAATTTTTCTCAGTCAAAATAATAGGAAACCAGTGCTTTAGAAATAGTGGCTTTTCTGGTAAGCGGCCTGAGGTGACCCCTAAAAATGGTGCGCTATTCACTCGACCCAGAAAACCCCACAAAATCATGCAAATCAAGAGGTTCAAATCTTCGCTTCCACTTTAAGAACACTCGTGAAACTGCCCAGGCCATAAAGGGTATACATATCCGAAAAGCCACCAAGTATCTGAAGGATGTCACTTTGAAGAAGCAATGTGTGCCATTCCGTCGTTACAACGGTGGAGTTGGGAGGTGTGCACAGGCCAAACAGTGGGGCTGGATGCAGGGTCGGTGGCCCAAAAAGAGTGCTGAATTTTTACTACATATGCTCAAAAATGCAGAGAGTAATGCTGAACTTAAGGGCTTAGATGTAGATTCTCTGGTCATTGAGCACATTCAAGTGAATAAAGCCCCCAAGATGCGGCGCAGGACTTACAGAGCTCACGGTCGGATTAACCCCTACATGAGCTCTCCCTGCCACATTGAGATGATACTTACTGAAAAAGAACAGATTGTTCCTAAACCAGAAGATGAGGTTGCACAGAAGAAAAAGATATCCCAGAAGAAACTGAAGAAACAGAAACTCATGGCCCGGGAATAAATGCTGCAAAAAATAAATGCAAATAAAAAAAAAAAAAAGAAATAGTGTAGTCTGGCCTGTCATTTACTGGAAAAATAATTGTCTAGAGGAAAAAATGAAACTCAATTTTTTTTCACTTATGCTGATAACTTTGGACATAATCTACTCAAGTATGTTCTGGAATTTGATTAATATCTGTATTTCATCTTTAGCAGGAATTATTTTTACTGATGATATTTTTTTGTCAGATTTTAAAACCACAGAAGAAAGTTGAGCATAATTTAACCATATCAAAGGAACTATGTGCTCTTCCCATAATTAAAACAGGAATTTTCTGCCTTATTTTTATCAATGTTTGAAATCTTTCTATTTCTTTGTTAGTTTTTACATCAAAAGAAGAAGCAAACCTGTTCATACATAGACACCTCCTATATAATAGATTTGATTTGGAGCTCTTCACCCCCGGTGACCTAGAAAGAGAATGCATAGAAGAACTTTGTAATTATGAGGAAGCCAGAGAGATTTTTGTGGATGAAGATAAAACGGTAATTTTGTTGATGATGTTAATTGGCTAGACATTTATTAAATTGTACTTTAAAAAGTGGTACTTACAGACATTAGAAATTATATGCCTTAAATAAAATTAGGATTGTATACCTGTTATCTCTTTCTACTTTCTTAAAATGCTAATTAACCCATTTAGATTTTACTTTATACTTTCTTGGGTTTACAGTAATTAGCAAATTATCAATTATGTTATAATTTTATGTTTAACATATATGATATTCAAAGACAGTCTTGAAGCACAGTGAATTAAACTTCAGGATATTGAGTTAGTTCTCTGACTCAGGCTTCAATCAGTCAAAACTCAGAGAAATTTTTCCTATCAAGACTTAGCTTTTTGATGACTATATTTATATTTCAAGTACTTATTGACAATCTACTATGTGTCATATACTCCCCTAGAAACTGAGGATAAAATACATATTCCCTGCATTCAGGAATTTATTGCTTGGCAATATACTTTTAGAATTTCTCCTTTAAAATATAAGTAACTTCTGTCTGTTAATCCTGAAAAGTACAAAACAAATAGCCAGCACTGTCATATTCTTTAAGCATATCAAGTGACCCAGATTCTTTACTTTTGTAAATAACCCCAAGCTTAAATAACCCCAGCTCTTTTTCCCCTTCCTCAAGAATCCCATTTTACTCTTTAGTCAATAAGAACCTCTCTAGGTATTCCTCAAATGAAGGTGTTCCTGAAACTTAGCTCTTTTTCTTCCCAAACTGTCCCCAGCCTCCCATTCCCTGCTATTATCTGCTGCATCTATCAGAGAAAGGAAACAAAGACTGCTCTGCCTTGTAGTTGTGTCTGTCGAAATTCTGTTGTTTCTCACAAACCCATTTTCTAGTTTTACCACAGTTCCTTAAAAACGGCTTCCATTCTCTCAGGTAACACTGAACTTAAAAAGTCTCAGGGATGTCTTTCCAAATCAATAAATACCTTTCAATAAAATCTCTGAGCAAGGGCTTCCCATGTGGTCCAGCGGTTGAAAGCCTGCCTGCCAATGCTGAGGACGCGGGTTAGATCCCTGGCCCCAGAAGATCCCACATGGGTTAGATCCCTGGCCCCAGAAGATCCCACATACCTCAGGGCAAGTGAACCATGCGCCACAACTACTGTGTCTGAGCACCGCAGTGATGAAAAGCCTTCGCACAACTAGAGAGTAGCTCCCGATTGCCGCAACTAGAGAAACCCTGCCTGCAAACAACATAGACCCAGCACAGCCAAAAATAAATTAACTTTTAAAAAAAAAAAAACCTATAAAAATCCCCTAGCACACTGAAGGCTCACCTAGTGTAGAAAATGTCAAACACGATCATGAGTCCCCTGCTTCAACTTCCACCTCGGCTGTTTTCATCGACTCTAATTCGATAATGTCCCTGGATACCTGAGTGAGGGCCCTGGGCCCATGAAGGAAGGAATATCAGGGTCCAGCGGTAAAGAGCTGGCACTAGCAATAACCACCTGGCCAATTTCCAAGTTGGAAGAAACGATGGTGGGTGGCAATGCTTTAATTATTTAATAGAGTGAGTCACCTGCCCCAGCATGAATGAACTGGTGTCCTACCTGTGGCATATGCCACCCCTAGTCTAGGTCGCTTGAGACCAAATGAAATGGTGTTAAAGAAATTAAATAAACTTGGAAATTTTTACCTTTCTCTTAGATGAAATTTTGGCAAGAATATTCAGTTAGAGGACCAACCACAAAATCAGGTAAGGCAAGAATGGATCAATTTTAATGGTTTTTTCCCCACCCTCTATCATAGTACATTTTTACTTTCATTGTTTGGGTTTGGTTGTTGCACAATATACATACCTTGTAAATCCGAGGAAGATTTCTCAATTATACACTGGGCTATCTAAGACAGAGAAGGTTGCATTCGTCTATTTACACACTGAAAATCAAGTTTGGTGAGATACTAGGGAAATGAGATAATAGGCTTAATATGTTCTTTTCAACAGCTCAGCTAAGTCAGGACTTGCACAGAATAAAAGTAAGACTGTTACTTTCAAGTAGTAAGCTATTTTAATTTTTTTTCTCTTTTACCATTACAAGTGAATGGAATACTTGTGCTATTAAGTAAATTAAGATTGTTAGATAGAATTAAGTAACTTCTAGAAAGGGGAGATCCTTTGTCTTATCTGCATTGATCATCTCTAGCTGCTTTTTAGTCAGGTTTGTTTTTATTCCTCCTAGGCAGGGCTCCAGATGTAGGGAGACTATATTACATAGCTACCCTGGAGTTGCTTAGTAAATTTCTCTCAGTAGTTAATAGCAAAATGTGTATAGTTGAACAAAGAATATGTTTATCCCGCTTAATCTTTACCTTTATCCATTTAAGAAGACGTTTAAAATAAATCAGGGACTTCCCTGGTTGTCCAGTGGCTAAGTCTCTGAACTCCCAATGCAGGGAACCTGGGTTCCATCCCTGGGCAGGGATCTAGATCCCACATGCCACGACAAGACTCAGCACAGCCAAAATGAATAATCTTAATTAGAATAATAAAAATAAATGAAGCCATAGCTAGGGCTTTTAGGAAATATATCTTTTTTTTTTTCTGGTCATGTCTCTGGCACAGACTTTTAAAAGTAACCAATATTAATTATTATATGCTTAATATGTGCTTACACTCAGTGTTAAATTTATTGAAATCATAGGTGGGGCTTTCCAGTTGTTTTATGTTTGTTTAATGATTTCTCTTAAGATGCTAACAGAGAGAAAATCGATGTCATGGGCCTTCTGACTGGATTAATCGCTGCTGGAGTACTTTTGGTTATTTTGGGATTAGTTGGTTATTATCTTTGTATCACCAAGTGTCACAGGCAACAATATCCAGGGTAAGTATCAAGTGAAAATATTTAATTCATGATTATACTTTCTATACTATTGTTTTTAAAAGGCTAAAAAAATGACTGCCTATATTTTGAAGTACATTTTTTATTTTGGAATAATCTCAGATACACAGGAAAGTTACAAAGATAGCACAGAGAGTTCCTATATATCCTTCACCAGTTCCCTCACTGTTAACCTCTTATGTTTCCATATCACATTTGTAAAACTAGCAAGCCAACTTTGGGCTTCCCTGGTGGCTCAGATGGTAAAGAATGCCTACAACGCAGGAAACCTGGGCTCGATCCCCAGATTAGGAAGAGCCCCTGGAGAAGGGAATGGGTAGCCACTTCCAGTATTCTTGCTTGGAGGAGTCAATGGACAGAGAAGCCTGGTGGGCTCCCATCCATGGGGTCACAGAGAGCCGGACATGACTGAGTGACTAACACAAGCCAATGTTAATACATGGCTGTTAACTGAATTCCAGCATATTAATAAAGCTTCCTGAAGGCCATAATTGTTTGCATAATAAATCTCAACATCATCAGAATAAAAAGTTATTATCATTCATATTCTTATCTGTAAGTATAGATAAAAGTGTAGGAGTACCTTGTTTAAAAAAAAAAAAGCAACACATGCAAAACAGGCAATCAGAATTATTTCTTGTCTATCCTTATTTACCCTATTTACACTTCCAAAGTCTGCAAAGATGCTCATTATTGACCAGGTGATAAAACGATTATGGAACTAGATAGTGGTGATGGCTGTACAACATTGTGAATATAATTAATACCATTAATTGTACACTTGAAAATGTTTATAATGACAAATTGTATGTTATGCATATTTTACCATAATAAAATTTTTTTCTTTATTGTTATGAGTTTAGGGCAATAGAGGTGGAATTAGGATAAATCCATTGGAAGATAAAAGCGGAAGCCGTGAGAGTAGGCAAGTTTGCTGAGTGTGACGAAGGGACAGAGGCAAGTCTGAAAGCATGCCCATAGTAAGGGTGCAGAGGAAGTTGCTTGGTGCTCTTGTTGTAGTCTCTTAGTTGTATCCAGCTCTTTTGTGATCCCATGGACTTAGCCCCCCAGGCTCCTCTGTCCATGGGATTTCTCAAGCAGGCACAGTGGAGTGAGTTGCCATTTCCTTCTCCAGGGAATCTTCCCAATCCAGGCATCGAACTTGTGTCCTCTGCATTGCAGGCCAACTGTTTACCACTGATCTTCCTGGGAAGCCCCTATAAGGACATGCCAGCAAAGGGGGCAGAGGAGAGGGGCAAAGTAAAGTGTGATTCTGTCCCCCAGCTGGAATTCCTAACAGTCCCCTGAGGCATTACATGATCATGGGCAGGAAGTAAGGAGATTGTCTGAGAGTTCTATAAATCCTCTAAAAGTCTGGAAAGTGAAAGAAAATAAGGAAAATTTGTGTGATTTTTCTTAAGCCACTGTCTTCAAGCTGAGGTTTCTATTAATTTCACCTACTTAACAGACAGGAAATCAGCAAGTTCTTCCCATTTTCAAAGGCTTTTGACTAAGATCTTATTTAATATGGCTTTCTCCACAAACTGCAGAATACCTGGAAATTCATGGGTTAATGAAGAAATTGCAATATTTATCTTTAAAGACTCTCTTTGTCTTTTATCTTTCCTTCTTTTCTATCCCATTTACAATATTTTTCCCCAAAGTCTATGTGTATGCCCTCAGTATTTAATAATTTCCCTGAAGATCTGTGAACAGAGCCGTTGTTCAGTGTCATGCTCAACATCATTCTCTTCTCTTCCTGTTTTTTTCCATTTCTCTGCTTTTCTACACCACTACACCTTCTAACCTTATACCTTTTTTCCTCTGAAGCCTTCTAGCTTCTTTCCTGCGTGAGATTAAAAGCAGAATTCAAAGACACATGGAGTAAAGTGATGCCATTATTATGCATGTTTTCTGTGTATGTTATTATTATATTTTGAAAACCCAGATATCTCTTATTTTAAAAGTAAGATTAGTTATACTTAGTGTTAGTACAGTAGAATGCTGTCCCGTTTACAGGTCATTTTTACATCTACTGTCTGACTTTGATTCTCAGAGCACCCTTTATAGGGGACATTTCAAACTAGGTTAACCAGACATGCCTTTGTGTTAAGATTAACTTTTAAATACTTACTGACTAACGTACTCTTTATCAACTGTCCCAAGAAATTCTTCCAACAGAGTTAAATGTTCTCTTTCCACATTTTGCAAATCTGGAAGTGGGGGAAGAGTGAAGAATATTTTGAAAAAGAAGAGAGTAAAAAAATGAGATCATTGTTAGAATAGTTTGTCTCATTCTTTTGTAAAAACATGCCAAGAAATGGGAAACAAGATCTTTTCATTTCTTAGTCCCTATATTTAATGGAGGAAAATAGGCATAATATAATGTTGTCAGCTTATCTGAGATGTTCTTGGTGCATACTTTCTGATTTCAGTCAAGTAAGATGTACGCAAGAAATCACTGTGAAAACACTTAATGACTTTAATATTAATTAAAATCTGTTCCTGTAACAGATTTTGAAGGTCCTTGTGGAAGAATTTATTTGTTCAAGTAAAACATCTGTCTCTCCTGTTTCCTATACACAAACAAGTGGTACTTTTCATCACAAGCTAATGAATGTGGCAAGTGACAAGCCTACCATGCATACATTCCGGATTTCCGACAGAGGAGGAATTGTATTGAGCCCTCTAAGTAAACTTCTGAGGCTCTCAGTCACCTCTCAGCTATTGAAGGGCAGATTATCCAATTCCTCGATTTACATAGACCTTTTTCTTTTCTTCTCTGCTATTTTCCTCTCTCTTTCCTTTCAGTTTCAGATCTCATTATAACTTCCAACAGAAAAGGTATTCTAAGAGGCAAGTTGATATTAATTTAGTTTGCAAAAGTGTACAGTATTTTGGGTCTGCTAAACTGTCTCTTATTAGGAAGAATACTAAATGTGAAGTTGGCTGTCTATGAAGCATCTATGCAGAAGTTAACCTCTTATAGTATAGTTAATAAGATAATTAAAATATATAGATAATCCCGAACCTATGGTCAGTATTTCTAATAGTATTCCTATTTTTCACAAAACATAAACTTATGTTTAGATTACAATTTGTAATTCACAAGTGAGAAGGGAAATGTAGTTTTGGAGCACCAGACCGATAATGCATTTCAGTTTTCATTGACTGGTGTAGGTGACAAAGTTTTGTGAAAAATGGTGTAACTTGAACTAAGCCATTTTTTTTTAATTAACAAAATTTGTTTTTTCTAATTGTTAGGCTTGGATCTGTGGAGATCAATGGGGAGTAAAGACGCTACCTTGGCAAGGCCAGAGAGCTATAAAATAAAGCAAGGCTAGATTAAGGGAGGCTTTGAAAAGTAGGCACAGGAGTTGGAAGTTGATTCAGTAGAAAGTAGACTTCAAATTAGACTTTTGTGGAAAAGAATGATAGGATGGAAGTCCTGCTAAGGAGGGATGGACGTCCTGCTAGGGAGGGATGGACGTCCTGCTAGGGAGGGATGGACTTCCTACTAGGGAGGGATGGACGTCCTGCTAGGGAGGGATGGACCAGGCAGCAGGACTGCAGGGGTAACAGGAGAGAGAAGGGCATCCACTGATGTTATTACCTCTGTGGCATCAATTTCCTTGGCTTTGAGTTGTAGCACCTTTCAACAAAGCCTGGATTTGGTTTAACACCATACTTTGAGAAAATTTTAATTCAGGAATAGGAGAAAAAAAGAATTCACGTGTTTTGAGTCCTCATTACAGTATTCCAGACTCTGCTAAGATGCCTTACATAATCTTTCTCAATCCACACAAAATGTCTCTGTTGACATAGCTATTATTATTCCCATTTTATAGAGGAAGAAACATGAGTTAGGTTACCTTGCCTTTGGTCACATTGCTATGGAATGATAGGATCCTGTTTCATACCCATGACTGACTTCAAAGCTCTTGGTCTTCCCACTAAACCAAGACTCATTCAGAGTTTATGGGTAAAATAAAACTTGTTATATTAGTAAAGAAGGTTCAGCTTTGATCGAAATAGTTGGATTTTTTAATATTGCTGTCTTAACCTAAAATATTGCCTTTCCTAGACCTCAATGCTCTCTCTATTTAGTTCTTCAGACACCTACATAAGAAGGGGCAGACACACTCCTTCCATCATCTTCAGAAGACCAGAGGAGGCTGTCTTGTCTCCATCACCACCTTCATTGGAAGATACAGGATTACCTTCTTATGAACAGGCAGTGTTATTGACCAGAAAGCAGAGTGTTTCACCACCACCACCTTATCCCGGACCAGCAAATGATTTTAGGGTATTTAAAAAGTCTATGTCACTCCCATCTCACTAAGCCCTCATTGTCTTGGTGATATAGGACATTCACATTATTTAAATGGTTCTTTTCCCTGAACCAAAAAAGACAGGTCAATTCAGCCGTTTATGACAAACTGTAGAGAGTAAAGGAGAAATAAGCATGTGTTCTCTGCCACTGGAGTTCTGTCAGCATCTTTAACCTGAATTTGATCATTATGAGCTGGATAAGAAATTTTGTATTCTTGCAGTTAAGAAGAGAGCACTGTTCTGTTCAAAAGAATCTGTTATGGATGTCACAGCTAGAACTGGTGAATTGTCTGTATCCTTTGTACAGAAAAAGGTTGTAGATTTGTTGTTGTGTGTTAGTCGCTTAGTTATGTCCGACTGTTTGCGACCCTTATGGACTGTAGTCTGCCAGGGTTCTCTGAACATGGAATTCTCCAGGCAAGAACACTGGAGTGGGTAACCATTCCCTTCTCTAGGGGATCTTCCAGATCCAGGGATCGACCCAGGGCCTCCTGCATTGCAGGCAGATTCTTTACTGTCTGAGCCACCAGGGAAGCCCCACAGATTTTTTGTATTAAATACTAAAAAAAGAAAAAAGAATTTCTAATTGTTAGATTATTCCAAGTTACAATATTGGACCTATTCTTTTTTTAGGATTTCTTTTTGGTTGGAAATACATCACAGAATCTGATATTTAAATATAAATCAATAACCTTAATAAAGTCAGTTTTTTATCTTAAATTATTGCATAGCATTCACTATATTTTGCACATTTTAGTCATGAACTGTTGCTATCAGTCATACTTTATTATAGGGGGGCGGTCAATAGTTTTCTTTAAAAAAAAAATAAACACTAGCAAGTTACTTCTTCAGAGGGAACACTGTTGCAATGGCAAGTATTTGCAAGGGTTGTTATACCACAAAGTAAATTATAGGCCTCAAATCTAGGAGTGGAGCTTGATAAATTTGTGCATATCACCGACTAGTAGACATACCCATTTTCATTGCTAAGTTATCTGTATCTGACTATATGTAACTATTAATCTAGAAAATTTGTCAAACTTTATAAATAATAGTTTGAGAACCTAGAAGTAACTTACTTTTCTGCTATCAAAATAATATTGATTAAAGTTACCAGCAATCCTTTGTATTTTTTAATGTCTGGACACAGGAGATCATAGGTAATAATTTTGACCTATAGTCTGTATCTTCTTCTAATTGTGTATTTACCAATCTCCCCTTACAAACATAATAGAGTATAAGCTATTAACTTCTGGAATGAATGTGTGTGCACAAATTTGAGTGTATGTGTATGTGAATTTGTTTCCTCTTTGCAGGAACTCAAAAAATAACACACGCCTGAGAAATAGAAAATTCTGTTCTTTGTGTTTTTGCTAGGCATTGCTTTTTTCTATGTAATACCATTTATAAAATTGTATTTTGTTTTATAACTTTTACAGAGATGAGATTAAAACTCACATGCATTTGGTAGTTCCTTCCAAATTAAATGTTTAAAAAGTATAAAGCATATTACACTGTGTTTGAGTGTACGTCTCTCTTTTAAGACAGTGTGATCTTAATGCAGATGAAAGAAAGAACTTAATCATTACAGACTGCTAAAGACTTTACCTTTGATATTTTCAGACTCTCTTTGGTTACTTGTTGCAAAGAAATCGTCTGGCAAAATTCTTTGTTGTTTGGTATTTCGTTTGGTTTTTAACTAATTTTTATTGGAGTATAGTTGCTTTACAGTGTTGTTTCAGTTTCCAGTGTGCAGCAAAATGAATCAGCCATATATATATATAATATAATATGTATAATTTAATATATAATATATATATATATCCCTTCCCTCTTGAACTTTTTTCCCATTCAGGTCACCACAGTACATTAAGTAGAGTTCTCTTACAGTGTTCTCATTAGTTACCTATTTTATACATAGTAACATTTAGATATAATTAGGAAAAGTGGTCTTTTTAATGCCACCTACATAACCTATAAAAATTTTACAGTTAGTCATATATTGGCTTTACATAAGCACTTTTCCTCATGTAACTTTGCCATTATTTTAATCCTCTTTAAAAGATCAGAGGCAGGGGGGTTCTGGAGGGGGAGCACATCTATACCCATGGCGGATTCATGTCAGTGTATGGCAAAACCAACACAATAAAGTAAAGAAAATTTAAAAAAAAAAAAAAAGATCAGAGGCAGGACTTCCCTGGTGATCCAGTGGTGAACACTCTGCACTTGCAATGCAAGGGGCATGGGTTTGATTCCTGGGCAGGGAACTAAGATTCCACGTGTCACACAGCCAATAAATAAATAAAGCAAGCAAGTACCTAATGCTGGTTCTGAGGCTAATTAGGAAACATAAAAAAAAAAAAAGCTTGGAAGCAAACTCTATCATTTTAGCAATCACTCTAAGGTATGCAAGGATAACTCACCCCAAATCTAACATGTTGGTAAGAACTAGATTTAAAATGAGCAAGTACACTTTTCTCAGCCCTATCTGACACCTATAGAGTTACACTGTATCAAATTATAAAGTATAGGCAATTCTAAGTCTGTATGAGAAATGTATAGACATTTGTCATTTATACATAAATGTATATAAGAGCATACATTACGTATCTATGTTTTCTCACACATGTTTCTTAGGATGGATCAAAATATACAATTTATCTTTTACTGAATCACAATCTGAAATATTCCATGAACCTGTTTACTCCAATTGATCCACAGAAATCTTACTGTAAATATAGCTTCAGGGCCTGTGACAGCCCATCACCCAGCAGCAGCACAGATTTGTCATATGCCATCACTTACTGTAAAACTATTGCTCTAACCTGAACAAATCTGGAATTCTTCAAGATTATGAAATAACTGGTGTTTGTAGAGAATCCAATGTTGAGAATCCAATCCATAGTACTTTAAATATAAATTTAAACAGAAAATGTGATAGAATCATAACCAATGAATACTTATGATAATTAAGAGGAAAATATTAATACAAAGTTATTGACATTTATTTCTGTCCCATTCTCCCTTTTCTATTCCTGTTGTATTTTTGGTAGTGTGTTTTTTCCCCTGATTAATTTGTTTTTGTTTGTGCTTCTTCCCTAAGTAACTGATTACTGTTAACCATTAAATCTATCTTGACACAAAACTTTATAGTTAATTAGACAGTTTTCCCCTCTATTACAATCAAGAAATGAATGTATTATGGGTATGAAAAGGGAAAGTCACACAGTTGTGTCCGACTCTTTGCAATCCCGATTATAGCCTGCAAGGCTCCTCTGTTCGTGGGATTTTCCAGACAAGAATACTGGAGTGGATTGCCATTTCCTTCCGCAACCCAGTGGATCTTCCCAACCCAGGGATCAAACCAAGTCTTCTGCATTGCAGGCAGATCCTTTATCATCTGAGCCACCAGGAATAAGACTAGAAAAAGACAAATACACATTTCTAGGGTTCTGCCTTCAATAGGATAGATAATTCTACACAGAATATTCTCCTTTTAAGATGAAAAAAATCAAAGAGAGCACAAACTATGTGTCCGAGTTTTGCATCCATTAATATTATGCCCTCTGAGTGAATACACAGAGTTCAGTGAAAATTCTCAGAACAATTAAAAACTAGAGCAATGATGTTCTCTGTGTCTGGTTTCCTGTTTGCCTATAAAATTCTAACATTTTTTTTTCTATTTCTCAGATAAGTTATGTGTATGTGTACTTTTCCTATATGTACAAATGAATTTTTTAATGAGAAGTTTGTTAGTGCTGTTTGAAAGCTTAATTTCATATTATTAATACTGTTTTTATTCTGACTGAATGTGAAATAAGTTTGTATTAGTTACTGGTTGATTTGAAATATTGTATGTGGCATTTATACTAGAAGAATATCTAGAATTTCTGTACTTTTTTTAAAAGTAGATTCTTTTGTAAATGCTGCTGGTGTAGCATTTTGGAACATGTATGACATATATTGATGCCTTTAACCTTCCGTATTGTGTTTCCTTCAGCATTTTTTGTTGTTTAAAAATGTTTCCCTAACAGTTAAAAGTTTAAGGCAATTCAGTACTTACCAGCATCTTCTTTATCTGGAAAAAGCAACTCACTTTTGAATGCATTTTTTCCTACATGCTTGATTATATTTTGGCTTTAATGGATTTCCTATTACAGACATTTTTTATACATGTGAATAAACTTTATGCTAAGTAAATATTTGTTGCTTGTTTCAATGTTTATTTGAAGAATGTTTAATTCTTATTCCTCATATAATGGCATATAATTATTTGAACAATGTATTGCATGTTTTCAAAACAATGTTTACAGCATGGTATTGCTGTATCCATCTTTCACCTGGGGGTGGTAACTTTCTATTTAAACAGTTTAATCACAATTATGAAAGTGCTATTTTCCTTAACACAGTTTTAATATTTAATATATTGTTTGAGGCAAATTTATAATATATTACTGCTTAAAACTGAATTTACTTCTGTGACCTTTATCTATAGATAAATTTAAAAAAATTTTAACTACAGTAAGGTTATACTAAATTACAGGATTGACAGTACCTCCAACATAAGAGAAACACATTAAGTAATACTATGTATCAAACAGATAAATGAACTCTGTTATATTAAATATTACATTATGTTCAACATTTAGTCCTCCTTAGATTTTTTATCCAGTTGATTAATACATAAATGTTAATACTTATACCCCTTAAAATTACTTTAGTCAAAGGAATGAGAAGCCAAGCTAGTGACTAGGAGAAAACATTTGCAAAAGATACATCTGATAAAGGACTGTTATACAAATTATACAAAGATCTCTTAGAATTCAACAATAAGAAAAGGAACAACCTGACTTAAAATATAGGCAGAAGACCTGAACAGATACCTCACCAAAAAAAGATGATTAGGTAACAAGCATATGAAAACATGTCCAACAGCATATCATTAAAGAATTGCAAGTCAAAAACAACAAAGAGATACACACCTATTAAAATGGCCAAAATCCAGAACTCTGACATGAAATATTGGTTAGGATGTGGAGCAAAATTAACTCTCATTTATTGCTCATTGGAATGCAAAATGGTACAGACACTTAGGAAGACAGTTTGGCACTTCCTCATAAAACTAAACATATTTTTACCCTTTGATCCAGCAGTCATGCTCCCTGGTACTTACCCAAATGGGTTGGAAACTTAGGTCCACACAGAAACCTGCATATGGATGTTTATAACAGCCTTACTTACAATTGCTGGAACTTGAAAGCAACCAAGTTGTCCTTCAGAAGGCAAATAGATAAATAGTGGTAAATTTAGATAATGGAATATTATTCACCACTAAAAAGAAATGAGCTATTAAATCATAAAAAGACATAATGGAAACTTAAATGAACATTACTAAGCCAAAAGAGCCAATCTCAAAAGGCTACAAACTGTATGATTACAACTATAAGACTTTCTGGAAATGGCAAAACTAGGAAGATGTAAGATCAGTGGTGTCAGGGATTGGGTGAGTGGATGGATGTGGAGGAGGAATAGGTGTAGAATAGAGGATTTTTAGAGCAGCGAAACCACTCTGACATGGTAGGGGTGGATACATATCATTAAACATTTGTTCAAATGCACAGACAACTCCAAGAGTGAACCATAATAGACTATGGACTTCAGGTAATAAAGATGTGTCAATGTCAGTTTATCAGTTATAATGACGGTATACCTCTATGACATGGGACATTGTTAGTGGGTGAGGTTGTTCATTTCTGAAGATGGGTTATATATGAGCTTTCTATACTTCCCATTCAATTTTGCTCCAAACTGCTCTAAAAAGTAAAGATTATTAATTTAAAAAATACTTTTAAGACTAAAAGCTTCCTTAGGACCACTTGAAAGATTTTTTTTAAAACACCTCCTTATATTCTGTTGAAAAGTATCAGGAAAAAGTGAATTCTTTTACTTATGCTTTTATATTACAATTAACTAGGTGAAATCTATAAGTAAAATTTCAAGGAATTCAAAAATACACTCTAGATTTTGACTGCTGTGACAAGATAGGGAAACAGACACAAACTTTAAAAAATGAGGTGAACTAGCCACATTTCATCTAAAGATAAAAACTTTCCTAACAGCTTAAGAAAGAGGACTTTGAGGGCTAAGATCATAGAGATTCGTAAGGTAAGGGTGGTTAGAAATGCCCTTACAAAGTTAATGCAGGATTGTCAGGTTCTTTACTGACTCAGAATATTTTTCTCACTCCTGGGCAAACTCCGAGAGACCGTGAGGGACAGAGAGGCCTGGAGTGCTGCAGTCCACGGGGTTGCAAAGAGTTGGACACGACTTGGCAAGTGAACAACAAAATGGGCTCGAGGTTACAGGCCAACCTCAGCAACAGGAGTCACTTGCAGTTCCTAGAAGCAGCCCGCAGTTCCTAGAAGCCGCCTGCAGTTCCTGGCCACTTGGGATTCTTGCTTACTTCATCAAGCCAACAGAGAGATTGATAGAGGGTGTCTGCTAGCAAAATAAAGCCTTATATAATGCAACATAAACACAGGAGAGACATCCCATTATCTTTGCTACATTCTGTTGGTTAGAACAAAGTCACAGTTTCCACCTGCACTCAAAGGAAAGAGATTCTACAAAGATGTGAATACCAGGAGAGAGATCATTGGGATCACTTTAGGGTCGTTCCACCATAAGCACCTATCACACACCAATTCCTAGGCTAAACGCTTTCTCTACAATCTTTCATTTTGTACAACCATGTTAAACATCTCTCAGCTATAATGTTAGGTGAACATGAGTTAACATCTAATAGGCTTCATTGATAGCTCAGCTGGTAAAGAATCCACCTGCAATGCAGGAGACCCTGGTTTGATTCCTGGGTCGGGAAGATCCGCTGTAGAAGGGATAGGCTACCCACTCCAGCATTCTTGGGCTTCCCTTGTGGATCAGCTGGTAAAGAATCTGCCTGCACTGTGGGAGACCTGGGTTCGATCTCCTGAGACCCCTGACCTGGAGAAGGGAACAGCTATCTATTTCAGTATTGTGGCCTGGAGAATTGCATGGACTGTATAGTCCCTGGGGTCACAAAGAGTCGGACACGACTGAGTGACTTCCACTGATTTTATTCTTGCCTTTGAAAACTTTGTAACATCTCATTATTTACCATTTTCATTGATCTTGTTCATTTTTCAATAATTCCTAGCATTATATAGTTTTAAACAAATTATCAAAGGTAATAAGAATGAGAACAATTTGAGAAATCGGTCCTATTTCTCTTAGCAGGTTAAGGTACAGCCAGAGGAAAAGTAGCTGAAAAGAGTGGACCCTCCCCCAAAAAAAATGTGGATCAAATCCCTCATCCTTGCATGCCCTTGAATGTTTACTCTCACATATGATTTATAATTTGTGGGTCAAAAAAATCGTTTTCCTTGGTATATTGTGGATATTGCTCCAACATCTTCTGGCATCTAATTGCTGTTAAGAATGATAATAATGCTCTGATTCCATTCCTTGACATATGATCACTTATTTATTTTTTTCTCCAATACATTGGAAATATATTTTCTTACAATTCTGGAGGCTAGAAGTCTGAGATTAAAGGGTCAGCAGAATTGATTTATTTGGAGGCCCCTCTATCTGACTTGTGGATTAGACATCTCTGCTTTTATTGATACATGGTCTTCCCTCTTTACTTCTGTGTCCTAATGTCCTCTTCTTTAAGGATATCAGTTATATTGGATTAGGGCCCAGCCTAAAGACATTGTTTTAACTTAATTACCTCTTTGAAGACCCTATTTCCAAATTCTATCATGTTGTGGGATATAATACAAAGGGTTAGCATTAAATGTATTAAATTCCAAATCTGAAATTTTAGGAGGACACAGTTCAGCTCCTAACACTGTTCTCCCTGCTTTTGTCCTTGTTTCCTAAAGTCTAGCTTCCATCCTCTGGAAACTTTCAAATTTTCTTTTTATCCCTGTTGATCTCAAATTCACAATTCTGGGTCTTGGTTTTCATTTATTGTTGTTGGCATCCAACGCCTTCTTTTAATTTGAAGATCTATGCCCCTGAATTCTAGAAAATTTTCTTGTGCAATATTTTGCTTTCTTCTCATTTGTTTTCTCCACTTTTTGTGTGATTGCTAATGGTTGAATATTGGACTTTCTGGACCAATTCACTATTTTTGATTTCTTTCTCCAAGCTATTCTTTCTGCATAAGTTCTTTAACTTTTAATTCTATTAAATTAATTTTTTTATTTTAGATTGTCATGCTTTTAATCTCCAAGAACATTGTTGGGATTTTTTTCCGATTTTTTTTTGCAATTATAACAACTTCAGTGGTATATAATTTACATGCCATAAAATGGTACCCTCTTCAACTGAGCAGTTCCATGAGTTTTAACAAATGAAGACACCCATGTAACTATCATCCCAACTGCAGAAAGTTTCCATCCATCCCTTTACTGTCAATTTCTTGACTTTTCAGCCCAGGCTACCATCAATCTACTTTATAGGTTAATTTTGCCTATACTGTAATTTTATATACTAAATCAAATAATATGACATGCATTCTGGTTTCTTCTACTCAGCAGAATATTGTTGCATAAGCCGTAAATTATTCCTACTTATTGCTGAATAATATTTCATTGTATTGGTATATCACAATTTCTTTATTCACCTGTTGATAAGTCTTTGTGAATAAAGCTTCTGTGAACATTCATCTGCAAGTCTTTGCGTAGACATATAATTTCAGTTCTTTTGGGTAAATACCTTGGAGTAATACTGCTGGTAACAGGTTAACTTCATAAGAAACAACCAAATTGCTTTTCAAAGTGATTGAACCATTTCACATTCCCAACAGGAATATATGAAAGTTCTGATGGCTCCACATCCTTGCCAACACTGGCTCTTCACAGTCTTAATTTTACCCATTCTGGTGGGTACTCCATGTTATCTCATAGTGGGTTTTTTTTTAATGTTCTTTTTTTTAAAAATTGGAGGATAATTGCTTTACTGTGTTGTGTTCTCACTGTGTTTTTAATTTGCAGTTCCCTGATGACTGATGATACTGGGTATCTTTTGAAATTTGTGTGTGTGTGAGAGAGAGATTATCTTTTTTATGCTTATTAGCCATTCATATGGGCTTCCCAGGTGGCTCAGTGGTAAAGAATTCACCTGCCAATGCAGAGGCGAGTTCAGTCCCTGGGTGGGGAAGGAAATGGCAACCAACTCCAGTATTATTATTTTTTTTTAATTTTGAATTGAAGGATAATTGCTTTACAACATTGTGCTGGTTTTTGCCATACATCAACATAATCAGCCATAGGTACACATATGCCCCCTCCCTCCTACACCCTTTGACTCCTCTAGGTTGTCACAGAGCACCTGATTTGAGCTCCCTGCATACAGCAAATTTCCACTGGCTATCCATTTTACATACGGTAATTTATATGCTTCCACGCTACTCTCTCAATTCATCCCACCCTCTCCTGCCACCTGTGTCCACAAGTCTGTTCTCTGTGTCTGGAGTCTCCATTGCTGCCCTGTAAATAGGCTCATCAGTACTATTTTTCTAGATTCCATATGTAGCATTCTCTAGGATCATTAATTCTCTAGAATCAAGAACTTCAGCACATAAAGTATGAAATGCTATTCACCACACATACAATACTTGTCCTGGAAAGTAGCCTCCTCATGTGCCCGTGGTCAGTTGCATCCGACTCTTATGCAATCCCGTGGACTGTAACCCGCCAGGCTCCGCTGTCCACAGAATTTTCTGGGCAAGAATACTGGGGTGGCTTGTCATTTCTTACTCTGGGGGATCTTCCTGACCCAGGGATCAAACCCACATCACTTGCGTCTCCTGCGTTTGCAGACAGATTCTTTACCATTGGAGCCACCTGGGAAGCCCTAGTGTTAATAAGCAATATTTGTTTTTCTCTTCCTGATTTCATTCTGTATAACAGGCTCTAGGTTCATCCACCTCATTAGGACTGACTTAAATGTATTCTTTTTAAAGCTCCATTGTGGGGTTCCTGGTGGCTCAGTCGTTAAGAATCTGCCTGCAATGCAGGAGACAATGGAAGAGATGCAGGCTCAATCCCTGGGTTGGGAAAATCCCCTGGAGGAGGGCATGACAACCCACTCCAGTATTCTTGCCTGGAGAATCCCATGGACAGAGGAGCCTGCCAGGCTACATCCATAGGGTCACAAAGAGTCAGCTACATCTCAACTGACTTAGCACGTGTGCAATATTCCATTGTGTATATGTACCATAGCTTCTTTGCTGATTCCTCTGCTGATGGACATCTAGGTCGCTTCCATGTCCTGGCTATTGTAAACAGTGCTGCGATGGACATTAGGGTACACGTGTCTTCTTCAGTTATGGTTTTCTCAGGGTATATGCCCAGTAGTGGGATTGTGGGGTCATATGGTAGTTTTATTCCTCGTTTTTTAAAGGAATTTCGATACCATTTTCCATAGTTGCTCTATCAATTTACATTCCCACCAATAGTGCAAGAGGATTCCCTTTACTCCACATGCTCTCCGGAATTTATTGTTGGTAGATTTTTTTATGATGGCCATTTTAATTGGTATGAGGTAATTTTGATTTGCATTTCTCTGATAATGAGCAATGTCGAACATCTTTTCATGTGTTCGTTAGCCATCTGTGTCTTAATGTAAATCCTCTATCATATATGTATTTGGCAAATATCTTGTCCTGGTCGTGGCTTGTCTTTTCATTTTCTTAGGCGTGTCTTTCAAAAAGCACGAAGTTTAAAATTTTGATGAAGTCCAATTTATCTGTTTTTATGTCCATTATTTCATATGTCCTGTCAATAAATCATTGTCTGAGCCAAAACTGTAAAGATTTCCCTCTGTTTTCTTCTAGGCATTTTAGTTTCAACTTTTACAGGTAAGTCTAATTTTTATGTATGCATGAAGTTAGGATTGAGATTCATTTTCCTCCATTCAACTATGCAATTGTTTTCGCAAGATTTATTTAAAAGGCTGTCCTTTCTCCACCTAATTATCTGAATTATATTGGAATCTTTGTTGAAATCAATTCATATATCTGAGGCCCTCTATTAGGTTTCATTCATCTCTGTCCTTGTGCCAATACTGTACTGTTTTGCTCACTATAGCTTTGTAGTAAGCCTTAAAAAGTAGTATAAGTCCTCCAACTTTATTCTTTCCCAAAATTATTTTGGCTGCTCACAGCACGTTGCATTTTCATGTATATTTTATTTATTTATTTATTTATTTATTTTTTATTGTTTTTGCCATACATTGTCATGATATCACCATGGGTTTACGTATGCTTCCCCTCCGGAACCCCCCTCCCTCCTCCCTCCCCCCGGCTATGCTGGGTCTTTGTTGCTGTGCTAGCTTTTCTCTGGTTGCCAGGAGAGGGGGCTCCTCGCTAGCATCTCACTGCAGTGGCTTCTCTACAGAGCACAGGCTCTAGCGCATGCAGGTTTCGGTAGCTGTAGCACTCGGCTCCATAGTCATGGTTCCTGGGCTCTACAGCATAGGCTCAATAGTTGTGGCACACGGGCTTAGAAGCTCTGAGGCATGTGGTATCTTTTCGGACCAGGCATCGAACCCGTGTCTCCTGCATTGGCAGGTGGATTCTTTACCACTGAGCCACCGGGGAAGCCCCGCCATGTATATTTTCGAATTAGCTTGTCAACTTCTAAATCAAAGTACTTCTGGGAATTTAGAATTGCATTAAATATATAGAAGGTTTTGAGAAGAATCACCTTCAATGATTATGAGTCTCCAATCCATAATATATTGTTCAAGCTATTGAAAATATCTCTCAGCAACATTTATAGATTTCAGTATGCAAGGGCTGCATATATTTTGTTAAATTCATCCTTAAGCAGTTCATGTTTTTTTATGCTATTCAAAGTGCTATTTCTAAAATTTAATCTTCCAACTTCTAGGTATGTATCCAACAGAATTAAAAGCATATTCACATAAAAACTTGTATACAAATATTCATTGCAGCACTTTTCACAATAACCAAAAAGTGGAAACACTCAAATTTCTACCAAACTATGAATGAATATGCAAAATGTGGCATATCCATATAATCCCACTATTCAACTATAAAAAAGATGAAATACTGATAGATGCTACAACATGGGTGAATTTGAAAACATTATGCTAAGTGAAAGAAGTCAGACACAAAAAGCCACACATATTACATGATTCCATCTATGTGAAAAGCCCAGAACAGGCAAATTCATAGACAGAAAGTAGATTAATGGTTGTTAAAGGCTAGGGGGAGGTGGGAATGAGAAGAGTTTGCTATTAGACATGAGATTTCTTTTTGAGGTGATATAAATGTTCTAGAATTAGAAAGTGGCATTTGACATATAATTTATGAATATACTAAAACCTATTGAATACTTTGAAATAATGAATTTGTGAATTATACCTCAATTTTTAGAAACTGTATTATCCCCAACTGTTTATTGTTACTGTATAAAAATACAATTATTTTTCAGTTATTGACCTTGTGTCCTGTAATCTTGTTAAATTCAATTATTCTACTATTCCTTAGAATTTTCTATGACATAATCATGACATTTGCAAATAAAGAGAGTTTACTTTCTTCTTTTTTTCCTCACCTTACTGTGCTTGGCTAAACTACCAGTATGCTGTTAAGAATGATGTGTTTGAGACTTTGAAAGTAAAGGTAATAAACGTTAGCATATACAGGGTATTCTTTGTACTATTCTTTAATCTACTTCATGTCAAAAAATCTAAAACAAAACAAAACTGAAAACCATGTTCCCCTGCACTGTTCTAGGCATATATTGTTATTTAATTCTCTCATTACCTCTATGAGGCAGGCATTATTACCTAAGTAATAATTTACAGGCAAATATTTTACAAAAAAGAAGACTGAGGCACAGAAAGGTTAGGCAGCCTACTCAAGCTCACACAGTAAGCAGCAGGAGCAGTAACTGAGTGAAGGCAGCCTAGCTTCATTATATGCTCTTCTAGCATTAGGCTATTCTGTCTCTTCATAGAGTGTAACTTTAGCTTTTGTTTCAAGGTTGGAGGCTGGAGGAGGGCATGTAAGTTTTTGTTTGGAAGGATCACAGTTGCTTGTTTTTTTTTTTTCCCTTAAGCCCCAGGCCTTGTTTCACCCTTGTATTGGGAACTTTGGGACTGTCCCAGTTCTGACCTCTTGAGCATATTTTCAAGATGTAGCTTCTAGCACTTTTAGCAACATTCCTGCACCCTGCCTTGTCCCCTTAACCAGTTCATAGTTAATGAGAAGACTGAATAAGACTTGGGGACAGTTACTTACAAAAGACATACAGTAATGTATGGATGTGAGAGTTGGACCATAAAGAAAGGTCAGGGCCGAAAAATTGTTGCTTTTGAACTGTGGTGCTGGAGAAGACTCTTGAGAGTCCCCTGGGCAGCAAGGAGATCAAACCAGTCAATCCTAAAGGAAATCAACCCTGAATATTCATTGGAAGGACTGATGATGCTCCTTCCAAAGCTGAAGCTCCCATACTTTGGCCACCTGATGCAAAGAGCCAATTCATTGGAAAAGACCTGGTACTGGGAAAGACTGAAAGCAGGAGAAGGGGACAACAGAGGATGAGATAGTTGAATGGCATCACCAGCTCAATGGACATGAGTTTGAGCAAGCTCCAGGAGATGGTGAAGGACAGGAAAACATGGCATCCTGCAGTCCATGGGGTCACAAAGATCTGAACACAAGAGTTATTGAACTGAACCGAACTGATAAAAATTCAAATTATAGCACTAAAATTAAGTAGGTATATCAAACAATAGTATAAGAATGTTCCTCAAAAGTGGAACGATTTGGGTGTAGATAGTTTAATTGGGAGGCAGCAAGAAAGACAGAAAAGGGGGAAAGGTAGGACAGGAGGACAAACCAAAGGCATATTATCAACAGGAAACAAGAGTCGTTTGTATAAAGACCACTCTCAGAAGGACGCAAAATACCTCTCATAACAGTCCTCATGGAAACTGGGAGGCTGGAGTATTTACCAGTGACTTTCAGTCTTCACTGATTGAAGGTTTCTCCTCCTGGGGAAATGCAAATCTCTTTACATTCTAGGGAGCTCCAGGGAGGCCTAAGAAAGCCAAATATAGAGAGTCATGTGGCAGTGTCCTGGATTAGGCTGCTCTGTGCACCAAGTAAATCAGCACTGTCTCAGAGGTGAGCCAGGGGATTGCGATGCAGGCACCGGCGGAGTCTGCTACAACTTGTCATGACCACTGGTTTCCCTATGAGTTTCTGAAGTTGTGAGCAAGCAGCCATGTTACATGACTAGCAAAAAAAAAAAAAAAAATGAGTATGCATAAATATAATAAAACAGGTGTATTGAATGGTCTGTGCTGACTTTTTAAATTACAAAAATGTTCTTTGAGTAGAGTGTGTGTGTGTATGTGTATAAATCTATGAAGGTACTGTGTTTGTTCTTTTTTTATTCTTATTCTTTTTCCTTTTAATTCTTTGATTTTTTTTTTTTTTTTTTGCCCCTCTATGCAGTTTGTGAGATCTTAGCTCCCCGACTAGGGACTGAACCTGCACCACTACAATGGAATCCAAGATCCTAACCACTAGGCCATCAGGGAACTCCCAGGACTGTACTTCTCATGTTCTTTGTTTGTTTGCTTGTTTCTTAATTAATTTTCATTGAAGTATAGTTGCTTTATAACACTGTGTTAGTTTCCACTGTATAGCAAAGTGAATCAGCTATATGTATATATATATCCCGTCCTTTTTGGATTTCTTTCCCATCTAGGTCACCATATAGCACTGGGTTCCCTTAGCTATACAATAGGTTCTCATTACTTATCTATTTTATACACAGTATTAATGGTATATATATATATATATGTCAATCCCAATCCCTCAGTTCATCCAGATGTTCTTATCTGCAGAACAGATATAGAGATACAGATGTACTTCTCATGTTGATATATCAATGTCCCATTCTGGCAGATGTGGATGGAATGGGATAGGACATTAGGAAGGACAAGGGGATGTTTTCTGTGACTTTGTTCATTTACTCCCTGCTTCAGATTCTTGTGGCTCCTTATTGTGAGGAAGTATACTAAAGTAATTAAATGTTTGGGTATTGGGTCAGTTATGGGACTATTTGAATATCAAAATAGATAAATATGGTAATGGACTATAATTTTGTGTTCTAAGACTCCCAAGATCATCCTCATATTCAATGATTTGCTGTAAGAACTCACAAGGCAGTGAAGTTGCTACACTGATGGTTACAGTCAGTTAAGATGAAAGGATATAGATTAAAATCAGCAATGGCAAAAGGCACATAGAACAGATTATAAGTAAGGGAGACAAGGTAGAGCTTGAAGTTGTGCTCTCCCAATGGGGTCTTGCAGACATTCATCACATGAAGTACTGCCAATCAGGGAAGCTCACTTGAGCCTTGATGTCCTGGGTTTTGGGGTAGGTTGTTCACATAGGCATGGCTGACTCCCTGGTAACTAATCTTAATTCCCTAAACCTTTGCAAGGTCAGTCTGATACTGTGTGGTCCAAAGCCCCCACCATAAATCACATTGTTAGCATTACTCACCGGTGTGGTCCAAGGCCTCCGGTAAATAAAACCACTCTTAACAGGCAGGATATTCCAAGTGTTTAGAAGTTATGGCTCTGGGGCGTGGATGCTAAGTTGCTTCAGTCGTGTTCCATTCTTTGTGACCTTATGGACTGTAGCCCGTCAGGCTCCACTGTCCATGGAATTGTCCGGGCAAGAATCCTGGAGTGGGTTGCGAGGTCCTCCTTCATGTGATCTTCCCAACCCAGGGGTGGATCAAACCTGCATCTCTTACATCTCCTGCATTGCAGACAGATTCTTTATTGCTGAGCCCACCAGGGAAGCTCCTGGAGCCTGGTGAGGGCCAAAGCTTTCTTTGGAATATACAACATTTGGACAGCCTGAACCTGCTGAGTTCATTCTGCACAATGCAAATCCACTGAATAAAAAATAATTCATGAATTTATACTAAAATGGATAAACAGATAGATGGGTTGATAAACAGGAGATAAGGAAAAGTTCCTTCTTATAGAAGAATGATAACTAATGATTATGATAGAAAAGATGGATTTAGAAAAATCATAATTCAGTAACCATAATAAAAATTGCTTCAATCAAGAATCATCAGGTGGACTTCCCTGGTGGTTCAGTAGTTAAGACTGCATGCTTCCAAAGCAGGGGCACAGGTTCAATCCCTGATTGGGAAAGTTCTGCATGCATGCCATGTGGCCAAATAAATAAAGGTCAACAAAATTGAATATATCACTTTAAAAAAATGACTGTAGAAGGGTGTGCACGTGTGATTACATTTTAAAAAGGTCACCAGTGGATGCTATAGTGAGTTGATTGGTGGTTCCCCCAAAGATGTGTCCATCTCCTAATCCACAGAACATGTGAATGAGACCTTATTTGAGAAAAGGGTCTTTGGTGATGTCTTTAAGTTAAGGATCTTGAGATGAGATCACGCTGGATTAACCAAGTGGGCCCTAAATCCAAAGACAAGTGTTCTTATAAAGGAAGGGGGAGAAGGCAGACATACAGAATATGAACACAGAGGCAGAAATTAGAATGAGGGAGCCAACCTAAGGAATGCCATAGAAGCTGAAAGAGGCAAGGAAGAATTCTCCCTGAGAGCCTCCAGGGGAAGCACACAGCCCTGCAGACAGCATGATTTGGGGTTTCTGTCCTCCAGAATTGTGACACAAAAAATTCTATGGCCTAAATATTTGTAAATAAAGTACCTGTATCTAGATTAAAAAATTTCTATGGCTTTAAGCCATCCAGTTTGTGATAATATGATGCAGCTCTCATAGGAAACTAATACAGATACTAAAAGCAGCAGTGAAGGAATGATGCTTTGGGAGTTTATAGTCTTAACGTACCAACAAAATATTACTATTAAAAAAAAATATAGCCACTCTTTAGTGGAGATAGGAGCCCCTCATGGCACAGACAGTAAAGAATCTGCCTGCAGCGTGGAAGACCTGGCTTCGATCCCTGTGTTGGGAAGATACCCTGGAGGAGGAAACGGCAACCCACTCCAGTTTTCTTGCCTGGAGAATCCCATGGACGGAGGAGCCTAGCAGGCTACAGTCTATGGGGTCGCAAAGAGCGACTTCACTTTCCCTTCACTTTCACTTTAGTGGAGATACCTGGCAGCAGCACTTTAACCAACCAAGCTCATTGGGTTCAGAAGTCAAATATAGCTGGTTTGAAGCTCCACTTGTATTAGCATCGATTTACATTCGTTTACATGATTTGGGCAGTTAACTTCATTAAGCCTCTACTTCCTGTAAAATGGAAATAATAATAACCAATACCCACGGTGTAAGGATATTTTAAGGATTAAATGAGATAAACTATAAAAAGCCCATAGCACAGGACCCAGCACATTCAATACATATTGGCCACACTTTTTTTTCTTTCCCAGCAAAAGCAGCTGGACTTCATTGCAGGGGAGCTCCAGAGGAGCAGGGTAAGTGAGGGTCTCTGCAGGATTCCATTGGCTGATCAGGACTGACAAGTCTTAGATCTGTCTGGAAGACAGGAGAGGATCTATTCCGCAGGTTTGACACCCACCCAGGCCCTCTCTACTGGGGGCCAAGGTAGGAAACAGCCTTTCCTGTTTTCCTCAGGGTCTCCAGTAGGGTGTCCACACTATGCTCAGAGGTGATACAAACCTTCTTGTTGGGCAGGGCAATGTCAAACTGAACTCCTAGCTCGTTGAGGATATGAGTGACAGTATGAGCTCAGGCTTCACAGTTCATGTCCATGGAGATCTCATGCTTTGTTGGAACTGAAGAGGTGGCGGCAGTGGCATTGGTGACGGCTTTCTGGCTCTCCGTATTGGTTATTCTGATGAAAGTAAAAGTTAAAGTGTTAGTTGCTCAGTCGTGTCTGACTCTTTGAGACCCCATGGGCTGTAGCCTGCCAGGCAAGGATACTGAAGTAGGTTGCCATTCTCTTCTCCAGGGGATCTTCTGCTATAATTTACAGAATGAGGTTTAAATTTCCTGTAATCTACTCAGGGAGATAAGATATCACTCAGTGATCAACTTGATCAGACCACACCCCTATCTTTCCAGCCCATACTTAAAGTGGGCTCTAACCCCTGACCTCTTGGTCTCCAATTATTCAACCTGGCTTCTTCTAGACCCCTATCAGCTAAACTAGTCACAGAGTTCAAAAGATCATCCAATTCATACCTCACACCACTTCCTCTGCCTGCAAAACTGATGATCAAGAAGGCTTCCTGAAGCTCTGCTCACTGGAAGGAATGTGACTCATCACTGTCTTTCAATGACACTTGTGGCTTCCAAAGAAGCAGGAATAAATGCAGCTTTTCTGACCATTTCGGTTTCCCTGGAGGGTAAGACAAGCAACAGAGATAGCAGCCAAAGATGGTTGATAGGATCTAAGCCTCAGAGAAGATGATAGTGGGACTTACTTCATTTCTGATTTTTTTTTTTCTTCTTTTTTTCCTACGAGATCTTAGTTCCTTGACCAGGGCTGTGGCCCTGGAAGTACCAAGTCCAAACCACTGGACCACAGGGAACGCCCTCATTTCTGATGTTGTAATTTAATTTCTGATGTTGATCTAAGAGAGTGGAATCAGTTCTCCCCCAGCAAAAACAGGATTATAGTTTCCCCTCCCTATGCCAGAAGAGAAAGGAAAAATCGAAGATTAAGGCCCCTCCGCTAATCAACCCAACTGCCACAAAACTTGACCTTCTTGTATCTTTCTAAATAATGGTTAGTCTTTTTGTAACATTAGAATATATGGACTGACTACATTTCTAATCTGTCAACTCCCAACTCTGCAGTGCCCCACAAGCTAAAAAAATAGTTTCATTATTTCCTCCCTCAACTGAATGCCTCTATTAACCTAAAACAATCTGAACCCTTGGCTTCAGTGTCCTCAACAGAATTAAGGTGATGAACTACTCTAAGCTTCCTACCAGTTTAAATACATGGTGATTTTCTAATGGGATGGGAGGAAAGTGGGAAATGTGAGGAGTGTCCATGGACACTTTTTTCTTTGGTCACACTTTGCAGCATGTGGGATCTTAGTTCCCCGACCAGGGATTGAACCCTCGTGTCCTGCATTGGGAGCACCAAGTCTTAAGCACTGGACCACCAGGTAAGTTCCTCATGGACATTTTCTAAGACATCACTAACTTACAGACAATAAAACTCAGAAGGAATTGAAGATGTGGGTGGGAGAGGAGGAAAGACTTTTAAGTGTAGGATCTTAATTCATCTTGCAACCAAATTGCCTTTGTTTCCAGAAAAAGAGTATGTATATGATTAAATGGAATTTATGAATGGATATTTCAAAAATTGTATTTGGATTTATTCATTCAATAAATATGTAGTTAGAGCCTAAGGTCAGGGATAGCACTAAGTACTGAGAATAGAAGGATGAATTAAACACAACTCCTTCTTTTAAGGAACTTATGATCTGTGAGGGAAAGGGGCAGATATACAACTAAACATAATGCAACAAGATAGTGTTAAATATAATAAATGCAATAGGCACCATAGAGCAATTGAAAAGGAAGCAATTGGTTTTGCCTTGGAATGTTGAGGAAATGTCATAAAAGACGTAACAGTTGATCTGGATCTTAAATTCCACAGGCACGAAATGGAATGAATATTTTTATTTAAAACAAGAACAAGGCTCATCGTTGACTTTTGGTGCTGTCTAAATCAGATTTAAATGGCTTCCCCAGTGGCTCAGTGGTAAAGAATCCGCCTGCAATGCAAGAGACACAGGTTTGATCTCTGGGTCAGGAAAATCCCCTGCAGAAGGAAATGGCTACCCACTCTAGTATTCTTGCCTGGGAAATCCCATGGACTGAAGAGCCTGTGGAGCTGCAGTTCATGGGGGTGCAAGAGCTGGACAAGACTTACAGACTAAACAAGAACAGCAGATCAGATTTAAACAGCTGGTTTGGGGATTATTTGAAAGATAACATGAAAAGTTTGCAGTGTTGGGAGTATATTTTCAGTCGGGAAGACGCCATTCTTCAGGTAATATCATCAATTTTACCAAAAAGACTTTGTGATGTTTTATGATGTTATTTGCAGACATGTTGTAACATTGGGAATATATGTGCATTGATTTAAGGTAAACTAAATTCACTTAATGGGCAAAGGAACATCACATATGGTGACAGAGTAATATTATTTGTAAAATACTCACTAAAATTTTCCCTTAATATTTTTTCTCTGATTTATGTGACATAAACAAACTACATAATGGTGTGAGGGACTATAAAGGTTTTATTGCCACTTGTTATAGCCTGCATAAGTTCTGAGTACCAGTTGTGGGTATCAAACTGCCATAAAACATTTATAACATGCCACTCCAAGTTTCATACAGACAAAACTTTAGTGCTCACAAAAATACTTACAAATGAATAGTTAGTAGTGAAAAATTTGCTTTATTTATATAGATTACAGATCTCCAGTTAGAAGTAAGAAAAATAAACGTTGTATGGAAGATTTGTTACTTCTCTGCAGGGTCTTAGATTATCTGGCAAATTCCTTCTCCAAAGAAAACCACTTTTCAAAGATGTCCTCAGAAAATGCATACTGGGATTAACATAAAATCGGCGAAGTCACTTGTGTCCACACATTTGAATTCATTTGTAAATAACGACTACTTACTTCCTTGCTTCCCCCACCCCGGGACCGGACTCCAAGCAGCACAGGTGAGGAAAGACTTACAAAAAGAGGAATGAATAGGAACAAAAGGATGTAGGCGCCAGGAGGAAAACAGAATCTTCCAGGACAAAATTAACCTCAGAAGGAACAGCAGGTCCAAAACCAGGTATTACTGAAGTTTAAATTGCTTTTTGCATGGTGATCAGAGATAATGTATCAGATTTATTGTCTTCTACGGCGCCTGTCTGATTTGTTTAACCTTCATGTTAGGCTTATCTTGAGAGATAGATTTCTGTACTAAGCACATAAATAGGTGTTAAACCTGTATTGATTTTTTTAAAAGGGTGATGGTCAATCAACTTCACTGTTATTAACTTTTACTTTATGCCTTAAGGACCAAATAGTGATTTCTATGATTTCTCTTTCACTACTCATAAGTTACTAGGAGAAACAACAACTCTCACATGCAAATAGGGAACAGCAAATAATCTTGAATTCCCCCCGTCCCCCAAACAACCTGGACGCCGGACGGGAAACGTTTGGGTTGAGTCCTGCTGAAGTTCCAAGTCTCAAACAAAAAACTCCAACAGAGTGTGCACAGTGAGTTTAAATTTATGGTAATTAAAGTCATCCAGATGGTGGCTGTATTAATCAATGAAGAGGCAGTATTCATCTTGGGACAGAAGATTCTGAAACCCAGAATGAGAAAAATCCCCAAGGTGGGGGTGGGGACAGTTACTAAGAGCCCCCCAGGGCAAGGTCCTTTCACCGAGGCTTGGAAAAGAATACGTTTGAATTTGAATCTCTTTGAATATAAATCTCCCCTAACAGCAGGAAAAGGGTCCTCTAGCCCAGCAGGCTCTGGGCAGGAAGGGAGTCAACGGAACTGTAAAACAGCCTGCTCAGCTGTTCCTGGTTCGGGACGGGGCACAGAGAAAGGAGTCGCGATGCGGGAACTGAGTCTTTGAGTCACTCAAAATAACTCCAAGGGTCACATAACGAA
>ML663010.1:7774737-8082889 GCA_007570785.1 Antilocapra americana
CCTCCGGCTTCGCCGACCCGCCGCCGCCGCCGCCCGCGCCCCCCGCCGCCCCCTCCGGCGCCGCCGCCGCCGCGCCGCCCCCCGCCCCCGCCTGGGCCTACGAGCCCCGCGCCGCGGCCGCCGCCTCCAGCAGCAGCGGCAGCGGCGGGAGCAGCCCCAGCCTCAAGGCCAGGTAGGGCGGCTGGGCGGCGGGGGGTCCTGGCGGGCCGGGGAAGGCCCGGGGTGCGTTCGGGGCCTGCGCCCCCGTGCAGCGCCGCCCGAGGGTGCGGGTCGGCGGGGAGCGCCCCTGCTCGTCCCCCCGCCGCCCCCCTGCCGGAGAGGCGGCTGGTGGCCCCCGGGGGCAGGTTTCGGGGTGTGTGGGGGCGCCCGAGGCGGGAGTCGCCGCTGGGCAGCGGGGGTAGTAAAAGGGAGGCTGGGGCGGGAGTCGCGGGTCCCCGTCACCTCCGCGCCCGGGGCGCTCCCGTGCTGAAGTTCGGGTTCGTGGCTGAACTCGGCGATCGGGGGAACTCGGGACTCGTGCCGGGGGGGCCGAGCGGGGCGCCGAGGAGTTCGGGGCAGTGACATTCCATTGTATTGTGACGGACAATGTGGTCTTGGGGGCCCCGGCGGTGAGCGTGGGGGTGGGGGAGGCGGGAGCGCGAGAGGCGCGGATCCGAGTCTCCGACACGGGGGGACCCGGGGCGGGAAGGGTGGTCTGTGCTGCGGGAGGATCCCGGGGACGTGGGGGCCCGGGAGGGGGCCGCGGGGATGCGAGCGCTGCGCCTGGGCTGGGTGACATATGTTCGCCGTGGTGGCCGAGATGGAGCTAGCTGTTTCTTGTCCATGCGTTCAAACTTACTCTTGGGTGTTCTCCTCTTAACAACGGCAGGAAGTAAGGAATCTCTCTTTGCCTTCTGTGTTTTGGGGTGACTTAAGAGTTGGGAAGAGACCGGAGGTGGGGGGCGGTCAGTGAAGGCCGTAAAGGTTGAAGAACCGAAGCATGCTTTTCTCCATCTCGTTTCTGAAGCCCCGGCTCATTATGTAGCGTGGGGTTCAAGAGTTCATCTTTGCTTCAGCATGACCAAGGGAATCTAAAATGTTGACTCTTACTAGATGTATTAAGCTCGCGGGAAATGTGTAGTAGTGCTTCACTGTGAAACGGTCCATTTGAATGATAACTGGAAGGCGTGGTTTGGTTTGGACGATTTGGGAGCGGGGTGTTTTAAAGCCACCTCTGCCGAACAATGCAGAAATCTGGTAGGTGCAGCTTCTGATTCCAAGGACTGGGGAATCCTGGGTTGCTAATGACTTCATCCTCAGCTACCAACAGGAAGCTTCGTGGCTTTATGATCTCATCAGATTTTTTTTTTATTATTGTCACAACAGAAGTGAACTTTTTTTTTTTTTTTTTACTTTATATATATTACAGTATTCTAGGTTTTCTTGTTTTGTAGAAGTTGCACGTTCATGATTTGGAAAGTATGTCCGATGAGTAACTGGTCTTTGTGTTAGGTAGTACCTTGGGATGATTGTTGAGAGAATGAGAAAAAATTCGTTCAAGAAAAGGAAAATATGCTTTCATAGAAAATTTAAGGTCCTTTGTTTAAAAGAGATAGGATTAAGAAAATAATAATGTGATGTGCCAGTGTGGAGCTAAATTCTGAGACCTCTCAGAAATAGTCACAACTTTGAATTATATACAGTTTAAGGAGTTCATGAAAAATGTTTGGCACTTCTCTCCCCCCACCCCCTTTTTTTGGGTGGTAATTTGGCTATCATTTTACAAGTAGCTTTTGCATATATACCATAATTTACAAATTAAAGTTACTTCCTCTTCAGTGAACAACAATGATAGGTGTTTATGCAGCATAGTTTATGTTCTAAATGACAAATGTTTTATTAGGTACATGAAACAAATGCTATCGAGTTATTTCTGTTGTTTCTTTTAGCAGAATACTTCTGAGGCAAGAAACTAAAATCTACTTGTCATATTTTCCAAATGTTATTTATCAAAGTAACAAAGAATGACTTCCCAAACACATTTGAAAACAGTAAGTAGATTTATTTGGAACACATAATCTAAAAGGGATTTATTTTGTTTATTGGAAACGATTGATTCTTAAATGCTCAGCCCCTCCCCTCTTACAATATATTTTGAGGGTGGAGTTAGCTAAATTATAGCATAGAAAATACAGGCTTTCCCCCTCCCCCATGAACTTGCTTTGTTAACATCTTGTGTTAGGATCAGGCCATCTGTACAGGGCTACACACACTTCTTAATTGTACCTCATTTTATTCCTCAAACTGTGCGAGTGCTCTCTTCAGTTATATGAAGAATACTGAATCTGAAATATGCCCTGAAAGTCTTTTAAGTATTCTGTGTTTTCAGAAGACTTCATATTTTTTATAACGTTTTGAAAAGCTGTTTCATAATTCGTCTATCAGTTGAATGTTTTTGTTCCCCCTTGTGGCAGTTTTTCTTAAAGGTGCAAATGAATACTGGTTGTGATGTTGTGATGTGGATACTTATCCATAAGGAGTTAGCCTGTCTGTCACCTTGTTTCCAATAACCTATTCAGAAACTAACAGATGGTAGCAACATTCAGCTGTTACTGATATGGGATCTAACATCCTAGTTATGTCTTTGCTTGGTCCTGAAATGAAACATTTTCATCGTTGATAGGAAATAGCATGGTAAACATTTTTTCATGAGTTCTGAAATAACACTTTCTTAGTATAACAGCTCCACAAGATACTAGATATTTTCATTGGTTTAACCATCGAAAAATAAAGAGCTAATGGGAAAACTCTAGCATTTCACTTTAAGTAGAGTGTATAGGGATTTCTGAATGTTTCTAAAATATTTCTTGCTGGGTACATGGAAATTTCAGGGATAAGACCTGATGATATATACATTTCCATTTATTTGTGCTCTTAGTTTTAGGGACCAAATGAGCATTTCTCTCTCACCATGCGGTTAGAAATATTCTTTGTGGGGCTATTTTAGATACTGTAAAACATTTGCATGCTTTTGGATATAAGATGATCATCAGGAAGCTACAGACCTGCACCTTTTCTCTCCCTGACATGTGTGTCTTTGTACAGAATAGGAAGAGACAGGCTGTTTCATCATGGTTATGATAGATGTTGTGTTGGTATTTGAGCATACACCAGAAGATGACTAAACAGAAATATTTTGTTTTAAAATAAAATTGTATTTGTTTTGCCTTTTTGACTTGAAGCAGTCTCTTTTGCCACCAGTTTTTAGAATGTCCTAAATAAATTATAAATTCATCCTGATTTTAGTATGAATGTAATGAGTGTGATAGGTTGTCCTTCCAAAAAATAAAACAGTGATTACCTTCTCCAAAAGTGGTCAGCTACTCTGTTAAGGACACTGTGTGTGCATGCTCACTTCCTTCAATCCTGTCTAACTCTTTGCCACCCTATGGAAATAGCCTGTCAGACTCCTCTGTCCATGGGATTCTCCAGGCAGGAGTGCTGGAGTTGGTTGCCATGCCCTCTAGGAGATCTTCTGGACCCAGGGATAGAACCCAGGTTCTCTGCATTGCAGGCAGATCTTTAGCACTGAGCAACCGGGGAGCCCCAACCCTCAAAAAACATTTTGAGGAAGTTTTAAATCTAGCATTTTCCTCAAGGCTTTTGGGATAAGACCTGAAAGGTCACAATTTGTAAGGAGTAGAGACAATCGCAAAGTAGTGAAAGGTTATTTGGAACAAACTTCTGTTGTTTGTAATTTCCTATAGAAACAATGTTCTAAGTAGTTTGTAATGTTGTAAGTAAGGTCAGTTACTGAGAACTGATTTGTGCTGGCTACTGTTTTAAGTGATCAATGCAAACACTTTAATCCTCAAAATAATTTTTTGAGGTAGGTATTGTTTATACCTTCTTTTTTAAGAATTGGAAACTGAGACATAGTGACATTAATAAACTTAGAGCCACACAGCAAGTAAGTTGTGGAGCAGGGATTTAAACCTGGGCATGTTTCATTACTGAACTGGACTACTTAGATAGTCTGATACTGTAATCTGCCTGTGTAATGGGTTAATGATTGTTTATAACTGGCCTGGAACCCTGACCATCATTAATATCCTTATTTCAGTGTTCTTTATCATTGTTGTCCATCTTTTTTCCTAACTGAAACATACTTCCTTTCATTTCCATAGCACTGTACTTTCTGACTTTCCTCTTTCCTCTCTGGGCTGCTGCTTTTTCCTGTTCTTCACTAGTCTTAAACTCTTCTAATCTCCACATGTTGTTTCCTCAGGGTTTGGGGTTGATAGGATTCCTTGTCCTTTCTGTGCTTTGTCCTGGAGGATATCATATCTATGCCCATGACTTACAATACCATCTCTAGAGATGCCCATATGTACATCTAAAGCCCAAACCTCTTCTGAGCACCTAGTTGCGTATCCATCTACCTCTTCGAGCTTTTATTGGCTACATAGCAGGAATCATTAGTGATGAGCTCATACTTTCCCCACCTACCCCACCTCTGCTTCTCTAGTGAAGCCTTTCTCAGTTAGTCACACCTCTGTCCATCTAGTTGCTCAGGCCAGAACCCGGGAGTTGTGCATGCTCTGTCACCAAACCTTGCTGACTTTTATTTCATCTCTTAAATAATATCTTGAAATTGTCTACTTTGTGTTTCTACTGCTCCCGCCTGATCCAAGCCACCATTATTTTTCTCTTGGATAACTAAGTAAACGTAAATCTTTCCTTTTTTTCAGTTCATTCCTTTATTTTTTTAAATGGAAGTATAGTTGATTCGGGGTTCCCTGGTGGCTCAGATGGTAGAGAATCCACCTGCAATGTGGAAGACCTGGGTTCGCTCCCTGGGCTGGGAAGATCCCCTCGAGGAGGGCATGGCAACCCACTCCAGTACTCTTGCCTGGAGAATCCCCATGGACAGAGGAGCCTGGCTGGCTCCATGGGGTTGAAAAGTCAGATGCAACTGAGCAACTAAGCAGAAGCACATGGTTAATTTATAGTGTTGTGCCAATCTCTGCTGAACAGCAAAGTGACTCAGTTTTACACATATATTCCATTCTTTTTTAAATATTTTCCTCCATTATGGTTTATCCCAGGAGATTGGATATAGTTCCCTTTGCTATGCAGTAGGACCTTGTTATTTATCCATTCTAAATGTAATAGTTTGCATCTACCAACCCCAAATTCCCAATCCATTCCTCTGCCTCCCTCATTTCAGTTTGTTCTATTCATAGAATTCAGAGTGATTTTAATTTAATTTAATTTTTGGCTGTGCTGGGCCTTAGTTATGGCACTTGGGATCTTTCTTGCAGTATGCAGGATCAGTTCCCTCACCAGGTATCAAACCTGACCCCTTGCATTGTGAGTGTGGAGTCTTAACCACTGGACCACCAGGGAAGTCCCAGAGTGGTTTTTAAAAACACAGATCTACCAGTTTGATCATGTTGTTCCTTTGCTCAGTACCTTTCCATTGCTACTCCTACACCTTAAGGTCAAGTTTTAAAAAATCTGAAATGTGTTGTATATGGTCCTGCGTTTACTGGTCCATTTAAAATTCCTTAGATCATCCTAAATTCCTTTCTACCTTAAAGCTCTCCTGCACCTGTCCCTTCCACCTACCTCTCACCCTTTCTCTATCTCCCAACCTGACTTCTTAAGGTATTTCATGTTAGAAACCTGCTGCCTTTCAACCTCTGCTCCCTGTTGTTTTGTGCAGTGGTATATGCATACTGTGTTTCAGCAAGATTCTTAGAAATGTAATTACATACCTATATGCTGTTTAGGTGGGGCGTCCCGGCTAAAGAATCCACCTGCAATGCAAGAGACAGAAAAGACGCTGGTTTGATCCCTGTGTTGGGAAGATCCCCTGGAGGAGGAAATGGCAACCCACTCCAGTATTCTTTGCCTGGAGAATCCTATGGACAGAGAAGCCTGTTGGGCTGCAGTCACAAAGAGTAGGACACAACTGAAGCCCCTGAGCACGCATGTATACTGTTTATGTAATAGATGCCTTCCCTTTTAAAATGGAAGTTCTTTGAGGGACACTGTGTTTTGCCTTCTGCTCTATACCTGGCACTTACTTTTTTGTTGTTTAGTCACTAAGTCGTGTCCGATTCTTTGTGACCCCATGGGCTGTAGCTTACCAGGGGCCTCTGTCCATGGGATTTCCCAGGCAGAAATACTGGAGTGGGTTGCCATTTCCTTCTCCAGAGGATCTTCCCAACCTAGGGAACCTGTGTATCCTGCCTCTCTTGCACTGCAGGCAGATTCTTTACCACTGGGCCTCCAGGGAAGATGGTACTTTAGTGGCATATGAAAGTAAAGTGAAAGTATAGTCACTCAGTCGTGTCCGACTCTTGGCGACCGTATGGTCTATAGCCTACCAGACTCCTCTGTTCGTGGGATTTTCCAGGCAAGAGTACTGGAGTGGGCTGCCATTTCCTTCTCCAGGAGATCTTCCCAACCCAGGGATAGAACCCAGGTCTCCTGTATTGCAGACAGGCGCTTTACCATCTGAGCCTGGAATAAAATTGTTGCTTAATATTAATATGTATTTATGGCGTGAAAACCAGAACTCTGTTTTAATATGGGAATTGGAAGCCGTTTTCTCATTGCTGCCATCTCTAGGGCCATTCCCTACCTTCCCTGTCTACTCTGTAGTCGGGACCAGAATAAAGGGTTTAGGGCATTTGTGATTGTCATTGGTAGGAAGTATGGAGGTGCAGGCTGCTGCTTGCTTTCTTCCTTTCCTTGTTATACTCTCTGGAACAGTGTGAGCACTTATGTGTATAGCAAAACACAGGATTTTTCTTTCTTTCATTAAACAAATATTTGTGTGCCCACTCTATGCAAGGGTGCTGCTGCTGTTGCTAAGTTACTTCAGTCGTGTCTGACTGTGCAACCCCATAGACCGAAGCCTGGAGTGGGTTGCCATTTCCTTCTCTGATGCGTCAAAGTGAAAGTGAAGCTCATTCGTGCCCTACTCTTAGCGACCCCATGGACTGCAGCCTACCAGGCTCCTTCGTCCATGGGATTTTCCAGGCAAGAGTACTGGAGTGGGGTGCCATTGCCTTCTCTTCTGCTGTTACCTTTATCAAGTATATTTCTGCAGTGAAAGCTTGAGAAGTCCAATGTGAAATTCATTCACTCATTAAAATGTACTGAGCATCTCTGAGTTTCTGTTACTAAGCTTAGTACTAAGCTAAGTTCTACAGGGTACTGCAAAAATGAAGGAGACACTGTCTTACCTCTCAAAGAACTTATGATCCAATAAATGGAGTGTAACCTTTAAAAACTGTGAATCATTGTGTTGTACACCTGTAACTTACCTTATACATCAGCTATACTTCATTTAAAAAAAATACAAACTTGTAATTGAGAAAGGTTACAAGATCATATACTTGCTGCCTCTTTGTCTACTTGGCTTTGAAATGCTGGAGTGCCTAAGAAGCTTAGCATTCCATCCTTTTTCTACTCACGCTGGGTGAAGTTGCCATATATATCACATTATTTTCAAATCTCCATCTCTAGATTGATATCTAGCTATCTCCCTGTCATCTTCATTTGGGTATTAAATATTTCAAACATGATATATTTAAAACATGATTATCGCTCTAACCCCCCAACCACGTTCTCCTTTAATCTTCCCCACCTCTGTAAATAATGCTACCATTTACTTTGTAGCTCATGCCTAAGAGTTTGAAGCCATCTATGATTCATTTCTTTCATATCCACTCCCTCAGTAAATCCTGTTGGTTTGATCTCCATATGTATATGTTCCCACATGGACGGTTGAGCTGCTTTCTTCTTTCTACTTTAACCTTTCTATATTAGAGTTTATTAACAGGCAAAGTTAACATTTCAACATATAAATCAGGTAATGTCATTACCCTGCTTACAACCTCCTCGTGTTACTCAGGAAAATACAGAGTCCTTATCGTGGCCTCTGAGGTCGTAAATGATCTGAACCGTGGCTAATTTTCCAACCTAATCATTCCACTCCATCCACCATCCTTCAGCCACATGGGCCTTATTTCTTTTCCTGAAACATGCTAAGATTATCTGTGTCTTAGGAATTTCACACTGGTTTTTCTTTTTATCTGGAGTTTCTTTACAGGTCTTTTCTGCTATTTCTGGACATGTAGGTCTTCACCCAGATGTTACCACCTCAGAAAGGTCTTCTCTGACTGCCCTATGTAGAGTAACTTCTCATCACTGTATTATATCACAGAGTTTTATTTTCTTCATTGCGTTATCACACTCTGAAGTAATTTTGTAGATTTATATGTATTGCTTGGCTTCCCTGGTAGCACAGCTGGTAAAGAATCTGCCTGCAATGCAGGAGACCCTGGTTTGATTCTTGGATTGGGAAGATCCCCTGGAGGAGGGCATGGCAGCCCACTCTAATATTCCTGCCTGGAAAATCCACATATACACAGCAGCCTGGCGGGCTACAGTCCATGTGGTCACAAAGAGTCGGACACGACTGAGCGACTAAGCATGTATGTATCACTTATCACTGTCCTTCCCCATACCACTAACCACCACTAGTAGAATGCATGTTCCATGAGAACAGGAAGCTGTCTCGTTCACATCTGTTGAAAGCAGTTGTGAAGGGTGATAGCATAAGCTCTTAAGTCAGAATTTGGGGCAGGGGCTTGTATTTTGATTCCACCACTTGCAGTGTGATTTTAAAGAAGTCTCTTAATTGTACTGTTCCTGAAGTTCCCTGTGTGAAAAGAGGAAGTTTCTTTGAAGATTGAATGAGAACACAGAAAAGCGTTTAGAATGGTGTCTGGCACATAGAATAGTGTATAGCGTATAAGCATTATTGTCAGCGCTTAGAACAATATCTGGCACATTGTGAGTGCACATAAAACATTCAGTGAATGAAAGCAGTGACTATAGTCCGAGGCAGGATGCTTGCCTTTTTTTTTTTTTTTTAAGAGGCATAAAAATGTTTGGGGACTTCGAGGGATAAGTTATATTGAGTTCAAGAGGATTAAGGAAGCATTTTTCAGGTGTATTGCATACAGACTGATCTAAATTTTTGTTAACACTGAGTATATGGCATAAGGTAGTAGCAGAAAGAAGGCACTTCCGAGAGCAAGTGTCCCAAAGTGGGAGGGAGTGGAATCTGCTGAATTAGTTAGGGGGGGGGGCGGTCCTTGAACTGGCACAGCATCACTTCTGTTGCAGGTTACTGGTCACAGCAGTCCTGGGCACGGTACAGAGAAGACCTCATTGGAGAGGTCACCAGAGTAATACTCTTCCACAGTGTATTAGTACTAGATTTTCAAGGGCTTTTGATGACAGACAATGGAGTTTAGTCTCTACGGCTCAGTAGGGAGCTTTGAAATTCAGCTTTTTAACAGACATGATGATGATAATATCAGCCCCCAAAAAGTTTTAGTAAGATTAATTTGACTATAAAGATTAAGTACAGAATGCTTGAAGAAGTATCATTTCACTAAGATGTGAGAAAAGAGCACATGTAAATGTCCTAAGGCCAAAACAAGTCTAGCAATCCCCTTTTCTGACTCAGTCTAACCCTAGGTCAGTGGTTGTCCAATTTAAGAGTCCTTCATAATCACCCTTGTTGAGATACAAGTTGCTGGATCTAAGCCCAGAGTTTTTGAGTCAATAAATCTGAAGCAGAACCCAATAATTTGCATTTCTAATTAGTTCTTAGGTTATGCTAGTGATATTTATCACCTTATCACCCTCTTCTTGCCATTCTTATGTCTGCTTAAAAAATCATCTCTTCATGAAGATGTTCCCTTACCACCAGATCTCAGTGGCTCCACCCAGTTTGTCTTTTCATACTGTTCACGGGGTTCTCAAGGCAAGAATGCTGAAGTGGTTTGCCATTCCTTTCTCTAGAGGACCACATTTTGTACGAACTCTCCACCATGATCCATCCATCTTTGGTGGCCCTACACAGTATGGCTCATAGTTTCATTGAGTTAGACAACGCTGGCATCTGTGTGATCAGTCTGGTTAGTTTTTTGTGATTGTGTTTAGTTTGGACATGTAACAGTGAACTGGTTCAAAATTGGGAAAGGAGTACGGCAAGGCTGTATATTGTCACTCTGCTTATTTAACTTATATGCAGAGTACATCATGAGAGATGCTGTACTGGATGAAGTAAAAGCTGAAATCAAGATTGCTGGGAGAAATTATCAATAACCTCAGATATGCAGATGACACCACCCTTATGGCAGAAAGAAAGAGCCTCTTGATGAAAGTGAAAGAGGAGAGTGAAAAAGTTGGCTTAAAATTCAGCATTCAGAAAACTAAGATCATGGCATCTGGTCCCATCACTTCATGGCAAATAGATGGGGAAGCAATGGGAACAGTGACAGGCTTTATTTTTGGGGGGCTCCCAAATCATTGCAGATGGTGACTGCAGCCATGAAATTAAAAGATGCTTGTTCCTTGGAAGAAAAGCTATGACCAACCTAGACAGCATATTAAAAAGCAGAGACATTACTTTGCTGACAAAGGTCTGTCTAGTCAAAGCTATGGTTTTTCCAGTAGTCATGTATGGATATGCAAGTTGGACTATAAAGAAAGCAGAGCGCCGAAGGATTGATGCTTTTGAACTGTGGTGTTAGAGAAGACTTTTGAGAGTCCTTTGGACTGCAAGGAGATCAAACCAGTCAATCCTAAAGGAAATCAGTCCTGAATATTCATTGGAAGGACTGATGCTGAAGCTGAAACTCCAATACTTTGGCCACCTGATGGGAAGAACTGACTCATTGGAAAAGACTCTGATGTTGGGAAAGATTGAAGGCAGGAGGAGAAGGGGATGACAGAGAATGAGATGGTTGGATGGCATCACCAACTCAATGGACATGAATTTGAGCAAGCTCTGGGAGTTGGTGATGGACAGGGAAACTTGGTGTGCTGCAGTCAGTGGGGTTGCAAAGAGTCGGACATGACTGAGCGACTAAATTGAACTGAACTGAACATAAGATACGGGAGTTTAAGAGATGTTTACTAATGCCTGTCATGGCTTTTGGAACTTGGAATATATTAGTGAACAAAACCTAGATCCCTGCCCTGATGGCTTTTAAACTGGGTATGTGGGGTGAGACAGATGATAAATAATAAACATAACTTTGTAAATTTTCTGGTATTTTGGTAAGTGATTCAAGAAAACACAGGGTTATGAAGAATGGAAGGTGAGTGAGGAAGGCAATGTAGATTTAAATCGCAACCTAATTGAAATAGTGATATTTGGTCGTCTTTTGAAAAGAAGTATTTTGCATTGAGAAACTACTTCAATAAGAGAAACAGTACTTCAACAAGAGGTCCCCCCACACACACACTCCAGTGAGGCAAATGAGACTACAAGTTTTGTTTAAAAACATATTGTCTACTCTTTTGCTAAACTTACATACAAAATGTCTTCCTTCTTTGTGAAATGTTTATCCTTTGTTGCTGCTGCTGCTGTTCTAAATTTTAGGAGCATGCTAAATGACTATTACCAGGATGTTACACAGTTTCTGAATTTCCCTTGGGCCGGTCTATCTAGGCTTTTTCCCTCCTAGGCCTTTCTGCAATCAGGTTTTTGTTTTTTTTTTCCTCTTCAGTAGTAAACTTGTGTTCAAAAATGTATAGAGGTACTATATAACCTGAAGAGGTAAATGGGAGAACATGGACCTAGTATCCATTCATTTTTCTTTCGTTTTTGTTTTTTTTTTTTCTTAGAATCATGACCACAGATTTTCCCTTGACCTCTGTCTCTTTTATCTCTGAAAAAAGCACACCATTTTCCCATTATTCTTGAACAGGAAAAAGAATGCTCTTACCTTGGGATCTTTGGGCTGTTTCCTGTGCTGGGACCACTCTTCCTCTGATCATCTGTCTCTAGGGCTTTCTCCCTCACTTCTTTCGGTCAAAATGTTGCCTTGTTAGGCCCCTCCTTGGTGCCCCTGACCCCATCTGTACTCCACTCTGCCACGGTGTTGCCCAGTACCCGGTGTTAAGTTTCTTTGTAGCGCTTGTCAGTTCTTGATAGTAAATATTTCTATATTCTTATTTATCGTTGACTCCTGTCCATTAACCCCTAGATGTTTCTTGACAATCCAAGTTGAGCTGTTTAGTCCTCCCTCCTTCTTCTCCCTTCCCCAAAATATCTGTCATATAATAAGTCTTCAATAGATATTGATCTAATAAAGAATATAGTTAATGCTAGAATACATTCTGCTTTGAGTTATGATATCTCAGAGTTTAAATTTGACCTCCATAAATTTAAGTTTCTTTAGGGATCCTGACCATGTAACTTATCCTATGTTTGTAGGCCTATAGGATATAACTAAATAGAAAATAATGAAATTTTTGTATGACTTAAATGCCATTATTCTCATTACTGTGTGATCACTGATCCTATTTAAATAACTTGGGACCAGATTTGTCTGACCTAGTGAAGCATGATAAACACAAAAATGTGGATAGACTAAAATACTTTTGCTTAGATCTGCCTAAATTAGATGGCTTAACATTTTTAAACATTTCTTATATTGAGCAAACTGCAAACTGAATGTTGATCTGATAGAACAGCTGGTACTGTCCCCTTTTAAACAGACATTAAGTTATTGAAATCAGTTTGGTTTGGGTAGAGCTACATAAATAAGGTTTTATTAGACAGTGCCAAAGTAACTGTGAGTGTGAACCATTTGAAAGGATAGGGTTTAAGTAGAACAGTGGCGATACCAAAAAACAAGAGATGGTCTTTTGCTGTTAGTATCTTTGTATTACTTTTCTCTTTTTAACAAGAGCAAGTTTGGACCCTAACTTACAGCATAGAAGATGATGGTTCCAGACTTGCTATTAATAGCTAAGCTAGGGCTTTCCTGATGGCTCAATGGTAAAGAACCTGCCTGCCAATGCAGGAGATGGGTTCAGTCCCTAGTCTGGGAAGACCCCACATGCCACCGAGCAACCAAGCCTGTGCGCCACAGCTAGTGGGCCTGTGCTGTAGAGCCTGGAAACCGCAGTGGTTGAGCCCAGGCCTGCAACTCCTGAAGTCCATGCACCTTTAGAGCCTGTGCTCTGCAACAAGAGAAGCCACCACAATGAGACAACAGCTCACTGCAGCTGAGGAGTAGCCCCCACTTGCCACAACTAGAGAGAAGCTCATGTAGCAACGAAGACCCAGCACAGCCACAAAAAAAAATCATATGTATTTTTTTTTTAAAGCTAATCTAGTATACCAGCCAAGTAGCATATACCCATTTGTGGACACCTTTTGTACACTCAGGGCTTCCCTGATAGCTCAGTTGGTAAAGAATCTGCCTACAATGAAGGAGACCCTGATTCGATTCCTAGACTAGAAAGATCTGCTGGAGAAAGGATAGGATACCCACTTCAGTATTCTTGGGCTTCCTTTGTGGCTCAGCTGGTAAAGAATCCGCCTGTATACTGGAGACCTGGGTTGGGAAGATCACCTGGAGAAGGCAAAAGCTACCCACTCCAATATTCTGGCTTGGAGAATTTCATGGACTGTATAGTCCATCACGTTGCAGAGTTGGACATGACTGAGTGTCTTTCACTTTGATTGTGCACCTTGGGTTTCCCTGGTGGCTCAGTGAAGAATCTGCCTGCCAAACAGGAAACATGGGTTCAATACCTGGGTTCGATCCCTGTGTTGGGAAGATCCCCTGGAGAAGGAAACAGCAACCCCCTCTAATATTCTTGCCTGGGAAATTCCAGGGACAGAGAAACCTGGTGGGCTACAGTCCGTGGGTTCTCGAGAGTCTGACATGACTTAGTGACTAAGTAAGCAAACAGTTACTTAGTGACAACAGCAGCAAACAGTTGTGCACCTTATTATGGACATTTAGCATCCTCATAAAGTATACTTTGGAATGACTTTGTTATTCAGGTTTAATGGACATGTTTATTAAGAAATTTTAAGTTACTTTAGCTTGTAAATTATGACACTGGAATAACTTTTTTTTATGACACTGGAATAACGTTGTATGAAATGTTTTTAAACTATCGTTTCAAAATACGTACCTTTTCTCCAACGTTCATTATAATTTCTTCTGTATTCACCCTTGTTTTGGACCAGGAATCTGTAACATGAATTAGTAGAAGTTGATTTTTCTCTACTACAAACAACAGCAGCATTTTTATTATGGAAAATTTTAAACCAAACACATTTAAAGCTATAATAAATCCCTATGTATCCTAGCCAACTTCTACAGTTTTAGCACATGATCACTCTCCTTTATGTCCCTACCAACTTTGTCTCCCTACTTTGTATTTACTTTGTTTTATTTCAAAGTGAATTTCATGCCATGTATGTGTCTGTTTCAATCATAAGTATGTTTCTGAAAGATAAAGGTTTGAAAATTTTTAACATAACCATAACATGTAGGATATTTTAAGACAATATATAAATATTCTACATTGGTATCTGAAATCAATCTTAAAATAGTATAAATTTAGTTCAGTCGCTCAATCGTGTCCGACTCTTTGTGACCCCATGAACCACAGCACGCCAGGCCTCCATGTCCATCACCAACTCCCAGAGTCCACCCAAACCCATGTCCATCAAGTCGGTGATGCCATCCAGCCATCTCATCCTCTCTCTTCCCCTTCTCCTTCTGCCCCCAATCCTTCCCAGCATCAGGGTCTTTTCCAATGAGTCAACTCATATAAACATCCTAGTTATTTTGGTATCTGAAATGAATCTTAAAATAGTATAAGTAATATTGTACAATTGCAGTTGTATAAAATATGGGTGGTTTTATTATAATTTTTTGGTTAACGGTCTTAAAAATTTTTGGAAATTTCCTTAAAACCTGTTGAGCACCTGGAAAATTTCTGATTACTTTCTAGTAAAATTTATAGGGCATGCCTGAAACTAACACAACATTGTAAATCAACTGTACTCCAACAAAAGTTTTAAAATTTATAGCAAAAGAAGAAATAGTGCTGTATCAAAATGAAAGTTAAAAGTTTAGATTTTGATTCTCCTAAAAATATTTTTCCCTCCTCAAAAATGTTATCAGGTTCTTGTACTAAACCAAAGATGTACAAATGTTTGTCTACAAAACTGTTGACAAATGTGAATTATCGTGTGTATCTGTAGGAAGTATACACTCTAGAATTAAGTGTATATCTTTAGGAAGATTTTCCTTAATGCCAGAAATCCTAGACCATGTTAATATTAGTGAACAAAATTATGATGACTAAGAATTCAGCTCTGCTAGTTTCTCAAACAAGGAAGAAATTTTAACTTCGTGAGGGAAGGACTAGACCACAAACAAGAAGATACAATAAAGAAATTAAAAATATTTCGTAGTACTTATATGTTTGAATCATGGAGATATGGATTCTATTGTGTAGTATAAGAAGTAATCAGCTCTGTGTTCACTTTCAATAATCCCTTCCTAGCCTGAAATAAGAGAGAATCATTCAGGACCCACATGTCATTTTTGTCTGCCTCTTAAATGAATGTTAGTTTCTGGACATTACAGATTGTTAGTACACTGCAGCAGTTCAAATCACAAAATAATTTGCTTTGACAGATGTTATTTCTTTCAAAAGAAAAACATTCTAGAAAAATATTGGGGGTTGGAAAAAATTGGACCTGAAATGTTTTCTTTGTTCAGAGGAAAAGTCAGTAATGCAGGTGATGACAGAAATAAAAAAGGAAGATGGGATGGAATTTTGGAATTGTGTCCAATCCAGGTCTTGGTGACTCTTGTCATCACACAGATAGCCAACCACATGCCACATCACCGTCACATTCGATTCATTTCCCGACTGAACAGAAAGCGGAAGCTCTGAGTAGCCTTGACTTTGGCATCGTCTCTCTTGGGCATCTGTTACAAATGCCAAAGTCTGTCTCTCTTTGTTGTGGATAACATTTGGAACTGGTAGACTGGTCTTTGAATATGTTCTACTGCTCCACCAGGCAGGAAATACCATACTACTTGTTTCACTTTCTTAGTGAAAAACAGAAACACCTTCTATTTAACAAATGTATCACTTATAACAACCTGCAGTTGGATTTTTTTTTGGTCAAGATCATTAACGATGTATATAAAATTAAAAAAGATTTACTTAATTTAAGAAATAATACTTAACAATAACCTGTACAGAGGACCAGTTGTACCTCCTTTATACCAATTATCAGTCGGGGCCCTGCATGAAACATCATTTCTCTTAGATGATTCATTTGAGACCACCTCGGTGGTGAAGGGCCCAATAGTATGGTTGGGAGTAGAATTAAGGGAACCAAAAAGGGATATTGAGACACTGAGTGAGTAACAGCAGTGTGAAGCCACTCCTAGGCCTATGAAGGGACACCAGTTACTGGAGCCCGGACGGAACTGTGGTTGTGAAAAGATGCAGCATGGCTGGAACTGTGGTTGTGATTCAGGTGGGGATGGACAGGTAACACGCAGGCTCCCCTCTTCGGCTTTCTAATCTCCTGCAGAACCTACCTCTAATGGCCCCAGAAGAGCCAAGGTGATGCAGTATATTGAAATTATGTATGTAATGAGATAGTCTTAAAAAAAAATTAAGGCCCAAAGAAGCTGTAAGATGATGAGCTCCCATTAGAGGTAGTGATTGCAGGCCATTTGACTCCTCCAACACTTTCTAAAAAAAATTAACAGCTTTATTAAGATTTAATTTACATACCATAAAATTCTATATTAAGTATACAGTTCAATAATTTTTAGTATATTTATATCACCAATGTCACCACAGTCTAATGTTTGAAAATTTTCATTACCCCTGAAAGTAACCTCATTCCCCATTCTCAGCCCAAGTCCTAGGCAACCATTAATTCATTTAATGTCTGTAGATTTGTTTTTCCTGGACATTTAGTATAAATGGAATCATAAAATAAGTGTTCTTTTGTGTTTGGCTTCTTTGCCTAAGCATAATGTTTTTGAGAGCCATCCATGTATCAGAGATGCTTATAATGGAATAATATTCCATTGTTTAGATATAGCTTGCTTCCCAGGTAGCTCTAGTGGCACAGAACCTTCCTGCCAGTGCAGGAGACATGAGACATGCAGGTTCGATCCCTGGGGTGGGAAGTTCCCCTGGAGAGGGAAATGGCAACCCACTCCAGTATTCTTGCCTGGAAAATCCGATGGACAGAGGAGCATGGCGGGCTACAACCCATAGGGTTGCAAAGTTTTGGACATGACTAAAGCGATTTAGCACACTTTTGCTTATTCCCTAGTTGATGGACATCGGGTTGTTGTCACTTTTTGGCCCTTGTGAATATTGCTGCTGTGAACATTTGTGTAGAAGCATTTAAATGAAAACATGTTTCATTTTCCTTGTTTAGGAAAATTCTACCTAGGAGTAGAATTGTTGGGTCATGTGAGAATGGTGTTTCACATTTTGAGGAGCTCTACCAGCCTTTTCTAAAGTGGATGTGCCATTTTACATTTCAACCAGCAACTTATAAGGCTTCTAGTTTCTCCATATCCTTGTCAGCATTTGTGATTATACTGTTTTGTTTTGTTTTCAATTATAGCCATTACTCTCCTGAAAAGTTTACTATTTTTAACGCAGAGTTGTCTCTTCTCACATGATATTCTGCAAAGTTGGGTTCAAAGGAAAGGTATCTTTTATCATCAACCACCTTCTTATTTTCACTTTTTAAATTAAAGGACATCACAGTGGAATTACTCATCAATTAGTAGCCAACTTCATTAAGCTCTACATCCCTTAACACTTGTTTTTAAAGCAGTTTTTAGTGAAACTTGGGGCTACTTATATAGTAACGTTTGTATGAGAGGGCTGTTATGACAATAAAAGGTCTATTTGAGTTTAAGATTTCCTTTGTTTTCAGTTTTTGGGAACTGAGGGAAGTGTTATAGCACATAGCAGCTAGAGTCACCTTTTAAAACTGTTGTTTGTCACCCCCTTGCTTAACAATCCTTCGGTTGTTTTCCATTGCACTTGAAATGCAATAGCACCCAAGCTTTTTATTGTACCCCACAGGTTATTCATGTTTGCTCCTTACCTACTGTCTCTCCAGTGATTGGGTCTGCTGGCACTCTCCCTTTCCCTCAGTGCACTCGAAGCATGTTGGTCTTCTTTCAGCTGCTCTGTATACCAGCTTGCCCACCCCAGGTCATATACAGCTCTTTCCTCTTCTCTTCCTGTGGTTTGGCACAAGGCTAGCTTACTGTCTATCCCCTTTCCATGGAGACTTCTGCTGATTGCTGTGTTCTCCAAAAGTAAGTATCCCACTCACTTCAGTCCTCAGCTCATTTCTCAGGGAGGATATTCTTTGGGCAATCTTATCCAGTTTCATGACTTCACAAATACCCAGCTGGTAATACCCAATTTTTAATTGTCAGCTCAGTTTTTCTTCCTGGGTTCCAAGTGGGAATGTTCACTGGCACTGTTTTGAGTATTTCCCATGTTAACTCTTAACAAACACTTCTGTGCTGTGCTTAGTTGTCCTGTCCGACTCTTTGTGACCTCAGGGACTGTAGCCTGCCAGGCCCCTCTGTCCATGGGAGTTCTCCAGGCAAGAATACTGGAGTGGATTGCCATGCCCTCCTTCAGGGGATCTTTCCACCCTAAGGATTGAACCCAGGTCTCCCCCATTGCAGGTGGATTCTTTACTGTCTGAGCTACCAGGAAAGCCCAAGAATACTGGAGTGGGTAGCCTATCCCTTCTCCAGGGGATCTTCCCAGCCCAGGAATCAAACTGGGATCTACTGCATAGCAGGCTGATTCTTTACCAGCTAAGCTATCAGGGAACACCTTACCTCAAATGTAATGCATCCTCTGTCAGACTCCTTCAGATTTGTTCAGCCTTATGAATGGTTCCCCATCACTCATGGTTCCTTCATCTTCCCCCACAAATGGTTGTTGGCTAAGCCTTATCAGTTCTATTTTTCAAGAGTTCTCAAATGTCTTAACTATTGCCACTATTCTTTCTGTGCTTAGCATTTTTTACCTAGATTTCTGCAATAGGATCTTGGCCTTCCTACTTTTCAGGCTTCCTCTGTTCTTGACAGTGCTTCTCAGATTGTCCTTTGAAGTGTGATTCCTTCCTCCAGGTATATGGCAGAGTTGAGAGTGTGTAGTGTGAAAAAACCCACCAGGTAATGCTGATGAGCGCCCCTGGTTAAACACCATTCTTTTAAAATACAAGTGTAATCATTTAGCACTGATTAAAATTTTTCAGATGCTCCTTGTTCCCTTGAAGAGAAATGTGCGATTCTTATGTTGACATGTGATTTTCTGTAATCTGGCTCCTGTCTGACTCATAATCTCTGTCCCTAGTACAATCATGTAGAATTAATTAAAGGTCTAATGTATCATCTTATTTACATTTCCAGGTCTTTAGATTTGGTGGTTGTTTCTTCCTGAAATACTCTTCTTTCCTTGAATAATTTCTCCTCTGTCTTTCAGTACTCACCTGTCATTTCCTGGAGGTAAGCCCTATATTGAAGCACACATATATATACCTGTGTGTATATATATGCTTTATCATTTACTCTCATAACCTGGGGAGTAATGAATGGGCATGTTATTATTCACCATAGTTTACAGAGAGACTATGTGGTGAGCCTCAAGAGTGTGTTAAGCACAGATACACAGAGCTGGATTTTAATCCTGTGGCTTATTTGCAAAGCTTGTGTGTGTGTGTTTTACAGCTGTTAAAAAAGTTGTTTCATGGTTTATTATTTTTTCAAATTCACAATAAATAACTCCTTAATAAAGACTGATTCTTATGCTTCAGGTTTTTTTTTTTTAATTCTCAGGCTACAATTAGCTAAAATTTAAAAAAAATATTTTATCTGACATATAGATAAGAGTGGGACAGACATGTTAGAGTTCTCCATGCATAGGTAACTCAGTGAATTCAGTGTTATCACTCTACTGTTTTGAAGGTAGATCTTATACCAAAGAATACTGTGTGGGGCTTTCCTGGTGGTCCAGTGGTTAAGAATCCACCTTGCAATGCAGGGGACACAAGTTTGATCCCTAGTCCCGGAAGACCCCACATGTCGTGAAGCACCTAAGCCCATCTGTGCTCCACAACAAGAGAAGCTATCATAATGAGAAGCTCATGCACCACAATTAGAGATAGCCACTGCTTACCGCAGCTAGAGAAAGCCTGTGCACAGCAATAAAGACAGAAGAGCCAAAAATAAAAAATAAAAAAAAAAATACTGTGTGATAGATGAAGGAAAAATGTTTAGTTTAACTCAGAATATTAGAAATACACAGACCAGGGTCTTCCCTGTTGGTCCAGTGGTTAGGACTCCATGCTTCCACTGTGGGGAGTGTGGGTTTGATCCCACATGCCAAAAAACAAACAGAAGGAATACACAGAACGTTAGGCTTCATAAATAGGAAAACTAAGATTCCATGTGCTTTGCTGAAAGTCTTGACATGTGTTATTTGCAGAATCAGGGCTGGAATCTGGGCCCCCTAACTTCCAAAGCAGAGTTCTTATATTTCTCAACTGTAAAAAGTTAATACCTAAGACTAAAACAATATTTTCCAAGTTTTAAAAAAATTCTGTTTTTATATTAGAAGATACATATTTTTTCAGTGACCAGGTTCTTTAACATAGAGAAGAAAATAGTGTGACTACTTAAGGCAAAATCATTCATTCAGTCTTAAGTAATTTATTACTTGTGTGCAAGTACTGGCTTGTTTACCTGGGATTTAACATATTTCACAGAACTTTTGCTAATTGATTTTAAAGTGTGGAATGTGTTTTATTTCTTAAGTATTATGAACATAGGAATATGCTACCCAAGGAGAATGTTCTTAATTTGGGCTTCAGTAATTAAATCCATTGAATAGTGGCCTGGTTAGATTTCTGCTTTATTTTGAAAACTCTCATACAATGCCTAGAGTTAATAGAAGTCTCAAAAGTGTTTGGTTTTTTTAAGAAAGGGTTGATCTACTAGTTTAATACTTCATGTTTTATTTTCCAAGCTTCATCAGGATGCCAGGCAGTCAGGTCAGGTACTCAGTACATATTTGCTTGAGAGGTGATTGAGCTGTAACTTAAAGGTGATTCCTTTTCTGAAACTGAGCATAAGATTGTAATTATGAGTTCTCTACGATGTGCCGGATACTGTTTTGGGTTCTGGGGTTATAGCAGTGAAGGAAGCAAAGGCCCTGACCTCATGGAGTTTTCATTTTAGTGGCTAATAGGCAAGCTAGTAAATAATGTCGAGTGTTTATTAGTGCTCTGGAGAAAAAGCAGGAAAACAGAATCAGGCAATGTGGGAAGAGGACAGAGGAAGGATGTTGTTTTATATCAGATGGTCAGGGAAGTCTTCTGTGAGGTGAGGTTTGAGCAGAGACCTGAGAAATGAGGTAAAATAGCTTTTTATGTTTAAGGAGGAGCAGCCAGAAGACCTGTGTGGCTGGAGTGGAGAATAGGTAAAATCGGAGGTGTAAGGGAGCAACAGTTAGGTAACTTAGTGCACTGAGGATTGTTATAAGAACTTTGGCTTTTACTAGAGTGAGATGGGAAGCCGCTGGACAGATTTAAGCTTAAGAGTTTTCATGTTTTGGCTTCACTTTTTCTTTTTCAATATTGAGCTTACAACAGCGTTAGTTCCAGGAGTACAACATACTGATAGAGTATTTCTGTACATTCCAAAATAGCATCTGTCACCATACAAAATTACTATATTATTGACTATATTCCTCATGCTGTGCATTTCATCACTATGACTCATTTATTTCGTAATTGAGAATTTGTACTTCTTAATCTCCCTCTCCTATTGCATTCATCCCCTCCCCAATATGTACAGATGGCCAACAAACACATGAGAAAATGTTTGATATTACTCATCACCAGGGAAATGCAAATCCTAGCACAGTGCTGTATCACGTCACACCTGTTAGAATGACCGTTGTCAAAGAAACAGCAAGTAAGTGTTGGATAAGATGGGGGGGAAAGGCAGCCCTTATGCACTCTTGGTGGGAATGTCAGTTGCAACTACTATGGAAAACAGTTTGGAGACTGCTCAGAATATTAAAAATAGAACTATCATGCAACTTCACTTTTTAAGGGAGTGACTCAGCTGAGAGTGGGCAGCAGAAGGGGTTAGGGCAGAAGCAGAGAGACCAGTTAGGAGGTTATGATTATTCCTTGCCTGTTAATGAAATGATTGGAATTTGCGTGGATTTCTGGAAATAAGGCAAAACAAAAAACCAACACCAGAACCTCCTGATATTTAAATTATCTTGATCTTTATTCTTGTAAAAAGGTTTCCAGATTTGACAATGGCTTACAGCTTTTTCTTAGTGTAGACTCTATTCTTGAGATCCCTTTAAAAAAAAAAGTATTTGGGGCTGTGCCTCTCAGCTTTTGGGATCTTATTTCCTGACAGGGATTGAACCCTTGCCCTCGGTAGTGAAAGCGTGGAGTCCTAACCACTGGACCCACCAGGGAATTCCCTGAGAGCTGTTTTAGATTTTCAGGTAGCACAGGGTTCCCTTATATCCCCTCACCCAGTTTCTGTTATTATTAGCTTATTATATTTTTATGGTACATTTATTATAAGTAGTAAACTGATAACATTGTTATCAACTAAAACCCATAGTTTGTTCAAGTTTCCTGAGTTTTTGGGTAATACGTTTTTTGGCCCTCCAGGGACACTGCTTTACATTTCTTTTAACATATCTCAGTAGATACATTGCCATCATAATTTCTCAGACTTTTCCTTGTTTTGATGACCTTTATATTAATAATGTTGAGAGCTACTGGTCAGGTATTTCATACTTCTCTAGGAATTTGCCTGATGTTTTTCCATCATAATCAGAATGGAATTGTGGGTTTTTCAGAGGGAGATCACAGAGTAAAGTGTTACTTTCATTACATTGTGGTAAGAGTACATCTTATCAACATGATTTACCACTGTTGATATTGATCTTTACCAATTGGCTGAGGAAATGTTTGTTGGGTTTCTACACTGTAAAGTTACGGGGTTTTTTTTTTTTTTTGGTCCTCTTTTCAGGACTGTCCTCTTTGGAAGAAAATTGCTATGTGTAGCCCATTACAGAGTGGGGAATTGTGGTCTACCTCCTTGAATGTAGAATTGCTGCACAAATTATTTAGTGTTCTTCAAGAGAGATTTGTATTTTCTCCTTTTTATTTATTTAATTTTATCAGCATAGACTCATAGATATATACTACTTAATTTTCTTTGCTCAAAATGTTCCAGCTTTGGTCATTGGGAGCTCTGTCAATTTGCCTTTTTTTCCCTTGGACATATCCCCATAAATTTAAGGTTTTTCCCCTTTCTCTGTTTATTTGGTCAGGAAGAAAATGCAAAGATGCTCAACATCTTGAGGTAAATGAAAATCAAAACCTCAGTGAGGTACCTCTTCACATCTACAAGGATGGGTATTATAATAAAAATAGAAAAACAGGCAATAACAAGTATCAGCAAGGGTGTTGAGTAATTGTAACTCATTAAATGTTGGTGGAAATGTTCAATGGTATAGCCAATTTGGTTGACTGTTCCTCAAAGTGTGAAACATGGAGTAACTATAAGACCAGCATTCCACTCCTAGGTATATACCCAAGAAAATTAAAACTATCCATCTGGACAAATTTTGTAGTGAATGTTTGTTGTTGTTTGGTTGCTAGGTTGTATCTGATTTTTCAACCCCATGGACGGCAGCAAGCCAGGATTCCCTGTCCTTCACCATTTCCAAGAGTTTGCTCAAACTCATGTTCATTGAGTTGATGATGCCATCCAACCATCTCATCCTCTGTCATCCCCTTCTTCCTCTTGCCTTCAGTTTTTCCCAGCTCAGGGTCTTTTCCAGTGACTCAACTCTTCGCATCAGGTGGCCAAAGTAAGAAGCTACAGCCTCAGTCCTTCCAATGAATATTCAGGGTTGGTTTCCTTTAGGATTGACTGGTTTGATCTCCTTGCAGTCCAAGGGACTCTCAAGAGTCTTCTCCAGCACCTCAGTTCTAAGGTGTCAGTTCTTCTGTGTTTAGCCTTTTTTATTGTTCAGCTATCACGTCCGTACATGACCACAGGAAAAACCATGGCTTTATACAGACTTTTGCTGGCAAAGTAATGTCTCTTCATCTTAATACACTGTCTAGGTTTGTCATCACAACCTTGTCTAACTCCATGAAACTATGAGCCATGCCATGTAGGGCCACCCAAGATGGATGGGTTATGGTGGAGAGTTCTGACAAAATGTGGTCCACTGGAGAACTGGAGCCCATTATCCAGAGTGAAGTAAGCCAGAAGCAAAAACAACAATACAGTATATTAACACATATATATGGAATTTAGAAAGACGGTAACGAGAACCCATCATGCGAGACAGCAAAAGGAACACAGATGTATAGAATAGACTCGTGGACTCTGTGGATGAGGGTAAGGGTGGGATGATATGGGAAAATGGCATTGAAACATGTTAATTATCATATGTCTAATCAATCGCCAGCCCAGGATTGATGCTCGGGGCTGGTGCATCGAGATGTCCCGGGGGGAGGGAGGAGGGAGGGGCGTTCCGGAGGGGAAGCATATGTAAACCCATGGTGATATCACGGCATTGTATGGCAAAAACAATAAAAGGGAAAAAAAAAACCCACATGAACAGTATGAAAAGGCAAGAAGATAGGACACTGAAAGATGAACAGCCCAGGTCAGTAGGTGCCCAACAGACTACTGGAGAAGAGTAGAGAAATAGCTCCAGAAAGAATGAAGAGGCTGAGCCAAAACAAAAACAACACCCAGCTGTGGATGTGACTGGTGATGGAAGTAAAGTCCGGTGCTGTAAAGAACAGTATTGCATAGGAACTTGGAATGTTAGGTCCATGAATCAAGGTAAATTGGAAGTGGTCAAATAGGAGTTTGCAAGAGTGAACATTGACATTTTAGGAATCAGTGAACTGAAGTGGATCAGAATGGGCAAATTTAATTCAAATGGCTATTGTATCTAACTACTGTGGGCAAGAATCCCTTAAAAGAAATGGAGTAGCCCTCATAGTCAACAAAAAGAGTTCAGAATGCAGTACTTGGGTACAGTCTCAAAAATGACAGAATGATCACTGTTCAGTTCCAAGGCAAACCATTCAGCATCATAGTAATCCAAGTCTATGTTTCAACCACTGATGCTGAAGAAGCTGAAGTTCAACAGTTCTATGAAGACCTACAAGATCTTCCAGAACTAACACCCAGAAAAGATGTCCTTTTCATTATAGGGGACTGGAATGCAAAAATAGGAAGTCAAGAGATACCTGGAGTAACAGGCAAGTTTGGCCTTGGAGTACAGAATGAAGCAGGGCAAAGGCTAACAGAGTTTTGCCAAGAGAACACAGTGGTCATAGCAAATACCCTCTTCCACCGACATGGAAGAAGATTCTACACATGGACATCACCAGATGGTCAACACCAAAATCAGATTGATTATATTCTTTGCAGGCAGAGAGGGAGAAGCAAAAACAAGACCGGGAGCTGACTGGCTCAGATCATGAGCTCCTTATTGCCAAATTCAGACTTAAATTGAAGAAAGTGGGGAAAACTATTAGACCATTCGGGTATGACCTAAATCAAATCCCTTATGATTATACAGTGGAAGTGACAAATAGATTCAAGGGATTAGATCTGATAGAGTGCCTGAAGATCTATGAATGGAGGTTTGTAACATTGTACAGGAGGCGGTGAGCAAAACCATCCCTAAAAAGAAGAGATACAAAAAGGCAAATTGGTTGTCTGAGGAGACCTTACAAATAGCTGAGAAAAGAGGAGAAGTGAGAGGCAAAGGAGAAAAGGAAGATACATCTATCTGAATTCAGAGTTCCAAAGAATAACAGGAGAGATAAGAAGGTGTTAAGTGAACAATGCAAAGGAATAGAAGAAAGTAATAGAATGGGAAAGACTAGAGATCTCTTCAAGAAAATTAGAGATACCAAGAGAACATTTCATGCAAAGATGGACTCAGTAAAGGACAGAAATGGTATGGACGTAACAGAAGCAGAAGATATTAAGATGTGGCAATCATAGAAAGAAGAACTATACAAAAAAGTTCTTCATGACCCAGATTGCCATGATGCTGGGATCAGTCACCTAGAGCGAGACATCCTGGAGTGCAAAGTCAGGTGGGCCTTATGAAGCATCACTACGAAGAAAGCTAGTGGAAGTGATGGAATTCCAGTTGAGCTATTTCAAATCCTAAAAGATGATGCTGTGAAAGTGCTGCACTCAGTATGCCAGCAAATTTGGAGAACTCAGCAGTGGCTACGGGACTGGAAAAGGTCAGGTTTCATTCCAGTCCCAAAGAAAGGCAATGCCAAAGAATGTTCAAAATACTGCACAATTGCACTCATCTAACACACCAGAAGAGTAGTGCTCAAAATTCTCCAAGCTAGGCTTCTTCAACAGTATGTGAACTGAGAACTTCCAGATGTTCAAGGTGGATTTAGAAAAGGCAGAGTGACCAGAGATCAGATTGCCAATAGCCATTGCATCATAAAAAAAGCAAGACAATGCCAGAAAAACATCTACTTCTGCTTCATTGATTACACTAAAGCCTTTGACTGTGTGAGTCACAACAAACTGGAAAAATTTTAAAGAGATGGGAATACTAGACCACCTTACCTGCCTTCTGAGAAATCTGTATGTAAGTCGAGAGGCAAGTTTGAACCAGACATGGAAGAACTGACTGGTTCCAGATTGGGAAAGGAATACATCAGAGCTATATATTGTCACCTTGCTTATTTAAGTTATATGCAAAATACATTATGAGAAATACTGGACTGGATTAAGCACAAGCTAGAATCAAGATTGTTGGGAGAAATATCAATAACCTCAGATATGCAGATGATTCCACCCTTAGGGCAGAAAGTGAAGAGTAACTAAAGAGCCTTTTGATGAAAGTGAAAGAGGAGAGTGAAAAAGCTGGCTTAAAATTCACTATTCAAAAAACTAAGATCATGGCATCCAGTCCCGTTAAGTCATGGCAAATAGATGGGGAAACAATGGAAACAGTGGGCAGCTTTCTTTTCTTGGGTTCCAAAATCACTGCAGATGGTGACCGCAGCCATGAAATTAAAAGACGCTTACTCCTTGGAAGAAAAGCTGTGACCAATCTAGACAGTATATTGAAAAGCAGAGACATTATTTTGCCGACAAAGTTCTGTCTAGTCAACAGTAGTCATGTATAGATGTGAGAGTTGGACCATAAAGAAAGCTTTAAAGCATCGAAGAATTGATGCTTTTAAACTGTGGTGTTAGAGAAGACTCTTGAGAGTCCCTTGGTCTGCAAGGAGATCCAACCAATCAATCCTAAAGGAAATTAGTCCTGAATATTGGAAGGACTGATAATGAAGCTGAAGCTCCAATACTTTGGCTACCTGATGCGAAGAACTGACTCATTTGAAAAGACCCTGATGCTGGGAAAGAGTGAAGGCAGAAGGAGAAGGGGATGACAGAGAATGAGATGGTTGGATGGCATCACCAGCTCGATGGACATGAGTTTGAGCATGCTCCGGGAGTTGGTGATGGGCACAGAAGCCTGGCGTGTGGCAGTTCATCGGGTGGCAAGAGTTGGGCATGACTGAACGGCTGAACTAAGCTGAGGTTTGTCATAGCCTTTCTTTCATGGAGCAAATGTCTTGATTTCATGGCTCTGGTGACCATCCACAGTGATTTTGTAGCCCAAGAAAATCAAATTTATCACTGTTTCCATTGTTTCCTCACCTATTTGCCATGAAGTGATGGGTCTGGATGCCATGATATCTGTTTTTGAATGGTCGTGTTTTTTTTGTTTTTTTTTTTAATTTTTAAATTTTTAATTGCAGTAGATTTACAATATTATACGTTTCAGGTGTACAGCACAATGATTCAGTATTTTACAGATTATACTCTATCAAGTGTTATTATATAATAATGGCCATAATTCTTTATCTGATACAGTATAAACTTGTTGCTATTTTATAAATAGGAGTTTTTAATCTCTTAATCCCATACACATCACACTTCTGTCTCTCCTTTGACAACCATTAGTTTGTTTTGTATATCTGTGTAGTTGCCAAGTCTTTTGAGACCCCATGGACTGTAGCCTGCCAGGCTCCCCTGTCCATGGGATTCTCCAGGCAAGAATACTGGAGTGGGTTGCCATTTGAATGTTCGGTTTTAAGCCAGCTTTTTCACTCTCCTGTTTTAGCTTCATCAAGAGGCTGTTTAATCCTCTTCGTTTTCTGGCATTAGGGTGATGTCATCTGCATATCTGAGATTATTCATATTTCTCCCAGCAGTCTTGATTCCAGCTTGTGCTTCATCCACCCCAGCATTTCATATGATGTATTCTGCATAGAAGTTAAATAGGCAAGGTGATAATATACAGCCTTGATGTACTCCTTTCCCAATTTGGAACCAGTCAGTTGTTCCAGGTCCATCACAGTGTAATTCATAATTGCCAAAAAGTGGAAACAACCCAATGTCCATCTGTTGATGAATAAACAAAATGTAGTAATTGCGCTGTATACTCAGTTGCTTCAGTTGTGTATGATTCTTTGTGACCCAATTTCCTGTAGTCTCCTCTGTCCATGGGATTCTCTTTGCATGAGTACTGGAGTGGGTTGCCATTTCCTCCTCCAGGGGATTGTCCCCAGCCAGTGATCTGACGTGTGTCTCTTAGGTCTTCCGCATTGGCAGGTGGTTTCTTTACTGCTAGCGCCACCTGGGAAGCCCAATAGAATATTATTCAGCCATTAAACAAAGTACTGAAATGTTCATGTTGTATCAGGATGAACCTTGAAAACGTGGTGCATGAAAGAAGCCAGTCACAAAAGACTGTATAATATGATTCCATTTATTTGTAATGTTGTGAGTGGATAAATGCATAGAGACAGAAAAGTTAGTAATTGCCAGGAGCTGGGTAGAGGAGGATATACAAAAAGTAATGCAAATAGGTACAGGTTTAGTTTTGAAGCACTGAAGTGTTCTAAAATTGGATTATGGTGCTGAGTGCATAACCCCAAGTATTTAAAATAATGCTTATTTGTACAGTTTAAAAGGGTGACTTTTATGTATGTCTGTTACATATCAATAAAAGTGAAAGTGAAAGTCGCTCAGTTTTGTCCGACTCTTTGCGACCCCATGGACTATACAGTCCATGGAATTCTCCAGGCCAGAATACTGGAGTGGGTAGCCTTTCCGTTCTCCAGGGTATCTTCCCAACCTAGGGATTGAACTCAGGTCTCCGGCATTGCAGGCGGATTCTTTACTAGCTGAGCCACAAGGGAAGCCCATATTATCAATAAAGCTGTCATTTTAAAAAATTTAGAACAAAATAACAAAAATGAGATACTTAGGGATTTATACTTTCAAGAATTATACAGTAAATACTACAAAAAATATCTAAGAAGAACTAAAGACCAATAGAGATATATTCATCGATTAGAAGGCTCAATACTTTTAAGATGGTTTGTTTTCCCCAACTGCTGTATAGAGTTCAGGTACTGTTTTTGTAAAAATTGACAACTGACTCCAAAATTTCTCTAGGAATATGTGGTGTGGCCAAAATAATTTTGAAAAAGAACAAAATTCCAATATTTGTACCTGAATCATTTATCAGACTGTGTTACTGACCTAAGAACAGACACTGATCATTGTAACACAATAGTTAAGAAAAGAACCACAAATATGGCTAGTTGACTGTTTTGGACGTGGGTTCAAATGGTTCTGTAGGTAAAGAATAATTTTTTTTTTTCTTTTGCTGCACTGTGCAGTATCTGGGATCTTGGTTCCCCAACCAGGGATCAAACTGGTGCCCTCTGCAGTAGAAATGCAAAGTCTTAACCACTGAACTACAAGAGAAGTACCAAGAATAATCTTTCTGATATGCAATAATGGGACAATGGCATATCCAAATTAAAAAAAAAAAAAGACTCCTGTGGCGTACCTCATACCATGTGTAAAAAGGAACTCCAAATGAATCATAGACCTAAATGGAAAAATTAATACTGTAAGACTAATTGAAGGAAATACAAGAAAAAAATTTTGAAATATGAGACTCGGCAAAGATTTCTTACCTATGACATCAAAAGTACAATTCATAAGGAAGTTGTTCTGCTTTTCTAAATACAATTTTAGGAAAATAAAAGCCATAGATTGGGAGATAATGTTTACAAAATATGTTTCTGACTAAGGATTTGGTTCCAGAATATATAGGCAACTCCTAAAATTTGTTAATAAGAAAACAACCCAAAGAAGTTTGAGGAAAAAAATTGGGTAGTTTACCAAAGAATGTTTCTGATGTTCAACATTGTTAGTTACTAAGGAAATACAAATTGAAATCACAGTGAGGTACCACTGCACACCAATTAGAATAGCTAAAATTTATTTTAAAAGGAAAGGAAAACAAAGAACTTATAATACTTAGTGCTGCTGAGGATGCAGAGTAACCACACCAGACATAATTACTCATGCGAATACAGAAACGTGTAGCCACTTTAGAAAGCAGTTTCTCTAAGGTTAACCAAGTATCCAAGCAATGCAGCCATTCCCCTCCAGTGGTACGTTACTCAAGTGAAATGAAAATTTACATCCAGACTAAAACTTAGGTACATATTTTTAGTAACTTCATTCATAATTGCCAAAACAGAAAAGAACTCAAAGGTCCTGGAACTGATGGGTGGATTTAAAACCACCAGCAACCTTTGGTACATCTATATCATGGAGTTATACTCCACAAAAAAAAAATAATGAGTTGCTGGAAGTGGGCACGCTCTTTGCCTACAAACTGTCAGCCTTTTTTCCCCTCCAGTGCTTTGCACCTTGCTGGGAGATTCTGAGAGTCAAGAGAAAGTCATCTGGGGCATTGCCAGACAGCTTGCCCAAATAGCGTATGAAATCTGCCCAGGGCTCGTGGACAACCCGGCTGCACAGTTGAGGAAGGCAAGCCTGTTAGAGCAGGACAGGAGTCTCTATTTGTTCAACAGAGAACAAAGGTTAGTTGTGCAAGATGAGTTAGTTGTTCATCGTTCATCGTTCATCGTTCGTGAACAGATCTCCTGCACAACATGGTGCACGTTGCTGACAATGCTGTGCTGTGCACTTTGAGTGGGCGGCTCGTGTGAGGTGCTCTTACCCCAGTAAAGTCAGTTGGCTTAACCTTCAGCCCGGAAGAAAACATTCGCAGTACATATGCCTAACAATGTGGATCCACACTGTCTTTTAAATACAACCCAAGATCGCCAACAGTCCAGTGTTTTTGCACATCAAAAATCTGAACAAACTTCACCAAAGAAGCTAAAAGAATAGTCATATGAGAAGATGCTCCTCATCATTAGTTATTATGAAAATGCAAATTAAAACACAATGAGATAACCACTGAAAGGCTAAACTTAAGAAGACAGAAAAGATCATTTGATAGGGATGTAAAGCAAAAATGTAATGTTGATTAATTACTAATGCTAATGTAAAATGGTACACGTACTTACCTAACGACCCAGTAATTCCATTCTTAGGTATTTAACTTAAAGGAAGGAAAACATATGCCCCCAAAAGACTTGTATACAAATGTTCATAGCAGATTTATTCATAGTAGCATGTAACAAGAAGCAATCCAAATGTTCATCCGTAAGTGAACGGATAAACATAACTGTGGCATAGTTAGATAATTTAATCAAAAAGACTGAACTACATATGTATGCAACATGAGTGAATCTCAAACATTAAGCTGAAAATTTTAAAAGCCTCAAAAATCTGGTATCTGGGATAGTACAAATACATTACAAGTATACTCAACTGACTTGGATTCCTCAAAATAAAAAAATCCATGTCATGAAGTCAAGGCAAAAGGAATCTGGAATTAGGGGCAGAGTGGAGACACTGTTCTAAATGTAGAGACATAAGCAAATATAATATAATAAATGCAATCTTGAATTTTGATTGCATCCTACAAAGAGCTTTAAAATTGTAAACATTTTGACAACTGAGAGAAATTGGAATATGACCTCTGTATTAATCACATGCAATAATGACAGCATTAAATTTCTTCAAGTCTGGTAATGATATTTGGTTGTATAGCTGAATGTTCTATTCCTGGGAGATACCACTGAATTATTTAAGGATGCAATTTCATGACATCTGCAGGTTATTTTCAGGTAGATTAAAAGAAAAGCATATGTGTCTGTGTATAAAGATAAAACAAGTATAATAAAGTGTTAGCAGTCTTTGAATCTTAAGTGACAGTTATATAGATTATTCCTTGTTCTGTTTCAGTTTTTCTGTGGGTTTAAAATATTCAAAATAAAAATCAAAGGGAGAAAAATATCTTGTTCTGAATTACTCTCAAAATGTATAAGCTTGAAATTTTCTAGGAGAGTTACTGGGAAATAGTGTTAATTATCAATTTATTTGAACTATCTGATATTCCAGAAAATATTAGAGAGACTTTAGAGATTATCTTGTCTGGGTCTCTTAGTCACACAGGTGAAGAAATGAGTCTGACAGTAATAGAGTCACTGAAATCACATGGTAAGCCAGTAGTAGCTCCTGGACAGTGAATTCAGCTCTCCTATTTTCCAGGATGTTTGTTGCTTTTCCCACTGTGCCATATTATCTCTTCCACTAAAAGGACTTTGTTGGAGGTAAAGTTAAATTAAGAAAAGTACAATGTATCATTTTTTCTTCCTAGTATGTCTTTAATATTTCCCCTCCATTTTGACAATATTATGAGACCATGTTTGATCTCTTGATCTATAGGTCAGGAATTTAGTGAAAGATGTACGCTTCTTTTAATAATTGCCTTGCTAGAATTCTTTTGATCATCTGGTTTGAGCTTTGTGTTTTTTGTCTTTTTTTTTATCCTCTAGTTTAAGCTATGAAGAAGGACATCCCTCAAACTCTGAAACAGACCTCCTTCAGAGACAGACTTTTGCAGCCTCTCATCAGCTTCCTGGATATGCTGCCACACCTCAGCCAACTGGTAAAAATTCTCCTGTGAAATATACCCTGAATCTGGGTGCATTTAGTGAATAAGAAGGAAAATCAACTTTCACATGTAGGGTTATGAAAGTGTACAGGACATAACAGTTCCATAGGAAACATTAGAATGAAAATGAGATTAAAAGCTTTGTCTTTTACTAATAGGAAATAGTTATATAATTAATTAGTAGGGAAATCTTTTTTCCTGCATCTCTATAGATTTTAAACTATAATTATGCTTAAGCAAAGTAATACCTGTTTGCTATTCAGAATGAAGCAGTTTAGGGTTGTAGCACTTTGGGCCTCAAATTTCAGAGATTTCTTTTAAAAATAGCATCAGGAATATCCTTTTATATTAATATATATTTTTACCTTGGGATACATTTTATCTTCAAATGTAGGTCTTTCTGGAATATTTGATACTAGTGTGAACAATGCCAGCACTAACACTAAAGAATCTTCAGTGACGAATTTTCTCTCTGCTGTTGAATCCCGAACTGCTCAGGCTGCTTCTTCAGGAACTACTCTTTTACCACAATTCAGGGCCCCATCCTGGCAGACAGGTGATTCTTTGTTTTCAGAATTTTTAAGTCCTATAGAAATACTGCTAAAAATTCACTTTTTGTAGTCTTATCATGATGGTGGTATGGCTGAGAGTGATGTTTATTGATTTTCCAGTGAACTTTAAAACCTGGAATTTTTCACTATTTTAAGGTGGACAAAATTCAAGAAATTGTTACTAGCAGAAATTCAGTTTTAGCACTCTGATGAAAACTAACAAGTTGAAGAAGGTAGGTAATTGTTAAAAGGTAAATCCTAGATATAAAGTTTTTACCTGGCAATTTAAGTAGTCACTTATTTACTTGAGAAAAGAAAAGATTAAATTTCTTTTGCTTTTATCCCCCATTTTACCTTTATAGAGGTATAATTGACATATAAAATTGTAAGATATTTAGAATGTATGTTGCAGTAATTTGGTACATGTTTATATTATATTATGTACTTTTCTATTTTATTTTTCTCTTACACCTTTAAATTGTTTATGTATATTTTTATTTTTTGCAGGACGACAGGTTAGTTTTTTTTTTTTTTTAAGGTTTCATCTTAAAGACTATACTTTTAAGTAATAGCTATCGGAAATATTTTATCATTCAGATATAGATTCCATTAATACAGCTGTCTTTTCAGTATGTCTGAGAAGCTTCTGCTTCCAAAGAAACAATGTGTCAGTGTGGCATAAAACAATATTGTTTAAAAATTTAAAAATCCAATAGCTTTATTTATTGCTTCCTGGAATAATTTTACATTACATGTATTTAGTTCATTCTAAGCATTTTTTATTGTTTCAAGAGTAGCTAGATGTTTTCTGGCCTTGTAGTCATAATACTGTTTTGATTGCCGCCCATCTTTTGGGATCTTAGTTCCTTGCCCAGTTAAACCCTGGCCCCACCAATGTAAGATCGAGTCCTAACTATTGGACCACCAGGGAATTCCCACTTTTTTGACATTTAATGGAAAGAAGTGAAAGAAGGATATTTTTGAAAAGAGCCAAAGAACCTTTTCACCTCTTGTTTTTTCAAAATGGAAAACAAAATTTTTTTAATGGACGCTCACTAAAAAATATGTAAATAGGCTTAGAGATTGAACTTATGGTTACCAGGGGAAAAGTGAGGGAGGGAGAGGGATAACTTGGGAATTTGGGATTGACATGTACACACTGCTGGATTTAAAATAGATAACCAGGAAGGACCTACGGTATAGCGCAGGGAATGCTGCTCAATATCCTGAAATAACCTAAATGGGAACAGAATTTGAAAAAGAATAGATACATGTATACCTGAATCACTTTGCTATACTCCTGAAACTGACACAACATTGTTAACCAGTTTTGCTCCAACATAAGAATTTAAGAAATGGAAACGATTAGGGTTTCCTTGGTGGCTTAGTGGTAAAGAATCTGCCTGCCAATTCAGGAGGCATGGGTTTGATCCCTGATCTGGGAACATCCCACATTACGTAGAGCACATCAGCCTGAGAGTACGGCTGTTGAGCCTGGGAGCCACAACTGCTGAAGCCCATGTTCCCTAGAGCCTAAGGGAAGCCACCGCAGTGAGAAGCCCTCGCATGGCAACTAGAGAGTAGCCCTTGCTCCCCGCAACTAGAGAAAAGCCCACACAGCAATGAAGACCCAGCACAGTCAAAAATAAACAAGTAAGAAAAGAAAGGAAACAATTAAAAGGTGTATAAAATGAAAAGTGATAGTTCCTAACCACAGTCCTGCTTTTTAGAGAAGAGTTAATAGTGTTTCCCTGGTGGCTCAGAGGGTAAAGCATCTGCTTGCAATGCTGGAGACCTGGGTTCGATCCCTGGGTCAGGAAGATTCCCTGGAGAAGGAAGTGGCCACTCACTCCAGTATTCTTGCCTGGAGAATCCCATGGACGGAGGAGCCTGGTAGGCTACAGTCCACGAGGTCACCAAGAGTCAGACACGACTGAGCGACTTCACTTTCTAATAGTGTTTACTCTTTATTGATATCTTTGTGCATCAAAACTTTTTTTGTATTTTCACCTAAGCAGTGTTATAGCAGCAGTATTATTAGGATATGCCATAATTATTTTACCAGTCTCCTGTTGATGGACATTTAGGTTGTTTCTACCTGTTATTCACAATAACTATACTGAGTATCTTGTTTGAATCTTTGTGTCCACTTATTTCCATAGGGTAAATTTCCATAGATCTAAATTTCTATATGAACTTTTGGATCATAAGGGTATACATGGTTTTACTTTTGCCATAAGTGGTTAGACTGCTATCCTGAAATGTTAACAATCTCTTCTGACAGTAGTTCATTAATTTCTGATCCGCTTTTTTGATAAGCATGCATCTATTGTTATTGGAAGTTTTTCATAGGAAATCAAAACTTGAAATGCAAAGATTTTTTAAAAACATACATTTTGATAAAAGAAACTTTGCAGTGTTAACCTCACTATTATTTTTAGATTTATTTATTAAATGTAGGGAATTTGTTTCAGTTTTAATGTTATGAACATTTTGGTTTGTTCATTGGTATTTTGCATGGGAATTTCCGGGTAAAGTAATCACTAGAGGTGATATATATTTTTACTATTTTTTTTAAGTTTCAAATGACTTATCTGACTATATGTAAAGTCTCATGTTTATATAACAATAATAGAAATGGATTGCTGGTACCTTTGTAGTTTTGTTTTTGCCTTATAAAAACTAGCTATTTTGAAACGTATTTTTTTAAATTTCTATGCAGAACTAATTTGTCAGACTTTTCAGTTTTAAAGAGATTTTGGTGGATTAAAGGTTATGTAAGTTTTATAAGTCTGTATTATGAGAACAGATATAAGTATTTGTGCTTTAACTGCGTAAGTGTATTTGTTTTCTTTTCACAGGTATGCATTCCTCAGCACCAACTGAGCTGTTTGTTACTGGACCTTTGCCAACCACTGGAACACTTCCATCCCCTGCCCTCCCTGCTTTTCAGCATCCTGCCACCTTCAGCAATAGAAACTTCGCTACCACCTCACCTTTGGTGCTTCAGGATTCAACTTTTAACACTACGTCAAATGGAATTTTAAGTCCTCATGATCCTTTGCTTCAAATCAAGACTTCCCAGGGAACTGTTCCAACTGCTTTGACATTTGAGCGCCTGGGCAGTTCTGCGATAAGTAACAGCATACCACCTCAGTCTTCAACGTACCGCTCAGCTCAAGAGTCTGCACCCCATCTTTTACAACCTCAGTTTAGTTTGTTGCCTTCAGCACTTGGAGGAGCCCAGCAAACTCCTCAAGCCTACGGTTCAACTCTCTTTACTAGTTCTACTGCTTCCATTGAGAGAGCTCTTCTCCGAGAATGTAGTGTTATTAAACACCATCAGCGGCCTTCAGGTACCCAGTCTATTCAGGCACAACTGACTGGTTCACAGCATTCCTTACACAGTTACCTATCAAATGCAACTGGGGTTAATTTTCAGGAAACAAGCAGGCAGTCATCTTTATCCTGTAGCCCAATTGGAGAGTCTACTCAGGTGAGCAATGGAGGACTGCAGCAGAAGCCCTCCCAGGTCTCAGTGGAACTTGCTCAGTCCTATTCATCTGCAATTCCATCGTCAGGGTATCCTCCTACTGCAAAAGTAAAAAGCTGTTCTACAAAACAACCACTAGCATCAACCAAGTCCCCCAAACCTCCAAGTATAATTCCTCCTGTGCAAACACTAAGCTATTCCAAACCTTTACATAACCAGAGTTCTGTAGTATCAGGCCAAGCACAAATTTATTCTACAGCACAGCTACCAAGCCTTTTATCAGTTAGTCAGTCTCAAAATTATGGTTTAGTACAGCCACATAATGTGCCATCTATTGTTCATTCACAGGTTTATAGGTCCAGCAAAGTTGAGAAGTTGCCATCCTTGTATAAAACATTGACTTTTTCTGGCTCATCTCAGACTATAACTTCTGAAAATTCAACACTTAATTATTCTTCTAATCAGCAAGAGGTGTTATCTTCAGTTACAAATGAGAATTACCCTGCTCAGACAAGAGATCCATCTTCAGATAGCCAGTCTCAGAGTTACTCATCTGGTCATTCTCAGGGTTTATCACCAGTTAGCCAGACACAGGTTAGTTTTTCATCTCAGTCACAAGTTTTGTCAGTTGTTAGTCCTTCAGAAAGCTATGCTTCCGGTCAGACCCTGACATTAACAGCCCCTTCTCTTTCTTATTCTTCTGCCTCTCGGGCTCAAAATATGCCAGATGCTAGTCCAACTCAGAATTTTATTTCTATGCATTCTTCCCAAAATGCTCAGACCCAAGGGTCATCATCTCCCCAGTCCCAAAAGTTTTTGCCTGCTGTCCAGTCATCGTCTTTTGCCACCTCTACTCATTGTCAGACCTTACAGGATAACCTACCTTCCCCTGATCCAAAGTCTTATGCTGAAACAAAACTTGACTCAAATGTTTATACGTCTTCAAAACAAGAGGATGATTTTCCAATGCAAGAGTTACAGGTATTACAGCCACAAGTATCTCTTGAGTCATCAACCCAAAGGCTGTCTGATGGAGAAATGAATGTTCCAGAATCAGCTTATAAGGTGTCAAAGGCAGATGACAGATATTCTCAGAGCATAATCAGAAGTAATTCCTGTCTTGAAGATCAGGTGGTTGGTATTGCTCTACAAGGGTCTAAAAAAGAAGAAAACATAGTTGGTTCAATGACGCAGCTTAACCAACAAATTGGCCAAGTCAGTAATTCTGCAACCCTTGATATTAAGAAGACAACTAATTTAATGCAAACTCCGCAAATGCGGTTGAATACTAAAGACCTAAACCAGCAGCATTCTCTTATACAGAAGGTACATGAAGCCAAGGTCCAGGAGCAGCATGATCAAATAATTAATGCCTCATCTCAGATTCAAATTCCAAACAATGCTTTAGGGCATGGCCATCAGGCATCTCTTCCTAATACACAGGTCCTTTTAGATTCTGCCTGTGATCTACAGATTCTTCAGCAGTCAATACTGCAGGCAAGTTTAGGACAAGTAAAGACATCTTTACAAGTACAGCGTGTTCAAAGTCCTCAACAAATAGTACATCCTTTCCTTCAAATGGATGGTCATATTATTCGGAGCAATGGTGAACATTCTCAGCAGCAACTCCATCCTCAAAATTCTGAAATTATGAAAATGGACCTTTCTGACTCTTCAAAACCATTACAGCAACATCTGACAACAAAGGGCCATTTTAGTGAAACAACTCAACATGATTCAAAGAATCATTTTGTTTCTCTTGGATCAATATGTTTCCCAGAGGCAATGCTCCTCAGTGATGAGAGAAATATTTTATCAAACGTAGATGATATCTTAGCAGCTACAGCAGCAGCTTGTGGGGTCACACCTTCTGATTTCTCCAAGTCAACTTCAAATGAAACCATTCCTGCTGTTGAAGATGGTGATTCTAAATCTCATTTTCAGCAGTCATTAGATGTTGGGCATGTGACATCAGATTTTAACTCCATAGCAGCTACAGTAGGAAAGCCACCAAATATAAATGATATCTCCTTAAATGGAAATCAGGTTACTGTAAACCTTTCACCTGTACCTACTCTTCAGTCAAAGATGACTCTTGATCAACAGCATGTTGAAGTACCTGGTCAAAATAAAGCTTCTAAAGTAACTTCACCAGTGGTCGGACCAGGTCATGAAGTCCAGGAGCAAAGTTCTGGTCCATTCAAGAAACAGTCTGCAACCAGTCATGAACCTGAAGAAGACAGTGAAGTTGCTGTTGATAGTACATTAAATATTAACAGAAATCAAGAATTCGTTTCTAGTAGTAGAAGCATAAGCGGAGAGAGTGCTACATCGGAGAGCGAATTTGCTTTAGGCGGTGATGACAGTGGTGTCTCGGCGAACTCCTCCAGGAACACACTTGCAGTGTTGGCCATGGCCCAGCCTGGGGAGCCAATCAGTGTCAAGGTGGAAGAGGAAAGCCAAGATTTAATGCATTTTAACCTTCAGAAGAAGAAAACTAAAGGAAAAGGGCACACTAAAGAGGAAGACAACAGTCATCAGAAACAGCTGAAAAGACCTGCCCAAGGCAAACGCCAGAATCCAAGGGGAACAGATATATATTTGCCGTATACGCCCCCTTCCTCGGAGTGCTGCCACGATGGTTATCAGCATCAAGAAAAAATGAGACAGAAGATCAAAGAGGTAGAGGAAAAACAGCCAGAAGTCAAAACTGGATTTATTGCCTCTTTCTTAGATTTTCTGAAATCTGGGCCCAAACAGCAGTTTTCCACTCTTGCTGTGAGAATGCCTAACAGGACTAGACGACCAGGAACACAGACCGTTCGTACATTTTGTCCCCCACCACTTCCAAAGACTTCAGCTGTGACACCCACACCTTTAGTGTCTGAGGCTGGGGCTAACAGTCCATCAGAAAAACTTGATAATGAACTTAAAAACTTGGAACATTTATCTTCACTTTCTTCTGATGAAGATGATCCTGGAGTATGCAGTCATGATATTTACAAAAGCAGCTCTACCACCTTAAATACTTCAGACGCTACTTCTGATAAAAAGAAGAAAACAGGTAAAGTTTTAAATTTAAAGTTCATAATTAGGGCTTTCTATTTTTTTTTTTTTTCTGGCTCTGGAACAAGTTTTATGCTTTCTTAGCTTGAAGCAAGTCTACAGTTTCTCAAGACAAAATGCTTAGGCAGATATCTTAGACTTATTTATTTTTAATGTTCCTTGCCTCTAGGAAAGTTCTGAGTTTTAGACTGTGTAGTTCTGAGTTTTATTCAGCTTTTTATCACATGCAACATAGTTTACATAGTGCACTATCCAGATTTTTCTAGTCTGAGACGTATCAAAGTGGCTCATGGATATGGGACATTGTATTTGGAGCCATATTGTTATGTATAAACTGGCATATTTTCTTTGTATGCTAATTTCACCTAAAAAATTAACATTTTTCTATTAAATTGGTTATTTTGTGTACAGCATGCAGATTAAAATAATGAAGTCAAAACTTTAAAAATTTTGAGCTGGTTTCATACTATGTGTCCAAATCCTTAGGTGTATGTTTCTCTTTTCTCTGCAGTTAAGGGAACATTTTAAGGAACTGTTTTGAGAAGCACTGTCTTAACGTAAATAATTGTCAAGAAGAATAAAAGTTACTATTTTAAAGAACATGCTAAGGAAAAAAATAACAGTCAAATAGCTACCACCTCTGTGCCAGGAACTATTAGCAATACTGTGAGATGTGCTGTTATCTCCAATATACAGATGATATTTAACAGACTAAATGAATTGTCCAGGCCCATACAATTAGTAAGTGACAGAATTGGAATCCATGTTCAGGTTTAAATCATACTCAGGTTTATCTGGTTCTAACACCTGTATTCCTGCCTACCGTTTTTGTATGAATAGAGTGGTACTTATGAGTTAAACCTTGTTTTGTGATATACTTTTCAGCTTCTCTCCAGATTTGACTACTTTTTTACCTAATAAAGTGATATGAAACAGCTGGTATCCCAAATAATCTATTAGTGTAAATGACTGCTAATACATTTGTCAGCAAAAGTTTTAAGTCTGCTAAAACATTGCTGAAGAATTCTCATTTTGTTATACAGGGAAATTAGCATACTGGAAAATTATTGCTAGAGTCAGAACATAACAAATGTAGCTAATCACAGTAGGGTTTTACATTCTTCTCCCTCAATTCAGAATACTTTGCAATTACTGTTATATTCCTTCTTATATTCTTAGAGCAAATCTTTTATAATCTGTTATAAAACATGAATCTAGAACTAGTTTTTTTCTAGATGACTCGTATTATCTCATTTTTAGTTAAAACCACCACCATCAACCTGATCCTTACTAATAGATCTTTGAAATTCTCCCTTTATGCATTGCCTCCTCTTCTGTGAGGACTCATCATCTCTTGCTTGGGACTGTTGCAACAGATTTCTCATTAGAATCCTTCCCACCAGTCTCGGCACCAGTCCATCTTCCACATTGTGATCACATTTATCTTTGTTAAAAAGGAGAGTGGTGTAATGTGTTAGTTGCTCAGTCGTGTCCAATTCTTTGTGACCCCATGGACTGTAGCCCGCCAGGCTCCTCTGCCCATGGAATTCTTAAATCAATTACTAGTTCTCTGCTTTTGAAATACTTTTTGGTGCTCCATGGAAAAAAATTTAATGCATAAAAATTCTCTTTCTACGCTTCACTCTTTGCTCACTCTTGCCACTTCCCCTCTTCTGTGACAGCTGAGTTTCTCCTTGTTCCTTGGAGAAGGAGGACCATTCCTTCTTTTTCTCCTTCACCGTTCCTGTGAGCACCATTCATAATCATGCTCCTTTTGAACAGGTTTTTCTCTCCCTAGGTCCTCCTCAGTTTTTTAGTCCAGTGGACACTTATAGTTGTTCTTGAAGACCCTCTTCAAAATCACTTTTTTTCCAATGATTATTATTATTGTTTTTGCCATACAATGCCATGATATCACCATGGGTTTACATATACTCCCCCTCCAGAACCCCCCTCCCTCCTCCCTCCCCCCCCGGAAATCTCATTGCACCAGCCCCGAGCATCAATCCTGGGCTGGCGATTGATTAGACATATGATAATTAACGTGTTTCAATGCCATTCTCCCATATCATCCCACCCTTACCCTCATCCGTAGAGTCCACGAGTCTATTCTATATATCTGCGTTCCTTTTGCTGTCTCGCATGTTGGGTTCTCGTTACCGTCTTTCTAAATTCCATATATATGTGTTAATATACTGTATTGTTGTTTTTGCTTCTGGCATCACTCTGGATAATGGGCTCCAGTTTCGTCCATCTGAGTAGAACTGCTTCAAATGAACAAAATCACTTTGTGAAAGTTAACTCCTGGCAGAATTAGTGCTCATATCCTCTAAATTCCCACTTTCTAAAGGGCAAAAGTTTTAAATTTCAATAAGGTCTGACTTATCCATTTTTCCTTTTATGATTTGTGCTTTTTGTATCCTAAGAAATCTTTGCCTAACCCATAGTCACAAAAATTTTCTCTTGTTTCCTTCTAGGAATTTTAAAGTTTTGCATTTTGCATTTAGGTCTAGGATCCCTTTTAATTGGGGCTGGGTGGGTGGTATAAGACGTGAGATATGGGTTGAAGTTTTGCACATGGATGTCCAGCTTTTCCAACACCTTGTTGAAGACAATCCTTTCTCCATTGATTGCTTTTCACATCTTTGTCAAAAATCAGCTGACCATATTTGTCTTGTTTTTTTAATTATGTAGGTTTTGGGTCTCTCAGTCATGTCCAGCTCTTTGTGACCCCATGGACTGACTATACAGTCCATAGAATTCTCCAGGTCAGAATACTGGAGTGGGTTGCCATTTCCTTCTACAAGGGATCATCCCAACACAGGCATTGAACTCACATTGCAGGTGGATTCTTTACCATCTGAGCTACTGGAGAAACCCTTAATCAATTGCCTCATAATTAATTAGTTTTATAATAATTGACTAATGCCTTAATTGATTGCCATAGCTTTACACTAAATCTTGAAATAAGGCACTGTGAGTCTTCAGATTTGTTCTTTTCAAAATTGTTTTGCCCATTCTAGTTTCTTTCCTTTTTCATAGCAAAAAAAAAAACCCTACTGGGATTTTGATTACCTTGAATCTAATTGCAGTTTGAGAAAACTAAACTGTTATCAGTATGCTGAGCCTTAATTCATGAATGCATTTGATTTCTCTTACCAGTCTTGCATAGTTTGGGGCATACAGATCCTGCACATGCTTTGTTAGCTTTATTCCCAAGTTTTTTGGGGTGCTATTTATTGTAAATAATACTTTCTAAAATTTTCAAATTCCAATTATTCCTTAATAGATTATTAAAATAAAGGTAAACTTTATATTGACCTTAAATTTGCACAACTGATTTAAAGATTTTTTTAAATGGGAATTCCGTGTTAGTCCAGGAGTTGGGACTCCCTTTTCCCCTGCAGGGAGGCAGGGAGCATGGGTTCGCCCTCTGGTCGAGTAGCCAAGATCCTGCAGTGCAGCCAAAAAAAATAGATTCTTAAAAAGTTAGATTCCATAGGATTGTCTCTGTAGAAAATGATGGCAGAAAAAGCATTTAGTTTCATTGGTTTTTCTCCTTTGTTGATAATTTTGTTGATTTCTGCTATATTCATTAATTCCTTTTTCAGTTTGATTTTGGTTTATTATGCTCTATTTTTGTCTATTTTCATATGGTAGAAGCCTAAATTGTTGGTTTGAGACATCTTTTCTTTTTTAAAAAAGTTTTTTTTTGATGAGGATCATGTTTTAAAGTCTTTAGAATTAGTTACAATATTGCTTCTGTTTTATGTTTTGGATTTTTGGCCCTGAGGCATGTGGGATCTCAGCTCCTCATTTGGGGATCAAACCCACACCCGCTGTCTTGGAAGGTGAAGTCTTAACCACTGGACTGCCAGGGATGTCCCCTCTATTCTACTCTAAGCACTTAACGTTACGAACTTCTCTCTAAGCCCTGCTTAGCTATATCCCACAAATTTTATTTTTATTTTTCTTTCATTTCAAAAGTTTTTCAAATTTCTTTTGTTGTTTTCTTTTTGGTCCATGAGTTATTTAGAATCATATTTCAAATTTTTCAGATATTTGGGGATTTTCCAGACATCCGTCCTTTATTGAGTTCTGCTTTGTATAATTTCAGTTCTTTTAAATCTGTTAAGCTTTATTGCCCAAAGTATGGCTGATCTTGATTAATGTCCCAGTGTACTTTAAAAGAAAAATACATTCTGCTGTTTTGTGGATTGTTGTATAAATTTCAGTTAAAGCAAGTTGGTTGGTTGTGTTGTTCAGATTTTCTGTCTCATTACTGATTATCTGTTTACTTGTTCTGTCAATTACTGAGACTTGTTCTGTCAGTTACTGAGAGAGGATTTCCCGTGTTTCCAAATATATTTGTGGATTTGTCTGTTTTGTTTTTCATGTCTGTCAGTTACTGCTTTGTGTATTTTGAGCTCTGTTTTTAGATGTGTACACATTTAGGATTGTTAAGCCTTAGTGAATTGACCCTTTTATCAGTATACGATATCCTTCTTTATCCTTGGTAATAACTCTTATTCTGAAGTCTGCTTTGTTGTTATAGTCACTCTAGGTTTCTTTTGATGGGCTGCATATATATCTTTTTCCATCCTTTGACCTATCTATGGCTTTATGTTTAATGTAAGTATTTTGTAGACAGAACATAGTTCAATTTCGTCAATTTTTAAAACTCTAACCTCATAATCTCTTTCAGTTAGTTTGTTTAGACCATTTACATTTAATATAATTATTGATGTAGTTCAATCTTTTCATTCTTTGTTTTCTGTTTTCCCTCTTTTTTTTTGTTCCTGTCTCTTTCCTATCTTTAAAAATATTATTTGAACTTTTTACTATTTTATTTTAAAATTTATCTCTGGGATTTTTTTTTTTTTTGGCTGTATCTTTTCATATTATGTTTTTAGTGGTTGACTTAGTGATTACAATCCACTTAGTTAGCATTTTTACTACATAAAATAAAATGCCAAAACCTAAAAACCATAGAGATCTCTTTACCCTTGCTCTTATGTTATATATATTTGTCTTATTGAAAGCCCTGATAGAGAAATAATTTTTGCTTACAACCATCATACATATTCTAAATAATTTAATAGGAGCAAAATAGTCTATTATATTTACCCAGATATTTATAATTGCTCTTGTACTTCCTTTATTCCTTATGTTCCACGTTTTCCTCTGGTATCATTTCCTTTCAGCCCAAAGAAGTATTCCATTTTTAAAACTTTTTCTTTGACTTTCAGTCATGTAATTATTTCTCTGGATAAGGTTTATCGTGTTTGGAGTTTACTGAGCTTTTTGAATCTGTAAAATGTATATCTTTTCTCAAATTTGAGAAGTTTGCAGGCATTCTTTTTTGTGCACCAAAGTCGTTCTTTCCTTCTTGGACTCCAGTGACGTGAATGTAAAATATTTTGATATTATTCCTCAGGTTCCTGAGTTTCTGTTTATTTTTTTCAGTCTTTTCTTACTCTCTGTTCTTCAGATTGTATCATTTCTATTGGTCTATCTTCAAGTTCTTTGACTTTTTCACCTTCTCAATTCACTACTGAGTCTACCCAGGGAGTTTTTTTTATTTCAGATATTTTCAGATATTCTTTTCAACTCTAAAATTTGTATTTGGTTCTTTTTTCTACTTCCAGTGTCTCTGCTGAGAACTTACATATTTCCATTCATTTCAAAAGTATGCTTATCTTACCTCAGGGAGCAGGGTTATGATAGCTGTCTTCGAGTCTTTGATAATTTCAACATCTGAGTCACCTTAGAGTGGCATCTGTTCATTTATCTTTTCCCTTTGAAAATTGGTCACATTTTTCTGGTTCTTTATATATTGAGCAATCTTGAATTGCATCCTGCACATTTTGAGTACAACACTGTAAGACTCTGGATTTTGTTAAAATCCTCTGCAGGATGTTGGTTTGCTTTGTTGTAGCAAGCACTCAGACCTTAGGTTCTATCTCACCTTTGAGTAGTGCTCTGATGTTAGTTCAGTTTCAAAGCCTTTGCTCTGCTTCTTTGGATCTGACTCAGCAGGTAGTCTGAAACTTGGATGCACGGTAGACTTTGTTATAGTTTAGGTCTCAAAGACTTTGCTGTACTAGTTTGGGTCTCTTCTGCATATGTGCAGTTTAAGCATGAGACTAGGATTTGTGTGGGTTCATGCACAGAATTAGAGGATACCACTCTTCAATTCTCTCCTCTGGGAATTTCCCTACATGCCCAACTCCCAGGGTTTCCTTTCCTGGTCATTTGGACTATAAAGCTGGAATTTTCCTTGGACATTTTTTAAACTGCCCTGTGCTTTAATATGATTCTGTGTAACTGGGCCTGCTCCTGGGGCAGTGCAGTGAGAGAGGAGGAAAAAAAGAACAGGTAATTTTCCTGCACATTGCCCCTCAACTTTATTGAGATATAATTGACATACAACGTTTTATACTCTTCATGCCATAGGGGCTCATACCCAGCCAAGTTCCTCTGGTTCTCCAGAAAGACAGATGTTTTGTCCAAGTTTACTACTGCTTCTGTGTTGCATCTCTGTGACTTCGGTTGCCTTTGGGGCAGGGCTGGGAGAGAGAAGGAGAAGAAAAAAGAAATGGCATAACCTCCGCATACTCTCACCTTACATGGGTTTCCTTTCCCTGCTCCTCTGTCCAAAAAGACAGATTTTCTTGGGGGTTTTGTTATCTGTGTCCTGTGCGGTTCTGCCAGGGGCCACCCTCTAGACCCGCCAGGTGATGAGAGGAAAGAAAGAAAATGAGGAGACATCTTCCTCTATATAATGATTGTTACTTCAGTTTGGCCTTCCTTCCCCAATCTGCCTGTAGTTACTAACTTTTCATAGTCTTCTGGTAGTTCCATTTTATGTTTTGTCCAGCGGTTTTAGTTGTAATAAGTAGGTCTAATGGACTTATTTGATCTTAGTTGACACCAGAAGCCTTTCACGAGTTTTTATATTGTCTTACAAATTACAGTCGTTATTTCTGATCCTCTAACTATTCTATAATGGGCCAATAGAAGCCCTTTCAGTGTTTTGATTGTGATTACATTGAATTCATAATTATTTTAAGGGAGAATTGTTATCTTTACTATATTGTCTTCTCATCCACTTATGGAATGTAATGTGGTTCTGCTTATTCAGATCTTATGTCTTTTAACCCATCAGTCAGTTCAGTCGCCCAGTCGTGTCCAGACTCTTTGCAACCCCATGAATCGCAGCACACCGGTCCTCCCTGTCCATCACCAACTCCCAGAGTCCCCCCAAACCCATGGCCATCTAGTCGATGATTCCATCCAGCCATCTCAACCTCTATTGTCCCCTTCTCCTCCTGCCCTCAGTCTTTCCCAGCATCAGGGTCTTTTCCAATATCTTACCATTTTTCCACATAGATAATCTATATTGTAGTCTTAATAGTATTTTTTTAATATTTTAAATACAATTTTCATGATACTGTTCTCTCATTAGTTACTGATAATGTATGACATTGGTTGATTTTCATGTATTCAGTGCTTTTGGTATTTTTGTTTAAATTTATTTTATTTTTGGTTTCATTGCATCTTTGTTGCTGCGCATGGCTTTCTCTAGTTGCAGCGAGCTGGGGCTGCCCTTAGTTGCAGAACATGGTCTTCTAAGGCTGGTGGCTTCTCTTACTGCAAAGCATGGGCTCTGGGCACATGGGCTTCAGCAGTTGTGGCTTGCAGGCTCTAGAACAGGGGCTCAGTAATTGTGGTGCAGGGGCTTAGGTGTCCCATGGCATGTGGAATCTTCCTGGACCAGGGATTCTTATCCCGGGAAGTCTTGGAATTTTTGCTGAATTTTTTATTTTAACGTTTTTTCCACCTGATTCTCTTGCATTTTTAAATAGATAATTGTATCTTCTAAAAATAAAAATAACGGTAGTTTATCTTTCTCTTTCTATGGGGATAACTTATCTTATTGGCTCAGGCCTCTGTTGTTTAATGATGGCAAGCATCCGGCCTTCTTGATATTTAGTAAAATACATAGTGTTGGAAATATATTTGTCAGTTTCTAACATACTGTACACTTTAAGAAAATGTCCTTCTCTTTTGAAGTTCTTAAAGTTTGTTTGTCTTTTTCATTAACAATAAGCAAATTTTTGTCAGATGCTTTATTGAGTTGCTTCTAAAAAATCTGCTGTCTTTTTTCCCACATTAATCTCGATTTCCTAATGCTGACCCTCCTTTTTAAAATTTCTACGATGAACTCTGCTTGGTCATGATGAATCGCTTTAGTCCATTGTAGGATTTTAAGTTGCTAGTATTTTGTTTGGGATCTTTACACCTAGATTCATAAATGGGATTAGTGTGTAATGTTTTTTTTCACTTTTGTTTTCAGGAATTTGCTAACCTTATAAATTGAATAGGAAAGCTTTTGTATTTGTTTAAATTTTAAAAAGTTCACTATATATAACTGGGATTTGGTAGAACTTTTTAAGAATATATCTGGGACTTCCCAGTTTTTTCCTGATAGTTTGATCTATCTGGGTCAATTTATTTATTTTCTAGTAAAATGATTTCTTTAATTTAGATTTTAAAATTCGTTGTTATAAAATTGTACATAGCGTTTCCTCACATGTTTTTAGTCTCCTCTGTTCTAGTCTTCCCTTTCTTATTTTGATTATTATTTGAATCTTTTTCCTTATCAATCTGTGGAACATTTGACTATTTAATGGTTCTTTTTAAAGAACCAGTGTACTTTTCTTTCTTTCTTTTTTTTTTTTTTGCTCCTATCACTTGTTACTCACTTTTTCTTAATTTCTGCTTTTATCAGTTCTTTTTCCTCATATTCCCTGGGTTGAATAATCTCTCACTGGCCAGTTTATTTTTTGTTGCTTTCTAACGAATGGAATTAAACTTGTAAGGTTTTTGTTTTTTTTCCCCCACCACACTGTGGCTTTATTCCTCTGGCTTCAGTTTGTTATGTTTCTCACTGTCCTTTCTAAATGATTTTTCATTTTAGTTTTGATTTCCTTTTTTAACCCAAGAATTATTAAGAATAGTAGATTTTTGCCTGTTTCCTAGTAGGTTTTTCGAGTTTTTGTTGTTTTTATTCCTTTATTACTGTTAATAATTTATAGCCCTGCTGGCAGTCCTTTATTATTAATTTATGGCCTTGTTGTATTGTGGTCAAAGGAATATGGCTTAGGTAATGCCTACACTTTGAAATTTAAGGAAATTTTGTTAGTAGCTTGGTAAATGTCAACTTTTATAAATGTCCCATGAATATCGAGTGCTAATAGATTTTATTGGTAATATTGTTCAAATCCTTTGTATCTTTTTTATATTTTTTTAATTCAATATAATAAATGATATTAGGTTATTTAAGAAAAATATATATATATGTTATAGGTATAATAAATCATACCTAATAAATCATAGGTCTGGAATTTGCCTTAAAGTATCCCAGTAAATATAAAAGGGGTGACAGAAAAATAAAAGAAGTATATCAAAATGTTTATGATTGTTACAGTTGGGTTATGGTATATGAGGGTTTGTATTCTCTAATTTTATGTACGTTTGAAATTTTTAATAAAATTTTTTTTAAATCCTCCCTATACTTATTTGTTTTTAGATTGCTTGATGTGTTGATTCCTGAAAAAGGTGTGTTAAAATATCCAACTATGTTTTATTGCTTTTCTAATACTGTTCCCTTGATGTTTTAAGCCCATGTAATTGGGTGCATAAAATTTTAATGCAGTTATATTTCCTTTTATCATAATAAAATCTTCATATTTCCCATTTTTGTTTTTAATATTGCTATAGTAATCTTATTGTTAGTGTTTTTAGTATATTTTCTTTATCTCTGTTCTTTCAGAACATTTTTTCTTGTGAGATATAACTTAAGTGTATGGGAGTGTGCATGCTTAGTCACTCAGTCGTGTCTGACACTTATGACCCCATGGACTGTAGTCCTCCAGGCTCCTCTGTCCGTGGAATTTTCCAAGCAAGAATACTGGAGTGGGTTGCCATTTCCTTCTCCAGGGAATCTTCTGGACCCAGGAATTGAACTCGGGTCTCCTGCATTGCAGGCAGATTTGTTACCACCTGAGCTGCCAGGGAAGCCCCTCAAAACTTATGTATGAAATATCATACACATAAGGAAAACACACACAAGATTTCCATAAATTTGAAAATGTTGCTGTTAATTAAGACATATGCCCTGACCACAATGCAGTAATTTTGTAAAAGAAAAGCAGAAAAAAAGGACAAAAAGATAAAAGTAAGTTTTTCTTTCTAAAAGTTCTAAATAACTTCTGAATAACTTGTGGCTTTAAAAGGAAATTAAAACTGAAATGACAAACCACTTAGAACAGTGGAGCATTATATTTTGAAACCAGTGGAATGTTCCAAAAGTTAGTGGGGCAAAGAATAAAGTTTACTGTGTTAAATGCTACTCATTGGAAAGCAAGAAGGTTCAAAAATAGAGTATTAAAGTAGATCCAGGTCATAATCTATATATAGAACTAAACACTTTGACTTGGATGGTAGTCACTTCCCTGCTTTTCTTTTATAATTTTACCACCTGTGTATGCATTTTCTTTGGCTCATTTTAAAACTTCTCATAAAGGACATTATACAGTATTGATAAGTTTTTCCTTTCACTAATTTGGAAGCTATTCTTTTTATAAAATATTTTCCTAACTTTTTTATTATGGAAATTTTAAACACAAAGTTATAAAGATTGATATAATTAAACCAATTTATGCATCATTTCATTTCAATAATCATCAACACATGGTCAATCTTCATTCTTACCCCTTACTCCCTGATGGCTGTTATGAAATTTTTCTGTTCTTTTCCTGATTACAATAGGGATTACAGTACTCATTTTTACCTCCTTGAAATCTGTTAGTGTCTTATTTTTCTCCTGAACAACATAAAGACTCTGAGCACTAAAACTCCATTTTATGCTCTCCTAACTTTTGGTAGATACCATGTATTTTAATATTTGTGTTTTTTTTTCCATTTTGACCATTCCACACAACTTGTAAGATCTTGTTTCCTTGACCAGGCATTGAATTCATGCCCCTAGCAGTAAAAGAGAGGAGTCCTAACCACTGACTGCCAGGGAATTCCCCCATGTATTTTAATTCTATCCTGTTTTCTAATTAGTACTCAATAAGAAATAGTTTTTTAAATGGTAATTATTTAGGTTTATTTATACATTTACCCTGGTAGCTTAGCTGGTAAAGAATCTGCCTGCAATGCAGGAGACCCTGGTTCAATTCCTGAGTCAGGAAGATCTCCTGGAGAAGGGAAAGGCTACTCACTGCAGTATTCTTGGACTTCCTTTGTGGCTCAGACAGTAAAGAATCTGGCTGCAATGCAGAAGACCTGGGTTCAGTCCCTGGATTGAGAAGGACCTCCTGGAGGAGAGCTTGGCAACCTACTGCAGTATTCTTGCCTAGAAAATCCCCATGGCCAGAGGAGTCTGGCAGGTTACAGTCCGTCGGGTCACAGAGTGGGACAGTGACTGAGCTGCTGAGCACACACGCATTTACCATACTGCCCTCCATTCTTTCCTGCACCTCGTGCCTTCTCTTTGCTTATGACTAAAGCATGTCCATTACAGTTTCCTTTTCTGAGAGTCTGCTGGTGGCAGTATCTCTGTTTTTGTTTCTAGATAGCTATGTGATTTGTTTTGTCATGTAACTTAGAAACAGAGTACTTTTAAAATTCAGTGACATTGGTATAGTAAAATCCTTTTTATTCCTTCATTTATTTATAAGAACAGTGTTTCCCAGTTTTTATATCAATAAAAATGAAGGATAAAAATAAAATTGGCTATAAAACCCATGTCAATATGTAATATTCACCCGTGAATTCATAAATGAATAATTTTTAAATGCCACATCCACTCAAAAGATGCATTCTTTTTACATTTACATTTGTTTTATATTACACTGGAAAAACATTACTTTGGATCTACTGTACAAGTATTATAATGTTTGAAGTGTTTAATATAGAGAACCTTCTGGTCACAAGACATAAAAATTTGTTTTTCCATTTGTGTACATTTTTGATGGGCTTCCCTCAATGTGATTGTGTTGAAATAATACTTTGGATGTATTGGATTACATTTTTGAGGAAGAAAGCATGATACATAGTTCGAGTAACATAAAAATGTATTCGAACAGGGGACTTCCCTGGTGGTCCAGTGGTGAAGAAGCCACCTTGCAATGCAGGGGACGGGGGTTCGATCCCTGGTTGGGGAGCCAAGATCCTGTGTGTCTTGGAGAACCTAAGCCTGCTGGCCACAACTGTAGAGTCCTGTGTGCCGTGCTTAATGTTTTGAGACGCAGCCAAACTGTTTTCCAAGGTGGCTATACCATTTTACATTCTCTCCATCAAGGTACAAGGGTTCTAGTTTCTCTTCATGTCTGCTAGTATGTGTTTTTCTGTAGTTTTAGAGCCATCCTAGTAGGTTAGACTGCAATTATCTACTGAAGTTGCATTGATCTAATGCAGCAAACAGGTCTCACTCACTTTGTAAATTGGGTTATTTGTCTTTCTTCTTTTTGAGATTTAAGAGTTCTTTATATATTCTGGATACAAATATCTGTCAGATGTATGATTTGTAAACAGTGTTTCCATTCTGTAGGTTATGCCGTTTTGTGATGGCATCAGCCGTAGTATAAGCTTTCAATTTTGTTCAAGTCCAACTTATTCTTTCTTTTGTTACTTGTAAGGTCATGAAGCTAAGAGTTTTGTAATTTTAGCTTTCACATTTATGATTATAGTCTGCTTTCAGTGAATTTTTGTATATGGTATAAGGTAGGCATCCAGCTTTATTCTTTAGTCCTCTCCAGTTGTCCCAGTACCATTTGTCAAAAAGCCTTTTCACGCTTCCCCCATGGAATGGTTTTGGCACCCTTATTCACAGTCATTTCACTGTAAATACAGAGTTTACTTCTAGACTTTAATTCTAGTTTTTTGATCTGCATATCTATCCTTTGCTACTATCACACTGCCTTAATTACTAAAGGAGTAATTAAGTTTTGAAATTCAATTACTGTAGTATGATTTGGAATTTCTGAAATGTGCATCCTCCAAATTTATTCTTTGTTTGCAGGATTATTTTGACTGTTCTGACTCTCTTGCTTTTCCATATGAATTTTAGGAGTAGTTTGTTAGTTTCTGCAAAAAAAAAAAAAAACCAGCTAGGATTTTTATAGGGATTCTTAAGCTGATTTCTTTTTTTAATTTTGGTCATGCTGCATAGTATGGGGGATCTTAGTTCCCTGACCAGGGATCAAACCTGCATCCCTTGCAGTAGAAGCCTGGTATCTTAACACTGGGCCACCAGGGAAGTCTCTGATTAGCTGTTAAACCAAGCATGCATTCCTGTGATAAAAATCACTTGGTCATGATGTATACTGGAGTGGGTTGCCATTTCCTTCTCCAGGGATCTTGCTGAGTATATACTGCACGTATACTTCTTTTGTATATTGGAATATTTGTTCATATTTTGCTAGAGATTTTTGTGTTTGTATTCATAAGGGATAGCGGTCTATAGTTTTTTCATGATGCTTTTGTCTAGTTTAAGTTTTGGAATAATACTGGACTTGAATGAGTTGGGAAGTATTTCCTCTTATCTCTATGAGTTTATGATGGGTTGGTATTAATTCTTAACTGTTGATAGAACCCACCTTGGTACCCATTTTGATCTGTGCTTAGCTTTGTGGGATGTTTTTAATTTCTTTTATTGTTTTGTTGTTCGTCTGTTCAGATGTTTTCTTTCTTCTTGAGTTCTTTTGGTATTTGTGTCTCTCTAGGATTTTGTCCCATTCACCTAAGTTATTTGTTGGCGTACAGATTTTCATATTACTTTATGATCCTTTTTGTTTGGCTCCCAGTGCTGTTTCAGAGTATTTGAGGGGCATTGTTTTGTTTCCCACATTCATTTGGCTTTTCTTCTTCTAGGCCTTCACAGCTTTGGTTGGCTGACCCTTGTCTTACATCGCTTTTTTGTCTCTGTTATTTTAAAAATATTTTTGTGCTAGTTAAGTGGAACTCTAGGGGTAAGTTTAGGTTGATGGAGGTCTCTTCCTAATAGTCATCCATCCAGATGTTTAGAAGTTAATAAATGCTCTTTTTTTTATTTCGATTTTTTTTAATTGGTGGCTAATTGCTTTATAGTGTTGTATTGGTTTCTGCATACAGCATGTCAAATCAGTCACATATATATATGTGTGTGTGTATATATATATTCATATATCCTCTACCACTTGAGCCTTCCTCCCGTCCTCCCACATCCTGCCTCTAGGTTGTGACCGGGCGCCAGGCTGGGCTCCCTGTGTTACACAGCAGCTCCCCACTCGTCACCTGTTCCCCACGTGGTAGTGTATATATGTCAATGCTGCTTTCACAGTTCATCCCACCCTCTCCATCCCCCGCTGTGTCCACAAGTCCACTCTCTGTGTCTAACAAGAAGTCTTCAATTTCACGGTTTCAAACAATTTGATGGCAAAAATAATAAAGTCTTTCTTTATAAACTGCGCAGATTTTACTCAAAGCAAATAAATGTTTAATATTTTGTATTACTAATTTGCATTTGCTTGATCTAGTCTCAGAAGCCACACAGATGGCAACCGCTAGCACAACCGCCAGTACTACTGGTACTGCCAGTACTTCCTCCGCCACTGTGGGTGCAGTTAAGCAAGAAGCTCTCCACTCCACTTCATCTGCAGAAAGTATAAACTCTTCAGAACCCCCAGAGTCCATCGAACTTGGCTGTCTTCCTTCAGACCAGTTTGCAAAAGGACAGCACACTGTTGCCATAGAAGGCTTTACAGATGAGGAGGACACAGAAAGTGGAGGAGAAGGCCAGTACAGAGAGCGTGATGAATTTGTGGTAAAGATAGAAGACATAGAGACTCTTAAGGTAATGTGGATGTCCCCGGGTATAAAGGTCATCATAGTTTAGGGGATGAGTCTTCATGATGGCTTAATACTTTGCATCTAGTTAAGTTGTGAAGAATTATGAAGTTTGGAGAAAATGGTTATTTATGTAAGTTAAAAATTTAAAGAAAATAATAGGAACATAGTGTGAAAGTAACATTAGACTATTTTTTTGTAATTTCAAATTGTAGAATATTACAATTTCATGTAAGAAATTTTAGCAGTATTAAGAACACTTATTTGGGGGGCTTTGTTTGCTTGCTTTATTTTTAATTTTATATATATTTATTTTTTAATTGAAGGATAATTGCTTTACAGAATAGTGTTGGTTTCTGCCAAACATAACATGAATAAGCCATGTTTTCTTGCTTTTGATTTTATTTTTTAATTGCAGTGGAGAGAAATGGCATTAAAAAATACAATGAAGAACATAACATTTAAATTATCCACATTCCTTCCATTCACAATTATCTGTTAGTATTTTAACATATTTGTTTCTGGTTTTGAATATATATTTACTATATGTAATAAAATTGCAGAAATAATGTATCATTAGTGGAATAGTTTCTGATAGCTATAGAAAAGGATAGTGGGCTGCTTTGCATATTTGTACTCCCTGTTTCTGGAAGAATTTAAGCAGAGACTGAATAGCTGACTTATAAGAATTACAGCAGAAGTTCAGCTAGGTAAAAGATAAAAGGTTGAACTAGGGAGTTCTTTAAGATTCCTTTCAGCTCTCAGAGTCTATAAATCTAGACTATATTGCTAGTTTTTATAAATGTCATTAATTCTTCTTACAGGAGGCTTTAAAAACAGGAAAAGAACCCCCAGCTATTTGGAAAGTACAAAAAGCTTTATTACAGAAGTTTGTTCCTGAAATTCGAGATGGGCAAAGAGAATTTGCTGCTACAAATAGTGTAAGTAAAATGCTTGTTTAAGTTAAGCTTCCTATTTTTGACAGTGATCTTGGGTAAAATATAGAATGATATAAATTTAAATATATTGTTTAGTGTATTTATAATTGAGCATTTAGGATATATTAATAAAGTAGCATAAAATTTGAACTAGAGAGTATATAATGCTCTGATTTTGAAATAAAATTAATATCTAAATATCAACTGCTAGAATGGCTTAACTCTTTTTTCTTTTTTTTTTTTTGAAATAATGGAAAGGAATTAACATTAGCATATGAAGAATTCTGATGGACCTAGAGACACTTACATTGATTGTTCTGCCAGTCAAATATCCTTATTTACCAAGAAGACTTACAGAATTATTCCTTTTTACTTAAATAGTTGTTTAATAGCATTGAGCAAGTAAACATCTGATGATTAGCCAAAGAAGATTGCATCTGTATATAGGCTTGCAGTTAAGAGTGAAGCTGGGATCATTTTTATTGAGGGTGCAATTAGCCTGGCCTGAGCTGCATTTTGAAGGATGACTCTATATGACAGTTTGTCATGACAACAAGGGAATATTTTATGCACAGGATGTACAATTAAGTAATTCAAAGTGTTTCTTTCCTTAGTACCTTGGATATTTTGGAGATGCAAAGAGTAAATACAAAAGGATATATGTGAAGTTTATTGAAAACACTAACAAAAAGGAGTATGTCAGAGTGTGTTCCAAAAAGCCAAGAAATAAGCCTTCACAAACTATCAGGTATTTGTTATTTTATGTAATATGTTTGTCATAATAATTGGAAAGCTTATTATTGGTGATATCTTATACAAAAAATTACATCAATTAAAGATACTGATTTTTTTTTCCATTATATACAAGTCTGAAAGTCATTGCTTAATGTTATAAATGACTCCTTTTCAAGTAATGAGACAAGAATTATATAGCCACCATGTGGCTATCATGGTGGGGTGGATAACTTTTTCTTCCTTGAGTCCTTTTGGTGTCACCCTCGTATAGTGGAAAATGATTGGATTTACAGTCTAAAGATTTGAATCCATCCCTTTATGACCTTGATTAATATAACATTTCTAGGGACTTCTCTGGTGATCTAGAGGTTAAGACTCCATGCTGCCACCGCAGGGATTGCAGGTTTGATCCCTGGTCAGGTAACTAAGATCCTGCACATGGTACAGCAGAAAAAAAAAAAAAAGATAACCTTGCTTAGCTCCCTTTTTTTAATTCTAAAAGCAATAAGAAAATAATAATGGAATGTCAAATTTAAAATGAAAAATATTTGAGAAAAACCTGTTTAAGGCCTGTATATTACAACTACATTAGAATTGTCATCATATGGTAATGTGACTCTGGGTTGTCTGGAGCATGAATTTGGCAAACCATGAATTTGGAAGTGATGACCCAGCCACATTCTCTTTAATCTGTATGAGAAAAGGGGTGTAAGCCTAGATATTCGCAATCTAGTGCTCAGAAGCTCTAGTTAATAAAGATTCCAGCTTATTGGACACAGCCACCTTTTCTCTATGATGGAATTTTATCCTCTCCTTCAAATCTCCCAAACTAGGGCACAGCAAATCTTACTTTGGGGACTCTTGCACAGGTGCAGCTGAGAGTCCATATCAAAACCTGGCACCACCAGAGCCTGTGAGAGTTGTGATGTTCCGAGCTAGATGTGACTAGAAGTCCATTGGTCATCTGCAGTACAGCCTCATGGTCAGGAAAAATGAGTTCGTAAAGGGAAAGGGGTGGAGAGAGAGAGAGAAATAATAGGGGTTGAATTAATATAGTCCCTTACTAACTGAACATATTGAATGTCTGTGGTAAAGAATGTATTTCAAGAGAATTTTGGAGCAGTCACCGTTGGCAATGTGTAGGGCTTAGACTTTATTTTGGAGGTATTGATGAGGTGACTAAAATTTTCACCAGTCTTTCTTGGTTTTCTGTTTATGTTTTAATTATTTATATAAAGTTTTTTTTATTCTAAATCTTTATTATTTACTTATTTACTTTGTTTGGCCAATTGTGTGTCCTGTGGCACTTTAGTTCTCCAGCCAGGGTTTGAACCTGTGCCCCTTGCAATGGAGGTGCAGAGGTCTAACCACTGGGCCACCAGGGAACTCCCTCGCCTCATTTATTTGAATTAGACAAGATTTCAGTGTGTTGATGAAGTCTGTTTGTAACATTGCAGAACTGTTCAGGCTAAGCCAAGTAACAGCAGTAAAACTTCTGATCCTCCAACACCAAAAACTGCAACAACAAAAGCCCCTTCCATGAAACCCAAAGTTAAACAGCTAAAAGTAAAGGCTGAGCCACCACCAAAGAAAAGGAAGAAATGGAAAGAAGAATTTTCATCATCCCAATCTGACTCATCTCCTGAGATCCACTCTAGTAGTAGCGATGATGAGGGTGAGTTCTTCATGAAGTGAATACCTTGGTAATTTGAGATTTGTTGCATTGATGGAGAGGAACAGTGATGCTGACAATTCAAGATGTATTTATATTTCCTTAAGTGGGGAATTTAGCAACCTCATTAAGTCCTGCTTAGGCATAGATTTGCCCATGACTAAGCTAAGTAACTGTGCCTTAGTTTCTCTTTTATAAAGTGAAAAGATTGAAATACGTGGCGGTTATCTAACATACTTTTTGACCTTTGAACCCTTGTACACTGTTAGAAACTGTTGAAGACACCAATGAGCATTTTTGTAAATTCTATGTATATTGAAATTAACTTCATTAGAAATTAAACCTGAGACAGTTATAAAACAGAAGTATAACAGGAAACATCCATCAGCCATCAAACTTATTGTGTAACATTTACAAGACATTTTCAGCAGTTCAGTAGTCCAGAGCAGAGGCAGGCAACTCCTACCTGTGGGCTAAGCATGATCTGCAGCCTGTGCTTAATAAAGTTTTTTATAAGTTAGCTTCTCCTTACAGTGACCAATTTGAGTAGTTCTTACAGAAAGCATATGACCATTAAAGTGCCAAATATTTACCATCTGGCCCTTTACAGAAAAATACACGGACTCCTTATTCTAATAAGGTAGTCAGAAAAACATGAAAGGATGACGGAAGGCAGCGTATGCCATGCTAAAGCTAAAAAGCTTGGGATTCTGTAAACAGAGGGGAATCCTCGGAGTGGTTTAAGTAAATGAACAACGTTGTAAAATCTGAATTTTAATTATGAGACATCATCTGTCTGTCTGTTCAGTCGCTCATTCATGTCCAACTCTGCAACCTCATGGACTGCAGCATGCCAGGCTTTCCTGTCCATCACCAGCTCCCAGAGCTTTTGAGAAATTCAAGATGTATTCTTGGCAGAACTTGAATGATGAATTGAGTTTTGGGAGTACTGTTGCGGTTGTGTCTAGGATGGTCTCTGGCATTACAGGTATCATTGCTTGAGAGCTGATCTTAGAGATTTACTTGGATAGAAACAGAATTATAATAAAAGATTATTTCATAACAGAAGTTTGCTTTAAATGTATTATTTTTAATAGCTACTTATGAAGTTATATAAGTGTTTGTAAAGTGTCAGAATTTGTAAAGAAATTTGAGTATGCATGGAAGGCATTATATATAATTTCACAGTTAGCATTCCTGTTTACTGTTTAGAATAGAGAAGTTTAAGTTCTGCTTTGCACTGTTATTTATACAGCTTTCTCAGATGACAATCAAGATGAAAATTTTCTTTGACTGATACCCTGAATTAACACTTGGTGTTACTAGAAGGCAAGAATTATTAGTGCTTCTTAAAAAGAAGGAAATATGATAATAAACATAGTTTTAGGCTGGTGATTTTTCAAACTATTTGTTTCAAGACTTCTTCATAATCTTGAAATGTATTGACAGTTCCAAAAGACTTTTGTGTGTGTGTGGTTTGTACCTTATGTATATCACCAAATATCAGTTAAAACAATTTTAAAACATTTTAAATAAACCATTACATATAGGGGACTTCCCTATAGCTTAGATGGTAAAGAATCTGCCTGCAGTGCAGGAGACTTGGGTTTGATTCCTGGGTCAGGAAGATCCTCTGGAGAAGGAAATTGAAACCTAATCCAGTATTCCTGCCTGGAGAATTCCATGGACAAAGGAACCTGGCAGGCTACAGTCCATGGGATCGAAAAGCATCAGACATGATTAAGTGATTAACACACATGTTACATATTAATATAAGTTTTTTTAAACAATTGTATTTAATCAGAATAGGATTTTCATATTCTGCATTAAGTTTTCTATTAGATGTTATTTTGGTTAAAGTATGTGAAGAAGACCTGGCTTCACATTGGGTATGTAGCTAGGAAAGAGAAGAGTATTTTGATTACTTTTTCTTCGATACACAAAGGATTTTATTTTGTAAACTTGACAAGTGGTAGTTTCTTCAACTTTTCATGCTTGTTACTTTAAACTCTTTTTGTTTGTTTTACCCTTTGAGGTATCTTTCTTCCATGAAGTGACTTTATAACATTTTTTGGCCATGTGAAAATATTTGTTAGCTCATTGATTTTTTTTATTTTTCATTTTTTTCCCACATTTTTAAAATGTGGCAAAATATATTTAACATAAAACTTGCCACTTTTAACCATTTTTAAGTGTACAATTCAGCAGCATTAATTATATTCACAGCTGTTGCACAACTTCCCACCTATTTCCAAAACTGCCTAATTACTCCAAGTAGAAACTTTGTAACCATTAGGCAATAATTCCTGAACCCCCCCACCTCACCCCACTCCCTCAGCTGCTGACAATCTCTAATCTATTTTCTGTCTCCATGAATTTGCCTCCTCCTTATTTCACTTAGCATAATGTTTTTAAAGTTCATCCATGTTATATAGCATATGTTAGAAGTTTTTATTTTTATGACTGAATGCAGTTCCATTATAAGTTTATCCATTGTGTGCCCTTATCTTCTTATCTATTGATAGACACTTGAGTTGCTTCCACATTTTGGCTGATGTAAGTAATGCTGCAGTGGACATTGGTATACAAATATCTGTTAGATTTGTGTCCTGGTTTTCCAGTTATTTGTATACCTAAGAATATTGGAATTGGAATTGCTGAGTCATATATTTTATATATTTAGCTTTTTGAGGAACTGCCCAACTGATTTCCACAGTGATTATACTGTTTTACATTCCAACTAACAATACATAGGTTTCCAGTTTCTTCACATCCTCACCAACCCTTGTTACATTTTGTTTTGTGATTATAGGTATTTTAGTACGTGTTAAGTGATATCTCATTGTGGTTTTGATTTGTATTTTCCTAATGACCAGTGATTATCTGGGTTGTGAAGATCTTTTTCATACAGTTCTTCTGTGTATCCTTGCCACCTCTTCTTAATAGCTTCTGCTTCTGTTAAGTCCATACCATTTCTATCCTTTATCGAGCCCATCTATGCATGAAATGTTCCCTTAGTGTCTCTAATTTTCTTGAAGAGATCTCTAGTCTTTCCCATTCCATTGTTTTCCTCTATTTCTTTGCATTGATCACTGAGGAAGGCTTTCTTGTCTCTCCTTGTTATTCTTTGGAACTCTGCATTCAAATGGAAATATCTTTCCTTTTCTCCATTGCTTTTCGCTTCTCTTCTTTTCACAGCTATTTGTAAGGCCTCCTTAGACAGCCATTTTGCTTTTTTGCATTTCTTTTCCATGGGGATGGTCTTGATCCCTGTCTCCTGTACAATGTCAGGAACCTGCATCCATAGTTCATCAGGGACTCTGTCTGTCAGATCTAGTCCTTTAAATCTATTTCTCACTTCCACTGTATATCATAAGGGATATGACTTAGGTCATACCTGAATGGTCTAGTGGTTTTCCCCACTTTCTTCAATTTAAGTCTGAATTTGACAATAAGGAGTTTATGATCTGAGCCACAGTCAGCTCCCAGTCTTGTTTTTGCTGACTGAATAGAGCTTCTCCATCTTTGGCTGCAAAAAATATAATCAGTCTGATTTTGGTGTTGACCATCTGGTGATGTCCATGTGTAGAGTCTCCTCTTGTGTTGTTGGAAGAGGGTGTTTGCTATGACCAGTGTGTTCTCTTGGCAAAACTCTATTAGCATTTGCCCTGCTTCATTCTGTACTCCAAGGCCAAATTTGCCTGTTACTCCAGGTGTTTCCTGACTTCCTACTTTTGCATTCCAGTCCCCTATAATGAAAAGGACATCTTTTTTGGGTATTCGTTCTAAAGGGTCTTGTAGGTCTTCATCGAACTGTTCAACTTTAGCTTCTTCAGCGTCACTCACCTAGAGCCATCCATCCTGAAATGTGAAGTCAAGTGGGCCTTAAAAAGCATCACTACAAACAAAGCTAGTGGAGGTGATGGAATTCCAGTTGAGCTATTTCAAATCCTGAAAGATGATGCTGTGAAAGTGCTGCATTCAACATGCCAGCAAATTTGGAAAACTCAGCAATGGCCACAGGACTGGAAAAGGTCAGTTTTCATTCCCATCCCAAAGAAAGGCAATGCCAAAGAATGCTCAAACTACCGCACAGTTGCACTAATCTCACAACGCTAGTAAAGTAATGCTCAAAATTCTCCAAGTCAGGCTTCAGCAATATGTAAACCATACACTTCCAGATGTTCAAGCTGGTTTTAGAAAAGGCAGAGGAACCAGAGATCAAATTGCCAACATCCGTTGGATCATTGAAAAAGCTAGAGAGTTCCAGAAAAACATCTATTTCTGCTTTATTGACTATGCCAAAGCCCTTGACTGTGTGGATCCCAATAAACTGTGGAAAAGTCTGAAAGAGATGGGAATACCAGACCATCTGACCTGACTCTTGAGAAACCTGTATGCAGGTCAGGAAGCAACAGTTAGAACTGAACATGGAACAACACATTGGTTCCAAATAGGAAAAGGAGTATGTCAAGGCTGTATATTGTCACCCTGCTTATTTAACTTATATGCAGTGTACGTTATGAGAAACGCTGGGCTGGAAGAAGCACAAGCTGGAATCAAGATTGTTGGGAGAAATAGCAATAACCTCAAATATGCAGATGACACCACCCTTATGGCAGAAAGTGAAGAGGAACTAAAGAGCCTCTTGATGAAAGTGAAAGAGGAGAATGAAAAAGTTGGCTTAAAGCTCAACATACAGAAAACTAAGATCATGGCATCTGGTCCCATCACTTCATGGGAAATAAATGGGGAAACAGTGTCATTGTTTTTGGAGGCTCCACAATCACTGCAGGTGGTGATTGCAGCTATGAAATTAAAAGACGCTTACTCCTTGGAAGGAAAGTTATGAACAACCTAGATAGCATATTGAAAAGCAGAGACATTACTTTGCCAACAAAGGTCTGTTTAGTCAAGGCTATAATTTTTCCCGTAGTCATGTATGGATGTGAGAGTTGGTCGGTGAAGAAAGCTGAGCGCCGAAGAATTGATTCTTTTGAACTGTGGTGTTGGAGAAGACTCTTGAGAGTCCCTTGGACTGCAAGAAAATCCAACCAGTCCATACCAAAGGAGATCAGTCCTGGGTGTTCATTGGAACGACTAATGTTGAAGCTGAAACTCCAATACTTTTGCCACCTCATTCGAAGAGCTGTCTCATTGGAAAAGTTCCTGATGCTTGGAAGGATTGGGAACAGGAGGAGAAGGGGACGACAGAGGATGAGATGGCTGGATGGCATCACCGACTTGATGGACATAAGTTTGGGTAAACTCTGGGAGTTAGTGATGGACAGGGAGGCCTGTCATGCTGCTATTCATGGGGTTGCAAAGAGTCGGACACAACTGAGTGACTAAACTGAACTGAATGACCAGTGATGTTGAACGTTTTTTCAATTCTTACTAGCTATTTTCTTACTTTCTTTGGAGTAATGTCTATTCAGATTCTTTGCCCAGTTCATTTCTCCTTTTGTTCCTTAGTTGTAGAAATTCTTTATATATTGTAGATATTAAACCCTTAATAGGTATATGATTTGAAAATAGTTTCTCCCATTCTGTAGGTTGCTATTTCCCTGTTTTTTCAGTATATGTGCTGAGGAGGTGAGCCCTGTACTTCAGTTTTTGATAATGTCCTTTGATGCACAAAATTCTCATTAAGCCAAATTTATCTCTTGTTTTCATTCCTGTTGTTTTGGTGTCATATTTGTAATCCATTGCCAAATCCTAGGTCATGAAGATTTATCCCTGCAGTCTCTTCATCAGAGCCTTATGGTATTTGTTTTTATATTTACATAATAAATTTTTGCAGTATTAAAAAAATAACACTTTTTATATTACCACTTATTTCATCAATGAAGTCTTTAAGTATTGAAATGGTCGTCGAGCTCACAGTGGTGGAAGTGAGTTTTCCGAAATTCTAATTTTCACTTAGAACCTCAGTTTTATCATTGGCAGCAAATACTGTCAGTTGTTTTCCTGGTAGTGACAGGTTCGCTTCTTTAAGAGAATGTCTGCCAGGTACTAAATAGAGGTAGAGTATCTGTTATTTTTTAAGTAAAAATGGTGTCCCCATGGGGGAGAAGGTGGCTGGCTCGTCAAACCGTTGCATGGACGCTCTTCCTGGAGATAACTGTCATACTTCACAGCAGAAGTGCTTTATATATACCTCTCATTTCATCACACAGAGCTTTAAGACGTTTACTTAAGAGTAAAGATTTAATAGGAATAAATTTTTACTGCTTCTTCAAGGATTATTCTTAAGTGAAATCAGTGTTTTGGGTTTTTTTTCCTTCAAACTCCTGACGGTTAGATGACAGTCACGGCAGCGCCCCTGGCTGCGAGTACAGTTTGATGTCAGTGTCTCAGTTCATGCCAGGAAAGGCCCACAGCAGTTTTACCCAACATTACTTTTACAGATGTCAACAGAGTGACAAAGGTATATAACATCTTAATATTATTAGGAAAACAGTTTGACATCAGAGACCCCTGAAAGGGTTGTTGGGGAGACCCCAAAGGATTTGGACCAAATTCTTAAGAACCCCTGTTAAAGGTTGTGTTGATAGTTCTATATCTGAATAAAAAAGTAAAACTTAAGACACTCCTCTAATCTTGCAGTTCTTACCATTGAATTTGAGTGAAATTTTTTTTATACAGATTGTGTTTACGTTAAAAATTTTTTTAAGTATGTCTTGATTCTAGACCAGAATTTTACAGTAATTTAAGTGTAGAAGTAAAAAGAAGAGATATGTATATGTTAACTCATACATTTAGGTGTTTTATGGTTTCTTTACTAATTAAATACTAGAAAAACCATCCAATTTTGAAGTGGCACGACCTCGCAGTGCCTGTCTGGTAGGGCCAGGGGAGGGGAAACAGGTCCCTACAGGACAAATGTTTCCAAATGTCGGGCTGGTGTTGGACTTCAGAGGCACCTGGGGATTTTTTTTAAGTGTAGCATTTAATCTTCATTAGCACTCCAGGTTTGCTTTAGTAAGTCCGGCAGTCTGGTGTTTTTGTGTTAAAAGCTCTCCCGTGATTGTGATCGGCACAAGCCACTTTGAGAATCTCTCATTCAAAGTGTTTTTAAAAGCAGAATGGGAGGACCTTGACTTTGGAGAAGTTTTATCTACAACCTTTTATCTGCTTGTAGGTAACTTGCTGTTGGGTAACATGTTTTTAAAGTTGTCAGAAAGGAATATTTAATTTTTCCTCTCTTCTCCCTCCCAGAGTTTAATCCTCCAGCTCCTTTTGTCACTCGTTTCTTGAACACAAGAGCAATGAAGGAAACCTTTAAGAGTTACATGGAATTGCTTGTCAGCATTGCTTTGGATCCTGACACAATGCAAGCCTTAGAGAAGAGCAATGGTACCGTCTGCTAAGGAACACTTTCTTGGCAGTACTTTCCAGATCTTTTTCATTCTTCTCTGTTAGTTATATGTTTAATATGTAGTTTTTGTGATATATCCTATATGTTGTTAATAAACTGTTGATATATTGGTCCTATACATATAGCTTTATATTTCATAGGGTCATAGCTTTTCATGAATTGTTTGCATAGTTGAACAATTTTATATTAAATATATTTTTATTGATTTCTACTCATGAGAATACTCCAGTATTCCTGCCTGGAGAATTCCATGGACAGAGGAGCCTGGTGGGCTACAGTCCATGGTGTCCAGAAGCTTCAGACGTAACTGAGTATCTGCTAGTTTTTTTAAATCCTAGAATCTTTTCCATCCTTACAGCATTTCACTATTTATATTATGTAGAAGGTCCAGATTTCAATCAATTTTTATATTTCTGTTTTCTAATAATTGAAAAGATGAAGCAGATAACGGTGGTGCAAAGATTGAATTGTATATTCATGTCCAGTAAAGGTACATCACAGAGTAAATATTTTCTAATCAATTAGTAGCAAAACCATAAATGCCTTGGATTATATTTATTAATATTATTCCTTTTTTACTCTTCCTCTAGTAACTTTTTCTTTTGGTAAAATAGGGATGAAATTGACATATGAAATAAGCTGGTAATTCATGTATCTAATGTTGGTCACTAATATTTACCCTTCAGCTACTACAGCTTTCACCAAGGACAGTTAAGAGAATGAAAAGATTAATGAGCCAGTTAACATTATCCTTCTATCAGAATGAGTTGAACAAATGTAAGATCAAAAAGATAGTAACAATGAATAAATGGTCACAATGTACTTCAACAGCAGTGCCTAATGATATAAATTGTTTTATTATTTCCATATATACTTTGACGTACATTATTCCCCATAATCCCAGAACAACTTAGCCATTTTTAGAGTAAAGACAATGAGGCTCCAAAAGGTTAAGTGACTTGCTTATTAAGAGCTCACCACTCGCAGGTAGCAGAAAAAGGGTGAAATCCAAAGTCTTCCAATTTCTAGTCTTGCGTTTTTGATCATATAATCAGAAACAGTAACAAAGAGCTTGCAGATGTTTTCTCTGTCAATCAGAACTCCGTGCATCAAAAAACACACATTTCTTAATAGTGGTCATTTCTGGGGAGTTGTATTTTACATGATTTTTTTCCTATTATATTTTTAAAAGTTTTTTCTCCATTTAAAATGAAGGGATAGATTTTGATGGTTAAATCCGCAAATGTTTAAAACTTGTTTTTGTAAAATGTAAATTTTGAATAGGCTTAATCACTGCTAGAAAGATAAAAAGAAAGCTATCAGGTGTGTTGTGGTGACTTTGAACCCCTTTCCTTACTGAGGGTTCTTTTTCTTCAACTTGAGGAAAGTGTTCTTTTGCTGGTCTCTGTGCTTGTGTTTATTTTCCAGATATAAAGAGTCATTTTATTTAGCTATGAAATTAGTAACCAGATTCTGAGGGTTTATATTTACATTTTCAGAAAGGTCATTAGAGATAATTAGCATTATAAAATGTTGCTATGTGGATAAATTTTTAGTAACCTAAACTATTTACTAACACACCAAAAGTAATTAATTTATACTCTGAACATTTTTAAATGTATTTTTCTTCTTCTAAAATAACTATTTTGACTCTTTCCTTGTGTATTTGAAACTGAATTTTGACTATTTTTTCTTGCCCCCTATTTATCCTTTGCCCCAAAGTATAGTGAATTAAGTATATCATACTCAGTATTGTATTTAAACATTTTTAATGTTAAATTTATGATTTGAAATATTATCATTCACTTGGTAAATGAAGTCTGGAGAGATTAGGCAGTTTGACCATTTGTTGATAATGCTGGGGTTAAAACAACCAGGACTTCTGTTCTCTCATCATAGTATGCTGCTACTTTCTCAGTTAGCTATTGTAGACTTTTTTTAAACCTAACTTTTTTTAAAAAAAAAAAAAACCTTGTGTGCAGTATTTTCAAATCAGTACTTTACACCATGAATTTAATGTCAGTCTGTTAATGTTTCGAGGAAAAGCTATATTTCTAACAAGGTTTTGTGTTGATAGTTCATCCTGTTACAACAAATTCTTATCTTGTTTTAGATGAGCTACTTTTGCCTCATATGAAAAAAATAGATAGCATGCTGAATGATAACCGAAAGAGACTTCTTTTGAATCTTCATTTGGATCAGTCATTCAAGGTATTTCCTTCACATGGTTTATTAGCAAACTCAGTGGCAATTCCTCTACATAACAGGAAAGAATATTTTGGAAGTCATTCTCAGTTTTATGAAGTTGTGTATGCAACAAAAATTGGATTTTTATTCATTATGAGCCTTGTCTGAACGTCTTTTGATCTTATTAAGTACATTCTTAAGGTTTATCATCTATTTTTCTTTGCTTGAACTCATTTTTCAGGTTTTTATGCTCATCTTTTGTTGTTTAGTCACTAAGGTGTGTCTGACTCTTCTGCGACCCTATGGGCTGTAACCCTGCAGTCTCCTCTGTCCATGGGACTTCCCAGGCAAGAATACTAGAGTGGGTTGCCATTTCCTTCTCCAGGGGAATCTTCCCAACCCAAGGATCAAACCCGAATCTCTGGCATTGGCGGGCAGATTTTTACCACTGAGCTGCCTGGGAAGCCCTTATATTCATGTAGTATTCCTTGTATATAATATTATAATTTCTAAATGTTTTAAAAAATGCTTCCCTTAAACTACTGTATTCCAATCTTGTTTTTCTTTTAAACCTTTTTTAAAATTTCACACTTCATCTATACTTGCTGCTCCTGCTGCTGCTAAGTGACTTCAGTCGTGTCTGACTCTGTGCAACCCCATAGACGACAGCCCACCAGGCTCCCTGGTCCATGGGATTTCCCAGGAGAGAGTACTGGAGTGGGGTGCCATTGCCTTCTTTATTCATCTGTACATAGAATTGGCCATCGCACAGTTATCAAAATTCCCTTTATTTGCTTGGTTTACCCAGTGTCTAAGGAAAAACTGAACTTCACATAATGGTAGGAGATGTTATACATCTGTTAATATATCTTGGCACTGTAAATTGGTTTTTGGTATTACCAGAAATTCAGTTCAGTTGCTCAGTCATGTCCGACTCTTTGCGACCCAATGGACTGCAGCGTGCCAGGCTTCCCTGCCCATCACCAACTCCCAGAGCTTGCTCAAACTCATGTCCATCAAGTCCCTCTATTATCACAAATAGAGAACAACAACAAGCTAATCCAAACTCAGAAAATTTATCATAGCATCTACTGAGTAATACAGCTTTTCTTATTCAAAGTGTAACATGTAACATCTAGAATCATTTGATTACATCTAAATTCAAAACAAGTTTTTTTAATACATTTTTTCCTCTGAAATACATGTATTTCCAATCATCTTGAGCATCTTGTTTATTAGAGAAATCATTTAATTTTCTGCTTTCATCTCCATCCCATTGTTTCTAAATTTAGAATCCATTTTTGTCTTTAAGTTCCATTTATTATAAGGAGTAATTCTGAGTCCAGAATTTTTCAAACCTGAACGTGTTTTATATGGAAAGCACAAAAGTATATAATAAAAGCACAAATAATCTAAGAAAGAGAATGAAGCTAGAAACTAATAGCTCATTCTGATAGAGAATGCCAAAAGTTCTGTTGTTTCTATTAAATGAAACAGTTCACTTCTGCACTTTTATTTTAAAAATTAAGTTATTTGTTTAAGAAATGTACTGTTTGAGGGGTCACAGTACTAGGTGCTTTGGGAACCTGTACAGAGTTTGGAAAAAAGTGACCTTGAAGGTTGAAACTGTTTATAAACAGTTGAAACTTACAGGCGTCCTTTCCCTTGACTTGAAGCCCAAGAGACAATACTAGAAGGAACACTCTGCCTCATTCAGGAGTCCCCACAGTGTTACATGCTGTTGCTTAAATCGGGTCGTAATGTTGGCTCATATCCAAGGAATGGGGAAATAGGTTCTATACCTTGATGAGACGAGCTACCAAGAATTTGTGGCCATGTTTAGCACCCCATGTCTGTTTGTGTGTGTATGTAGGTATATATTGTATGTATTTACCACACCCCATCAGTAACCCCCACATATATTTTTTGTGTATATGTACATATATGATGATACTTTTGTATTAAAAAAATAAATTGTCAATAGCTGGAGGTAGTCAAGCTCACTTTTTCTAACATCAGTTATTCCTGCTTTTCTCAAGAACGCCTTGGAAAGTTTTCCTGAACTAACAATAATTACTCGAGACTCTAAAGCAAAAAGTGGGGGATCTGCTATTTCTAAAATCAAAATGAATGGCAAAGCTTATAATAAAAAAACTCTAAGAACTTCTAAAACAACTACTAAATCTGCACAAGTAAGTATATATTGATTGATGTAGTTACATATTTTTCACTTGTTAATATAAGTCCTACTTAAGGCATTGAAGCAAACAAGTTTTTTTAATTTTAACTTTTTTCAATTATGAAAGTATGATAACACATTTACAGGAGACTTGGAAAATACAGAACAAGGTTATATATAGTTCTACTATATTTGACAATTATTTTTTAAGTAGGTAAATTAAGATTTTCAGCTGGAGTTTCAATATCACACTCTCAAAAATTAATATAATCACTATACAGAGAGGTAGAAGAATATAGTAGACCTGAAAAGCACTGTGAACTGATTCAACATAATTAATTTTCACACAACAGTAGGATACAAATTCCATACAAGTTCCCATAGGCTGTAAAGTAGGAGACACTGAAACATATCTAGGGATACAAAACAGGGTACAGAAATTTCATGGCCTAAAGGTATTGAAATCATACAGTGTCTGTTTTCTTATTACTGTGAAATTTTGTTAGAAATCAATATCAAAAGATATTTGAAAATAACCCATGTTTTTCCAAGTGCAATGTGACATTTACCAAGAGAGATCTTCGACTTAGCTATGAAAAGTCTCAGTAAAATTAGACTGAACCAACAGGAATTTGCTGCATGGCTCAGGAAACTCAAACAGGGGCTCTGTATCAACCCAGAGGGGTGGGGTGGGGAGGGAGACGGGAGGGAGGTTCAAAGGGGAGGGGATATATGTATACCTATGGCTGATCATATTGAGGTTTGACAGAAAACAACAAAATTCTGTAAGGCAATTATCCTTCAATAAAAAGTAAATTTAAAAAAAATTAGACTGCAAAAAAACCACAGAGGGTGATTGCAAGGAAGAAAGCGTTTAAATGAGAAGTTAATATTAAAGATAATTTAAGCAAAATCTCTTATATTTGGAAATTAAGTATCCCCTTTTAAATGATGGGTATATCTAAGAAGCTATAGCAAGGAAAATTAGAAAATATTTGTAACAAAATGAAAGTGGAAAGAGAATCTACCAGAATTTGTTGCATGCAGCTGAACCTGCTCAAAGCAATTAAATACAATATGGAGTCTTGAGTATAGTGTGAAAACACATAATGGACACTAGCATAAAATTTTGTGAAATTTGAACAAAGTCTGTACTGTGGTTAATGTATCACTAAACAAGCAAATATTTTACTCTGTTGTTAAATGTGAAGTGTGTTCAGGAGAAATGAGCACTTCCCTGGTGTAGGCAGCAGGGACTCATTCTTTGTTTTTCTACATTGCTTAGTGCAGTATCTGGCATATAGTGAGTGCTCACAAATTTTCTAAATAAGACTGATAATTATTCCATGCTTATATTTTTAATATTTTTGTATGGCATTGAATACAAATGCATACAGATAAACGAGTATGCACACATTGCATAAGAATCAGTATTCCATATCTGTAAAATCATTAAACTTGGAATTCATTTATTTTCAAACATAGTCTAAATTATTTGCCATTTCAGAAAGCAGTTTAGCAACATATCGATTACCCATCAAAAACGTGTTTTGTAGAAACATTCATAAATACATAAAACCATATGCCTTTGCTTATTGTAGAATTGTTTGTAAGAACAATTCCAAATACGTATCACCAGTGTGAGACTGAATAAAGAACTACCCAGATAATGTAATACTGTGTACTTTTTAAAAAAGAAGAGAGAGATTCAGTCTTTAAATAAAAAATTTTTTACTTCCTGTAGCTTCTCAAATATAGTTCTAAGTTAAGAATACAGCAGTGAAAAATGGTCCAAAATCCTTGCCCTCAATTTCTATGGGGGAATGAGGGCAGTGGTTAATGAATTGAAAGATATCCAAGTTTTGTTTAGGTTAAAAAAAGTTATGAAAAATAAAATTGTGGAAGAATATGTACAGCATGATCTCCTTCCCATTACAAAAATTAGTGTTATTAATATATGTTATACATGGGGGAAACATGGAAAAATATATAACGTGCTATTAATGTTGTTTACCTCTGAAACAAGACATTATAGAATTCTTTTACCTTATAAGTCATCTTTTATGTTTACTGTTTAAACTTTTCTATGATGTTTAACTTTTTGGAAATAGTATACTTATGTTCAGAAAAAATAATAAAAATTTTAAAATATAATTTAAATTCTAATTTTGAATAAGCATCTTGTCTTGTCCATATTAATACATATTAATACTAGCCATATAAGTCTTTTAAGATTTCCATTGAGACTTTTGCTCTAGCATTTTCATTAAAGTATTCTCAGTTCAGATGTTCCATGAAATAAATGTGTATAAATTCTTTTCTTCTTATAGGAGTTTGCTGTTGATCCAGAGAAAATACAGTTGTATTCTTTGTATCATTCACTCCATCATTATAAATATCATGTTTATCTGATATGTAAAGATGAGGTAATTCCTTTTTTTATCTTCTTAAAAAAGAAATTATGTTCTCCTGAACTTTAAGAAGATTGTAGCTACAGTGTTTTTATATGCAGTTTTTAAAGGTTACATTCCATTTACAGCTACTACAGAATACTGGCTCTATTTTCTGTGTTATACGTTATATCCTTATAGCCTATCTTATACCGAGTAGTTTATACCTTCCGCTCTCTGACCCCTGTATTGCCCTCCCTGCTCCCACTGGTAACCACTAGTTTGTTCTCTGTATCTCTGAATCTGCTTCTTTTTTGTTGTATGTACTAGTTAGCTGCAGTATTTTTTAATGCCTTAAAAGAGAATTGTTAGAAATAGTTTTTTAAAATATGTGTCTATGCTCTCTCTGTTAAATGCTGGGCTCAGATTAATCTGAGGCTCACCACTTCTCATAGGACCTGTGAGCGGTAATGTTTTTAAGCTGTTATACTTTTTTTACATTGCCATGATAAATGGCACTTTACTGCATTTTCTTCTCTCGTAATGTATAATCATCCTGTTTAATTAATTCATTTCAGTCACTGCTTTAAATATCTTGCTGTCCTGTCACCAGAATGACCTTATCCCAGTCAATTGCAGAGAAATGGGGGTTTTGTCCCTTGGCGTGAAGAAATGATAGTTAAAATTTAATTGTATCTTTTCAGTATCATAATTTAAGTTGCTTGATGGATGGGATATAGGGATATAGGGATTAATGTTAAGGGTTAAATGGTTGTACATAGTAACCTTTTTTGACAAGCATTATCAGTTTTTTTAATTTAAAAGAGTTAAGTTGGCTCAAGGCTATACAGTAATGTATTTGATAATGATCTGGTATGGGAAAATGTGCATAATTCTAAAATCCATCTAGCAAAGGAGAAAGTAAATATGGTCATGCAGTGTATGTTGGCTATTTACAATGCTCTGGAATGCAGAAACTGACCCCAAAATTTGTTATTCCACTTTTAACACAATTGCACAGAATTGAGAAAGTTTGAACCACTTCTAGCCTTCCTTCCTCCTCTCTTGGAGCTGACAATGATAGGATTAGACCACTCAAATTTATGGAGATTGTCATTCTCTGCGGATGGAATTTTTCTAAAAAATTAGTACTTGGCAAATTTTTAAATCCTCCCTTTTCATTCAGGATAGAAAAACAGTGAACCCTTATGAAGAGCTTATAAAGTGATAAGTATAAACTAATTTGGTATTTCTTTTCATTTTAGATTTCTTCTGTGCAGAAAAAAAATGAAGATTTAGGACAGGAAGAAATTGTTCAGCTTTGTATGAAAAATGTAAAATGGGTAGAAGACCTATTTGAAAAATTTGGAGAACTTTTAAATCATGTACAGCAGAAATGTTCCTAACATTGCCACAAAAATTCCATCTATTTTTCTGGCACTAATGAGATGGCAGAGGCAGGTGGTCAGAGGGGGTCTGGAGACCTCAGATAATTGAATGTCAAGCAGTGGTCTTATGTAGGCACACCTGCTTTGACCATGAATTTGCATCATGGCCTCTGCTAAAAGACAGTGGTGCTGCCAAGGAAGTCAGTCCTTTGGAAATGAACCTAAATGTCATCACATTTTTATCCTGATGAATGATTTTTCTACTTTGTAAACCATTGGGTAACTGAGTTTTATTTTCAGAAATGTTTTTTGACAAATGATGAAGCATGCACTAAATATAATTTTTCTTTATTGCTAGAGAGATAACACTTAAGTAACTTGATTATTTTTTTCCTGACTCTGACCAAACACCAGAATGAAAGAGAAGTGGCAGAAAGCATATGTTTATCTTCATGTCTGACCACAAAATGGAAAGTATTGTACATTATGTAAGCAGATCTGGTGTGATGTGACATTCTGTATGAGAATATCATCAGTTTAAAAATCTAAAATTCAGAAACAGCATTCTGCTTTATGAACTTTTAACATGTTCAGGAAACTGGATGTGGAATTGGTGCAATTCTATGACTGCTTTTTGTGTCAAATTATATGGTGATGAAAAAACAATGACATACTATTTTCCCTATCTCAAAAGTATTTTCCTTTATACCGTTTTTCCTTTGGAAAAATTTTCAATTGTACATTTTATTTCACTAATAGTTGTATTTTTCACAAGGAAAATGTTGTGGTTATAATTATGTTTGATGTATCTGTACTACACTTTTCATTATTTTCAGTAAATCTTGTTTAGTTATATGTTGAATTTCTATTGTGAATTTATCTTGAGGTAAACCTCTTTGTTTATACAGATTTACTTCAGTGTTTTCCAGAATATGCATTCAGTACTAGAATTAGTTTAGCTTTATAAATGGGGTTGTGTTAGACACTGCAGTCATTTTCTAATTCATGAAAATAAATTTCTTAGTAAGCTAGCACTTGGTTAACTGATTTGTCAAAATTAAAATTAACCACATTCTACATTTTGAAGAATACAATTTGTAATTAGACTACATGCAGTGTTAAACACAGCTGAGCTGACTCTTAGAACTGGAAGTAGTAGAGTCCTCCTTTTGGTGCCTTTCCAACCTTTATACATGCTGTTGTAGTTCTCTTTAGTTGGATAGCTAGTGTTTCTTCAAATAGTTTAGCTGAGACCGTGAATGTATTAGGTTCAACATGACCTTCTGTTTTTATTTGTGTTTGCCAACAGGATGCCTTATTTGTTTGAGAAAAAATTTTTTACTAGTGTCCTTCTAAGCGATCTCCTTTTTTAGGATTCTAAAGAAGTTGCTAATCATCATACTTGTGTTTATTTTACCACCATTTAGTGCCTTAAGTCCTATCAGAAAAGCAGTGTTACTGCTCAGTGCCCAAATAAGACATGCTTAACATGGCTATTTCTGTTGTCTTGATTTTGAGTTATCAGGCCAACTTCTTACACTTAAAACCTCAGTAAATTGGCAAAGGATTAAAGGTAGCGTGTAACTTGATCTGAGACTCAAACAAAGTAGCATTGGGTGGAAATGGAGTATTTGAGTTAAGCTTACATATTTATTTCTGACGGTTATCTTACTGAAAGCAATAATCCTTAATCTAACAATCCTTATACCTGCCGTTAGACATGATAATCATAGAAATTTCTCTCAAGAATTAAATGTTCCATTTCTGAACATTTAGGCAGCTTATTTTGAAAGCAAAAGTAACCTATTAGATTCATTTTGCCTAACTCCAATAAGAGAGTATGAGCACTGAGAGCAGCATAAAATTAATTTTGCTAAGTGGAGAAGAGTAGGAAGCAGCCATATTTCTTTCTGATACTGACTCTGGACAGGATTGGTTTCTTTCATTTCCAAAGTGCAGAGTAAAGAACTACATCATCTAATGTAGGGTTGTAAGTATACGTCTTTATGTTATTCCCCACAGCTTATTTGCCTGAATCATTAATGATTTAAACATTTTTAAAAGCCATCCTGCATTTAGGTAACTCTTGAAGTACTAGTTTGAAATCACTAACCACATTTCCTTCATCCTAAGGCCCATGGAAAACGGAGACATTCCTTGTTTCCTGTAGAAAATAATCCATTTCCTTTTCAATTGCAGTTGCCCTTCAGCTGTTTGCAGTTGTCTTCCTATTAGAAAACAAGTATTTTCATTAAACCAGAGGCCAAGTCTGTGACACTGCCTGAAGGAAAACCAGTCACTTTGCACCATCTTCTCATTTGATCTACATCACAAAGGCGAAGACATCAGACTCGGGCCTTAGTGAAGTGGGACAGTTACTGTGACATCCACACACAAGTCCTCTCTTTGTATGAAATTGAATAAATGCCTAGCTGGTTAGCGTTCACATTCCTTGCCTGGGAATTTGAAATGTGTAATATAGAAATAAGCTTAGGTCGTAGATAAGAGTTCAAGAGATAAAGCACATGTTGCCACAACCCAGGAAAACGTTTTTAAGAAAGATTGGATTTTCGTACCTACAGAAACCTAGACACAATTTACTATTTTTAAAAAAATCATTTTGTTTTGGTATTTACTCCTAGTTCAGATTAGTGGTTAGAGAAGGGGCCTCCTTATTCCCATTTTCATGATGAGCTAGTTTCTACTTAATTGATCTAATGAAATCATAAATTTATAATGACTTATGAATTATAGTAAACAATAGAAACTACTCACTTTTGTATTATACTATCAAATAGAAAACAATGATGAGACAAAACTAAATTTAAAATGGCTTAGAAAATATTCAGATTATTCTTAAATTTCTAAATTTCATCTAATTTCTGAAACAGTGAGAATTATAGGTGACTCATACATCCCTTACTGTTTTTTCAAAGTCTCAATTTCCTTTTAATATATGTATTTATTTTTGTTAAAGCAGCTATTTTCCCACCTGTGACTTTGGAGATACACCCATAAAACTAATACGGCAGCAGGGTTATTGAATCAGCTTTGGGTCCCAGAAGTTGCTTCAGATGTGCACGTTGTGAATTTTATTGTATCTATAGAGTATAATTTTTGTTTTAAACTGTAGTTCCATCTGTTTCTCAGAAATACTTTTCAAAGAGTGAAAAATTCCAGGATAACTGCTTCTGTGTCAATTACACTTGACACATGACTGCACAAATGAACAATGTACACTGTTAGTTGTACATTAACTTACATGTACGACTTCTGGCATCTGTGTTCATAAATGCATGCTTTCGCAGATCACCGTTATTTATAAGTGACAATAAATGAGGTTAAGATTACAAAGAAACCTGCATTTGTAGTCCAGAGTTTTAAGTGGTCCATAATACAATGTACGAAAATGTGAATGACAATTTTGTATATTTGTTTGTTACTAACTCAGATCATTAAAATGAAAACAATTTTTTAAACAACAAAATCATAATGTTTTGGGGTTTGGTTCTTTTGTTATTAGGAATTGAAAACTGAGGCATTATTCATGTATCGTCATGTTATAGATTCAACACACATTACGAAGTCCTAAATTATTAGGCAAAAATGGTAAAAGGCCCACCCATCATTTTCTCAAATGATTAAGTCAATATTTGATGAATTATTCAGCTTCAGCTGATAATATCAGAAAGTACTTAGGACTTTCTGTGTTGAGATATGACTCCTTCTATAAAGCAGTATAAATTCTGTAATTTCTAAGTTGTATTTTAAAACAATGCATAGCTAAAAGCAATTGCTAATATCCGGATACTTTTAATTATCTGTGTAAACTGTTGAGTAAGTTAAAAGGATTTTGTCTTGATTGATCCTTTACTTTTCAAAATAATAAGATTTTGCCTTTACTTTTATGTAAATATTTTAAAATGTGAAGTATTTCAATGAAAAACATTGTCAGCATATTTGCTAGGTTTTAATTAGTTTTGATTATAAAGCACTTTTCATTCCTTGGTTTATTTTACACAGTACAGAAATAAGACTTCATCAAAAAAGCTTTAGATGTGTCTGACTCTTTGCAACCCCATTGACTGTTGCGCCCATCTTTTTAAAAAGACACTTTATATCTCAGAGAAGCTCTCTTAAACTCACTTATTTAAGGTGACCTTCTCAAGGAAAATGTGAAAGAGGATACTTCTTTGCTTTCCATGTAGAAATATTTTTATTACCAGAAAAATAATAAAGCTACTCATTCTTGTACAAAAAAAGTTGAAGAATACGAAAAATGTGTTTTAAAAAGATATAAATCACTCTACTTAATTTTGACATCAGCCTAAAACATATTCTTAATTTTCAGTATGGGCTGCATCACAAGATTCAAGCCTCTATTGCATTGTCCCTTTTCAATGGTATGGCTTTAAGTAAATTCCTAAATTTCAGAGACACTCGTGTTTAAATGAAAATCAAAAGGCACATTCCTAATGACACAAATTATCTGGATTATTGATCAATTTAGGTTACGTATGTATCTGTCTTAGGTTAGCGTGAATAATTTAGAACTGACTGGTTTCAAATGAAAGGAAGATACAGTTACCTATTAGCCTATTGTTAAGCCTTATCTATTTTGTGATGTTAATCAGTAGTCAAAAATTGTAAGAATAGCTTATGTTTTACTTAATTTACCTATGATATATATATTGTTTTTCCTCAAATACAGACTTTATTTTTATTTTGCTCCTTATAGTATTTAAAATAAGGCAACAATAAAAATCATTTAAGACATAGAGTTAAAAATAATGGACATAGTGGAAATAGTTTTCTTAAATTGCAGCCAAAATTATCTTTCTCCTGTCCTTCCTCTCTTTACAACCTTTCCATGGCTTTTCATTGCCTTTAGCCCAGACCGTCACGGTTTACAAAGAAAGAATATTTCTTTCCCCATTGTGGCACAGGCTTAAGGAACATGTATGGTTTTTCTTGCCTTCATGTTCCCTCTGCTAAACTATTCACCTCAATCTTCAGATTTCACTTTAACATCATTTTTGTTTAATCAGAGTAGGTTGTGTTTTTTTGAAATATAATTGATTTACAATGTCATATTTCTGTTGTACAGTAAAGTGACTCAGTTATTTATAAATATATACTTTTTTATATTCTTTTCCATTATAGTTTATCCCAGGATATTGAATATAGTTCCCTGTGCTCAACTCTATATGTAATAGTTTTTATCTCCGGACCCCAAGCTCCCAGTTTCTCCCTCTCCCACTCCCCTCCCCACTTGGCAATCACAAATCTGTTCTCTGTGTGAGTCAGTTTCTGCTTCATAGGTTCATTTGTGTCATATTTTAGATTACATGTATAAGTCATATCATATGGTATTTGTCTTTCTCTTGACTTAATATGATAATCTCTAGCTGAATCTTCTTGCAAATGGCATTATTTCATTGTTTTTATGGCTGAGTAGTATTCTGTTGCATATGTATGTACCACAACATCTTTATCCATTCATCCGTTGGTGGACATTTAGTTTGCTTCCTTGTCCTGCATACAGATTTCTCAGGAGGCAGGTCAGGTGGTCTGGTATTCCCATCTCTTGATGGATTTTATTGTGGTCTGCAAAGTCAAAGGCTTTGGTATAGTCAATAAAGCAGAAATAGATGCTTTTCTGAAATTCTCTTGCTTTTTCAATGATTAAACGGATGTTGGCAATTTAATCTCTGGTTCCTCTGCCTTTTCTAAATCCAACTTGAACATCTGGAAGTTCACAGTTCACGTATTGCTGAAGCCTGGCTTGGGGAATTTTGAGCATTCCTTTGTTAGTGTGTGAGATGAGTGCAGTTGTGTGGTAGTTTGAACATTCTTTGGCATTGCCCTTTGGGATTGGAATGGAAACTGACCTTTTCCAGTCCTGTGGCCACTGCTGAGTTTTCCAAATTTGCTGGCATATTAAGTACAGCATTTTAACAGCATCATCTTTTAGGATTTGAAATAGCTCAATTGGAATTCCATCCCCTCCACTAGCTTTTTCATAGTGATGCTTCCTAAAGTCCACTTGACTTTGCATTCCAGGATGTCTGGCTTTAGGTGAGTGATCACACCACTGTAGTTGTCTAGGTCATGAAGATCTTTTTTGTATAGTTCTTCTGTGTAATCTTGCCAACTTTTCTTAATGTCTTTTGCTTCTGTTAGGTTCATGCCATTTCTCTCTCTCCTTTTTTGTGCCCATCTCCTATATACATATATATACTTTTTTAGATTCTTTTCCCATAGGCCATTACAGAGTATTGAATAGAGTTCCCTGTGCTATAAACAGGTGCTTACTAGTTACCTGTTTTATATATGGTGATGTCTGTGTGTCAATCCCAGTCTTCCCATTTATCCCCCTTGCCCCTTCACCCTCCCCAGTAAACATAAGTTCATTTTCTACATCCTTCCCTCTGTTTTGTAAACAAGTTCATTTGTAGCTTGTTTTTAGATTCCACATACAAGTAGTATCATGTGATATTTGTCTTTGTCTGACTTCATTCAGTATGACGCTGTCTGGGCCCACCGAGGTTCCTGCAAATGGCGTTACTTCATTCTGCCTATGGCTGGGTAATATCCCACTGTATATATGTATAGCATCTCTATCCATCCCTCTGTTGATGGCATCAAGGTCACACTCATGTCCTGGCTATTGTAAACACTGCTGCAGTGAGCACTGGGGTGTATGTATCTTCAAGTTGTGGTTTTCTTAAGATATATGCCCAGGGCTGGGGTTGCTGGATCATAGGGTAGCTCTATTTTTAATTGTAAGGAATCTCCAAACTATTCTCCCATAGTGGCTGTACCAGTTTACCTTCCCATTAATAGTGTCAGAGGGTTCCCCTTTCTCCACACCCTCTCCAGCATTTATCGTTTGTAAATTTTTTGTTTGTAGATTTTTTGATGATGGCCATTCTGATAGCTTATTGCAGTTTCGATTTACATTTCTCTAATAATAAAGTGATATTTAGCATCTTTTCGCCATCTGTATGTCTTCTGTGGACAAGGGTAATCAGACTAGGTTCTAACGCTCCGAACCAGGTCATATGCCCTGTGATTCCTCTAACGCAGGATCTCCGGCACTGAGTTGAGGGTGCTTGATCCCGTCATCTGATAACAGGGCCATGTGTGTTGTCCTCACCACTGCCTGCCTGGCATCTAGTGCAATATCTGGCCTCATTAAATATTTGATGAACAAATGGATATATGAAAGGAAGGTTACAGGGAACATTAAAAAGTCAAAGGATACAAATTTTTGCAAGAAAGTATTCATGATCTTAAGCAAAAGCAACTGCGACATCAGAAGAAAATTACAGTACCAAGCATTGGTATGATAGAAAAGTTGCTGGTATCTTATGAAAAAATGAAATGCAGCAGCCACAATTTTCCCCATTTTGCCCTCATGCAGAGTCCAAGGATGAGGATTTCATGTTCCTGACTTTTGGGCTTGAGACTCTCCAAGATAGAGTAACTAGGGAACAAAGTCCTGGTAAAAATAAATGAATATTTCTGGGAGATATACTCTCTGTGAGCAAACACCCCTTGGAAGGAAGGAAGGTTCATTACTTGGGGAGGGTCAGGGAAGGCTTCATGGAAGCAATAATGATGAAGTGGAGCCTCAGAGTTTGGGAGGACTTTTATTTTTTTATTTTAAGTATTTATTTGTTTATTTGTCTGCATCGGACCTTAGTTGTGGCATGCAAGGTCTCTCGTTGCAGCACATGGACTCTAGTTGTGGCTCACAGGCTTAGTTGCCCCGTGGCATGTGGGATCCTAGTTCCCGACCAGGGGGTTGAACCCTCATCCCCTGCATTGCAAACAGGAGTCTTAACCCCTGAACCACCAGGGAAGTCCCTGGGAGGACTTTTAAACAGAGCTGGCTGAAGAAGGCATAATAGTTTGTATTCAGGAGAATGACTTTGTTTCAGTTCTGCCACTTAAACTAGCTCTATCCTCAGGTGTGTCAGGTGAAGCCTAATCTGGGTGTTTCCTCATCCTGAAAGTAAGATAAGGAAGTCTTCTAAAGCTGTTACTGTTCTTTGATTCTGGATAGACAGATGGGAAGATCCCCTGGAGAAGGAAATGGCAACCCATTCCAGTATTCTTGCCTGGAGAATTCCATGGACCGAAGCGCTCCTGGGCTACAATCCATAGGTCACAAAGAGTCGGACCCAACTGAGCAACTAACACACACACACACACACACACACACACACGGGAGTATTGGGAGGAATGCAAAGTGGTTGAGTTTGGCAGCACCAAAAGATACAGCAGAATAGTGAGAATGGCCTTACACCACTATTTGCAGTCTTACCAGCAAGACTTCTATCACAATCATTAAGTAGGTATCTTACACACACACACACCTAGCAGTGCTTCTTTCATTTTGTGACACTAGCATAATATTAAGTAGAATCATGTCTGATGTCACCATCAGTTGTAAAGTACTTAAGATCTGGATCCACAGTCTTCATCTTGATATCTTCAATAGCACAGAGACTTTTCCACAATAGGTACTTAATAGGTATGTGTTGAGTAGATGGATGACTGTAAATGAGGATTTCTTTGGAATCAGTTTAACGTGTTTTCAAGTTGACTTCTAAGTAGTTCAAAATGTTTTATTGTCAGTGATCTATTCCGTTTTCTCTTTCTGTCTTTAAAAGAAAACATCTCATATAGAATACATCGTTTACATGTCACTGAGTTCTCACTCTGCTTCTCAACAGACCAGAGTCCATCCTTTTAATTCTTGTATCTAACTTCATTTACTCTATGAAAGTAAATGGGCTATCATCGAGAGTAGCTGTCTTTAAGCAGTGAAGCAAGAGAAATTAAAAACACAAGCAATAAAACAGAAAGAACCTGGGTTCAGAATGAATTCTTAAAATCAGCCTTGTTCACACAGACTCTACCAATGACCAAAAAACTATTAATGAGCCAATCAGCAGAAATTCTTTGCAATGCCAGTTGTTCATTGAGCTCATTATAATGTTATTTGACTAAAGTAGAAGTCAGGAAGGTAAGGTTTTTCATAGCCAACACTAATGCAAATACATTAACATTACCAAAGGAGTTTGCAAATAATTAGGTATCAAAAAGATTATGTATTAAAGCACCATTTATGAAGTATTGTAAAGCAAAAATTTGCCTTTTTTAAAAGTATGCCCATTCTGCTTATGAGGGCTTGCCTGGTGGTTCAGCAGTAAAAGAATCAAGGCAGGAGACACGGCTTCAATCCCTGGGTTGGGAAGATCCCTTGGAGAACGGAATGGCAACCCACTCCAGTATTCTTGTCTGGGAAATCCCATGGACAGAGGAGCCTGGCGGGCTACAGTCCATGAGGTCGCAGAGTCAGACTTGACTTAGCAACGACCACCACTGCTCATGAACATGCTGCCATGCAAATGAGAAAGATGAGAAGTCTCTGACTGGAGGCTGAGCACCACTGCATTATTCGTGGGCTGCTGCCACAAAATACCAGAGACTCTGGCTTAAGCAACAGAAACTTAGTTTTCCCCAGTCTGGAGACTAGAACTCTCAGATCAAGGTCCAGCAGGATCAGTTGCCAGTGAGGGCTCTCTTCCTGCCTTCCCACTGTGTTCTCAAATAGCAATGAGAGCCATTTGAGGCATTGTGATGGTCTTTTATTCAGGCATTGAAACCAACATGAGTGCCCCTCACTTACAGCCTCACTTACATCAATTACCTCTCAAAGGTTCCATCTCCAGGTCCTACCACACCAAGGGTTAAAGCTTCCACATGAATTTGGAGAGACAAAGAGACTGAGTCCATAACAACCACTGATGTATCAATGAAGGCACAGAAAAGATGAAAGCCGGCTCTGCAAACAGTCATCACTGATTGTCTTAAGCTTATCTCTGGTCTACTAGGAAGCAAGAACAGTTTGCATACACCCTTCTCTTCTGCTGTAGGATCTTCGGAGGTTCACAATGGAACTCCCTTAGCACAGAGATCAAAGACTTGCTTCACTTGAGTCATATTCTTTGAACTTCACACAGGCAATAATATCCTGTCCATTTCTAAATAAATGTTACCTTTTTCCAGTTCTCTTCTTCCACTGTCATTTTATTGCTCCAAACCACCATCAGCTGTCAGGACTACTACGGTAATCTATGAATTGCTTTTTCCACGCCCCCTTCCTATCTTGCTTTCCTTCCATCCATTCTCCACAAAGTAGCCATATATCTCCTCTTTGGAAATCCTTCGGTGATGTTCACTGTGGTTAGGATAAAGGCCAAAACTTTACTGGCAACCTCCAGTTTCAGACATGATGGAGTAACAGGGACCAGATATAACTCTGCCTTATAAAGGAGGACAAAATTATGAAAATAGTTTTCAAACATTAAACAATAGGCAGCAGAGTATAGTAACCCTCAGGGAAGGGGAAAAAGTAAGTTTAGCCCTCTAATCATCCTAGCTTACTACGTGGGAAGTTTTTAGGACACTACAGAACAGTGAACCAAGAGCCTGTAGGTCTCACTAAATTAAAGAGAGAAACTTCAGATGCTGGGGAGACCTAGAATTTACAGAGTAGAATACCAGAGGAAATAAAGCAACCTAATATAGGCATAGAGTCCCTAAAAGGGAAAGGGAAACAAAAAAATAATGGCTAAAGTTTTCCACAATTTAATAAAAACTACAAACTCAGGTGGTACTAGTGGTAAAGAACCTACCTGCTAATGCAGGAGACATAAGAGACAAGGATTTGATTCCTGGGTTGGGAAGATCCCCTGGAAGAGGGCATGGCAACCCACTCCAGTATTCTTGCCTGGAAAATCCTTTGGACAGAGGAGCCTGGAGGGCTACAGTCCATGGGGTTGCAAAAGGGTCAGACATGACTGAAGCAACTTAGCATCCACACACTCAAAAGCCCAAGGGACTTTCCTGGTGGACCAGTGGTTAAGACTCCAGGCTTCCACTCTAAGGAGGGTAAGTTCAATCCCTGGTCAGGGAAATAAGATGCTGACCATGCAGCAATGCATGGCAAAAAAAAAAAAAAAAAACAAAATATTTAAAAAAAAAAAAATTGTAACAAACTTACGTAAAACCACATCTTAAATCAAACTTCTCAAAGCATCTTAAAAGGCAGCCAGAGGGAAAAAACACATTACAGAAGAGAAAGATTGATATGACAGCAAAAATTTTGTCAGAAACGGTGAAGTCAGTTCAGTTTAGTTCAGTCACTCAGTCGTGTCCGACTCTTGGCAACCCCATGAACCGCAACATGCCAGGCCTCCCTGTCCATCACCAATTCCCGGAGTTTAATTGGAATATTTCTAAAGTACTGAAAGTACTGTCAACGTACAATCCTATACCTAGGGAAAACATCCTCCAAAAATAAAGGTAAAAACTTTTTTTAGACATACAAAACTTAAAAATTCAACAGCAGGAAACCATCCCTACAGGAAAAGTTAAAGGCAGAAGATAGACATCTGGAAGCATACAAAGGATTACAGACCACTGGAAGTGGCAGCTATGTAGCAGAGGGAAAGGAACAGATTTTATTATTTTTAAAGTCACTTTAAAGGAAAATTATTGAAAACAAAATAACTACAATATATTATGGCATTTTATAATATATATAGAAGTAAAATATGTGGTAACAATAGCCCAAAGTCTGGGGAGAATGGGAAAATTAAGTATGCTGTTGGAAAGTTCTTATACTATACCTGAAGTGATATATCATTTGAAGTTAGGCTGCGATAAGCTAAGGATGTACATTATAAATCCTAAAGCAATCACACACACATACATATATACCTAACAAACCAATAAAGGAAGGGAGACAGAGAAAGTACAAAGAACAAATGAGACATATAGAAAACAATGGCAATTGGTATGTTCATTCTCTGACCACAATGAAGTTAAAAATAATATCAGAAAAAATATGGAAAAATTCCATACATTTATAAGCTAAATAATACACTTCTAAATAACCCCTAGTCAAAAAAGTGACAAAAAATATTTTCAACTAAATTAAAAAGATTATATCAAAATATGTTGAATATAGCTAATGCAGTGCTTCCAGGAAAATTTATAGCATTTAAAACTAGGAAAACTCTAAAATTGATGATCTAAACCTCCTTCCTTCTAATTGAGAGATTAGAAAAAGAAGAGCAAATCAATCCCAAAGTAACCAGAAAAAAAGGAGCAGAAATTATGAAACAAAATAAATAATAAATCAAGGAAACCAAAACTGAGTTATTTGAAAAATGAAATTGATGAACCTCATGCTGGAATAATCAGAGGACAAAGAGAGCTATTATCAATAATGGAAATGAGAGTGAAGGCAACACTACAGTAGATTGATCCTAAGGACATTAAAAAGAGTAAGGAAATGATCGTGAGTAACTTTATGTCAACAAATTAGATAAAGTGGACAAATTCCTTGAATAGAAACTATGAGCTCATTCAAGAAAAAATAGGTAACTTGGAAAAAAATTTTGTGTATTGTGTTTATGCCTTGTAACCTGAGAACTTATTAGTTCTTATCATTTTTTTAATGGATTTCTTAAGATTTTCTATGTAAAAGATCACATCATTCACAGACAGTTTTACTCCTTCCTTCATAGTGTTGCCCTGTTAGAACACCTAATACAATGTTGAAAGGCAGACTTCTTGTCTTTTCTCTGATCTTAGGGGGAAGCACCCAGTCTTTTACCTTATAACATGCCGTCAGCTGTCAGGTTGCTCCTCAGGAAGTGGTTTGGGGTATGCTCACAGTCATGCTGAGATAACAGTGGTTTTGGTAGACTCGTCTTCCTTTCTTTCCTTGGACACACCCAGGCGTTACACTTCACTAATTTCCAGCAGATTGTTCTCTTGTTGTTAATTTATGACTGGGCATAAATTGCTGTTCAAATTACTCCAGTCAAGGCTCATTTGAGGGGATAGTTTCTGAGGTCAGCGTTTGATATTTGTTCTGACTCCAGGAGGATTCTGCCTTTGTTGTTTTTTTATTTTGGCAGCACCCCATGACACACAAGATTCTAGTTCCCCAACCGGGGATTGAACCCACATCTCTTGCAGTGGAAGCACAGAGTCTTAATTACTGAACCACCAGGGAAGTCCCCCTCCTGCTGTCTTCTTTCTGGTTCTCTTCTGAAAATTCACCAGCCTGCAGTTTAGCATGTATCTTGAATTTCCTTCCAAATGTTTTTCACCACAATCTGCACTGTCCCTGTGAATACTCTTAGGCTTGGTCTTCTCTGTGGTCTGCTGCTAATAAAGTCGGTTCCTTTAGTAATTTTTTTTTTTTTTTATGACCTGCTTCTACTGCCAGACACTGTCTCTGAGCCAGGTATCTGAAAATGGGTGGGGCATGATGGCAAGCTTCTCTTTAAATAACACCCTCATTCTAGGAACTGGGTGTTTGTAGGGGTGTGGAGGGCAGCTGTATGGTGTCCTCTTGGCTTGCCTCTCCTGGTATGGAACTACTGCTTTATGAAACAGGGCAAGGATGCTCAGGATCTCAGTGTTGTCTGAATGCACACCCACGGTAAAGCCTACATTCCATGAGTGGGAACTGGGCAGAAGGGAGTCCCCACCCCTCAACCACACTCAACAAGGACTTAGCCTCAAAAGAGGTAGGTAGGGACTTCCCTGCTGCTGCAAGTGTTAAGAATTCTGCCTGTGAACACAGGGGACATGGATTCGATCCCTGATCTGGGAAGATTCCACATTCCTCAGGGCAACTAAGCCTGTAAGCCACAACTACTCAGACCATGCACCCTGGAGCCCATGCTCCATAACAAGAGAAGCCACTGAAATGAGAAAGCTGCACCCCACAGCGAAGAGTAGCCCCCACTTGTCAAGATTAGAAAAAGCCCACAGGCAACAATGAGGACTTGGTGCAGCCAAAAGCAAAAAAAAAAAAAAAAGAGGTAATTAGGGGCAGGATGAGAAACACTGATGTTTTGCTCCACCTAGAAAACCCTCCCACTGGAAGCTGGAGGGATAGGGAGCCCTGCAACTAAATGGAGTACAGTCTCGGTGTGGCTGAGTTGGGAAGGAGGGAGTGGTCTTGGTTCAATACTACAGATTCTTTTCTTACTCAGTTTTCATATATTTTCTTGAATAGATGTTTCTTTATTTGTTGTTTGTGCTTAGCCCCGTTCCTAGAGGCTTGAGGTGGTTGGGTTTTTAAAAATAATTTTCACCAATTTCGCTGGTGAGTGGGTCAATGGAGCTCCTCTTACTATCATGGAATCTCCAGCTGCTTAAATTTTTTAAAAGATGTTTTTGTGCAAAAATGCAATGGTCCAGAAGAATCTTTGTATAATGTTTGCATTTGATAAAAAATAGTAATTAAATAGGAATTCCCTAGCAGTCTGGTGATTAGGACTCTGCTCTCACTCCTGCGGACCAAGGTTCAATCCCTGCTCCAGGAAGTAAGATCTTGCATGCTATGCCGTGTGGCCAAAAATAAAAAACAAAAAAAGACAAACTTGTAATATAATTTTTAAATATAAATTATACATAATGTTATATATAATAAAAATAATTTTTCTAATTTAGATTAGGGTTTTTTGAAGGTATTACATGTATGAAATAGTAGGAAATATATTTTTCTTTTATCTTTGTTGTACATTAATCCTTTTTTGTGCTCCATTTTTTCTCATTACATGCAATATTTACAAATATTAACCTTAATAGAAAAGGGGTTTGTGTTTTTTTAAATCAGAGAACATCAAAACCTTCCTTCAACTGCTAATTAAGCATTACTCCAAATATACATGTTGGCATAGTAAGTTTTTTATTACATATTAAGACTATAGGAAAGTGATTTACTAACTACATTGTATTCAGTTCCTTAAATAAAAGAAAGATTTTGTCACTGGATTTAGAAATGCTTGTTCTGAACTTTGAAGTCACAATCTGTCATCCCACTCATTGTTTATCTAGCTATGTATGCTGTTAAGGTCCATGCCCTAAGTGCTGTGTGTGTATTTGTTTTATTAAAGTAGATGATTAACTAGTGGGCATACTAAAATCCCATTCATCATAAACAATTTTTTGATTAACTGGAAAACAATACTTACAATTCGTTACCTAGTTTATTAAGCACCCACTGTGTGTTAGGTGTTCTGCTTTTGAGATATATGCAGCAATAAAAAGTAAGATGACGATAAGCCAAGATTTATCATTAACTAGTAGTAGAAGTACAAATTATCTGTTCTGGATACTTGGAACATTCATCCTTTGCCCTTTAAAAGACTTGGGCGCATAATATAACACAACATAAAGAAGAATGAGATTCATTAAGTATATACTATATACTAAACAATTAGCTTAATAAACATATACTTTAATGATATTTAACTATCTGATAGCTCACTTAATCTTTGTAGCAGAGCTATGAGGCAGATACTATTTCCCTCTAGTTTTGTAGGCAAGGAAACTAGAGAAATCAAGTAAATAACTCAAAGTTATATGGTGGGGCTAGTATTTAAATGCAAGTCTTGTGACTTCAAAGCTTATTGTCTTTTTAAAATGTTTTATTTTATTTTGGAGTATAGCCAGTTATGATAGTTTCAGGTGAATAGCAAAGGGACTCACTCAACCATCCATATACATGTGTCCATTCTCTCCCAAGCGCCCTCCCATCCCTGCTGCTGCATAATATTGCAAAGCTCACTGTCTTAACTGTAAAACCAAGGTCCTAATTCAGTACTACCCACAACTAGACAAACTCTTGAACAATAATTTGTTCAAATAGTAAGTAGTTAGCACTGAGCGAGTTAATATATGACAGGAAATGTCATTGACAGTAACGCAGACATATCCTTGAAGATACACTACACTAATATTACCAAGCTCTTCGTCTTAGAAATCTTTTTTAAAATTTTCTTGGCTGTACCTTGTGGCTCCTAGGTTCTTAGTTCCCTGACAAAGGATTAAACCCATGCTCCCTGCTGTGGAAGCTCAAAGTCCTAACCACTGGACTGCTAGGGAATTCCCCATATTAGAAATGTTATGTAACAAAATAAAGGTGATCAAAATATGGCAATAAATTTGTTGCTGCTCAGTTGCTCAGTCATATCCAACTCTTTGTGACCCCATGGACTGCAGCACGCCAGGCTTCCCTGTCCTTCACTGTCTCACCACCTTATGAGCTCAAATTCACATCCATTGACTCGGTGATGCCATTCAACCATATCATCCTCTGTTGTCCCTTCTCCTCTTGCAATAAATAAGTATGTCTTAAGGTCATCTCTCACATTTATCACTTATATTGAGTACATGTACTGCAAAGTTTTATGATGATTCTTGCCAAGTGTTGTTTTTTATTAAGATATAATTCCCATATGGACAAATTTATCCTGAAAGCATACAATTCAATAATTTTTAGTATATTCATGGGAATTCCCTGGCAGGGCAATGGCTGACACCTTGCCCTTTCACTGCTGAGGGCCAGAGTTCAGTCCCTCGTTGGAGAACTAAGATGCCACAAGCCACATGGCTTGGCCATAAGTAAATAACCAGAATGAGAGGTGAGCTTTTGTAGTTAATTAATTAACTTATTTTTGACTGCCTTGGGTCTCCGTTGCCGTGTGGGCTTTCTCCAGTCGCAGTGAGCAGGGGCGACTCTCTAGTTGCGCTGCTTGGGCTGCTTGCTGTGGTGGCATCTCGTTGCACAGCACAGGCTCTAGGGCACTCTGGCTCAGCAGCTGTGGCTCACAGGCTCTAGAGAGATGGCTCAGTAGTTGTGGTGCCTGGGCTTAGTTGCCCGCAACAAGTGGGGTGTTCCTGGACCAGAGATCGAACCTGTGTCCCCTGAAGTGCCAGGCAGATTCTTAATGACAGGACCACCAGGGAAGTCCTGCAAGTGACAATCTTTGTTTACTGAAATGTCAGCAACATTCTTTGTCCACACATCCCTGAAGCAGTGCTGATAATTTGATATCTTCAGTATATTGATATCCCAGGAAAAAAGCAACTAAGTGGTAACAAATTGAGGGCACTGCTTAAGGCTCTCAGGTACAACTGTAGTCAGCACAAGGTTTCTAAGCCTTAAATGTAAGCCTCACTGATGTTCTATTCTAGCAGTTTCTAAATCTAGCAACATTATGAAATCATTTAGGAAGCTTATTGCCAAATGCAAAAGAGATGGAAAATTTTTGTACACATCTTACAAGCAATTATTAAATTATATACTCTTTGGCTTTCCAGGCACCAATTTATAACAGGCTGCTGCCAAATTACAACTGAAAAGGTCAAAGGAACTTAAAAACATGGAAAAAAGTCTGCATCAATAAGTAGATAGGATCCAAATTCTCTGAACTTAAAAAAAAAAAAATTCTCAGTATTTAACAAGACTAGACTGAAGACAAACACGACAGAGATGACATTCAACTTCTCTTCCAAAAAAACCAGGATGTTGGTATGGTAAGTAAATAGAGGAGATCTTGGCAGAATCCAACTATCAACCTCTAATTCAGTGGAATAAAGAAGTGGCAGAAAGGGAGTTCTTGGTGGCCCAGCAATTAGGACTCAGTACTTCCACTGCTGTGGCTCAGTGTTCAACCCTGCTCAGGGAACTGGGATCCCACAAGGCAAGAGACTCCACCAAAGTAGGGGGAAAAGTGGCAGAAAGAAGAATGTCACAAGACTTCAGGGGAGATTTCCAACTTAAGGCCACATTTAAAAGGCCTTTAAAAGCCACAGGAGTTGGAAGGCCTCAAGGCAAGCACACGCACACCAAACATAGGCCAGCAGGTAAGGCAGTATTTCCCCACTTGGGAGGGAGTTGCACCAGGAAAAACACAGAACATAGCCATGCAGACTATATGGAATGGTAGTTGGGCCAAATGAGAAGTTAGACAGCTGACCCTGGTAGGGTGATTTCACCAGACACAAGAAGGAAACCCTCAGGATGTTGGATTATGAGCACAGTCATGCAAACTGACACCAAAGATCTCTCCTGCTTAACGACTGGAGAAGATGTACTCAACAATAAGACTGTACAATGTGAAGATCCAAGGAGGCTCTCTTTCTTTTGTTTTTAAGCAAATATTAGACTTGAATAGATCTTTTTTCTTTCAGGAATGAAAAAAACTCAAAATGGAACCTATGGGACAATTCTGCAACGTAAATGAGAGAACTGAATAGCAAAGAGCAAACTGTTTTTCAATCTTAATCCCCCAAATATTCAGAGTGCTTATTGTGTGCCAAACACCATTCTAGGCACTTGAGGATATTATGTCAACGAATCTTGTTCACATTGAGCTTATACTGGGGGAGAAGGAGGAGACAGACACCAAACAGAAATTTTTAAAAGTTAGTATATATATAAAACAAACAAACAAAAGAAAACAAACAAACAAGTTAGTATATATATTGGAGGGGCTTCCCAGGTGGCTCAGTGGTAAAGAATCCACCATTCAATGCAAGAAGCGGAGAAGATGCGGGTTTGATTCCTGGGTTGGCAAGATCCCCTGAAGACAGAAATGGCAACCCACTCCAAAATTCTTGCTTGGAAAATTCCATGGACAGAAGAGCATGGCAGGCTACAGTCCATGGGATCACAAAGAGTAAGACCAACTGAGTGACTAAGCACAGCACAGTAATCCAGGTAAGAGATGATAATGATTCAGGCCAGAGTAGCAGGAATGGAGGTGGTGGGACATGGTCATATTCTGGATATATTTTGAAAATAGAGCCAACAGATTACCCAAAAAAATGGGTAATAGTGAGAGCTATAGTTTTTCCAGTAGTCATTTATGGATGTGAGAGTTAGACTATAAAAAAAGCTGAGTGCCAAAGAATTGATGCTTTTGAACTGTGGTGTTGGATAAGACTCTTGAGAGTCCCTTGGGCTGCAGAGAGATCAAACCAGTCAATCCTAAAGGAGATCAGCCCTGAGTATTCATTGGAAGGACTGGTGCTGAAGTTGAAGCTCCAATACTTTGGCCTCGTGATGAGAAGAGCTGACTCACAGAAAAGCCCCTGATGCTGGGAAAGATTGAGGGCAAGAGGGGAAGAGAGTGACAGAGGATGAGATAGTTGGATGGCATCACGCACTCAATGGACATGTTTGAGCAAACTCTTCGAGACACTGAAGGATAGGCAAGCCTGGTGTGCTGCAGTCCATGTGGTCGCAAAGAGTCAGACACGACTTAGCAACTGAACAACAACAGTGAGAGAAAAAGAGTAGTCAAGGATGACTCCAAGATTTTTGGCCTGAGCTACTAGAGACTTGAGGTTATTATTAACTTAGCTGGAGAAAGTCTGCACAGAAGAGATTTTGAAGGGAAAGATGAGGAGTTTGGTTTTGAACTTAAGTTTGGGATGCTTATTGGACATCCAAGTGGAGATGTAAAGCTGGCAGCCAGATATATGAGGCTGCAGTTTTAATGAAATGTTTACAGTAGAGATAAAATTTGGGAAACCTTCAAATAGTTTTTAAAAGCAAGAGACTGGGACTTCCCTGGTGGTCCAGTGGCCAAAACTCTGTGCTCCCAATGCAGGGAGCGTGGGTTTGAGCCCAGGTTGGAGAACTAGATCCCATATGTTGCAACTAAGAGTTCGCATGCCACACCTAAGGATCAGGAGCTCTGAAACAAAGACTTGGCACAGCCAAATATACAAATAAATATTAAAAAAAAAATAACAGTACCTCTGAGGTAGGTACTATTAAAAAAATAATAAAACCTGGGACTGGCTGATATGACAGAGAAGAGGACAAAGATCTGACAGGCCTTGGGACACCTGAACATTATTAGTAGTCAGGGAAAAGAGGAGGTATCAGAGGAAAGGAGACAGAGGAATAACAAGCATCGAGATGGGAAATATTCAGTGTTGTGGACTGGAAACCAAGCAGTCAGCTTTATAAATTGTGTATCAGATCCTTTCTAGAAAACAGAAAGAACAAATTTTTCTGTTTTCTATGCCCTCTTCCTCATTTTCCCAACGACTTGGCCACCAAAAATGGGAGTGAATATGAGAGGGATACATTTCCTAAAACACAAAAGAGTCCACTACAGCAAATTTGGGGAGGGTGAGCCTTGGTTAAGAATGAGCCTGAAGTCTGATTTAGCTAAAATTTGAGGTGAAAATTTAAAAATTATACTTTCCATGTTTTGATAGTGACATGTTAGTTGCTCAGTTGTGTCCAACTCTTTGAGACCCCGTGGAGCCTGCCAGGCTCTTCTGTCCATGGAATTCTCCAGGCCAGAATACTGGAGTGGGTTGCTGTGCTCTCCTCCAGGGGATCTTCCTGACCCAGGGATCAAACCTGGATCTCTCTCATTGCAGTCAGATTCTTTACCGTTTGAGCTACCAGGGAAGCACAAATAATTGTGGGAAATGGCCCTAAATTGCTATCTCAATAACAAAGCTTTTTCAAAAACACCAAAAGATTTTTATTCATTTTTTTTTTGTTACATTTCTAGTTTCCATTGCTAGAGAAAACAGTAGTGCTGGCTATTTGTTTTCAGTTGATTGAGTGTGGTGTGGTGTGTGTGTTTATACAGGATTGCACCAGAACAGTTCTGTGTCTATCTCTTAACTGGTTTAGACAAGTTAGACCAAGCGACGTTTTCCCACATGCCAAACATAATATTGACTTGACACATTTGTATGAAAAATAATCAATAAAAATGAAATCACAAAATCAGTAACAATCATTTTAAAGGGATGGATGAAATTTCATGTCAGAAACTGTGATACTTCTAGGTATGATATGAGAGACATTTTTAATGTTTTTCTTTAACTAGAAGTTCCTAAACATTACATTTAAAAGCATGAAGCTGATATTTTTAAAACCTGTGTATTTTAATGAGGATAATCATTACCCTATAAGACATCTTCTGTCTGCCTAATACAACAGATACTGAAAGAAATCTAAGTGGTTAAGATACGCTCCTTGCCCTGGACAGTTTCCCAACTTTGTTAGGCAATCGAGATGTGTGTGCTGAAATAATTAGGCAGTATCACTATAACAGTGCCATAAACAGTAATGTATTTGATAAATGCCATGATTCTATGGAAAAGGAACGTAATGTGCTCCATCGCTTAGTCCTGTCTGACTCTTTTCCACCCCATGGACTGTAGCCTCCAGGCTCTTCTGTCCACTGAGGATTCTCCAGGCAAGAATACTGGAGTGGTTACCATGCCCTCCAGGGAATCTTCCCAACCCAGGGATTGAACCCAAGTCTCCTGAATTGCAGGCAGATTCTTTATCCTCTGAGCCACTAGGGAAGCCCAAGGAAATGAGTGGGTCATCTGTCCCTTCTCCAGGGAAACTTGATTTTTTACCAGCTGAGCTATCCAGGAAACCTGAGAAGGGAAGGAATATATCAGTGTAACCTGGAAATGTCTGTCCAGCAAAGAAGGTGGAATTTGAATTAGGCCTCCAAAATGCATAAAACGTGGACAAGTGAAAAAGAGCATTTCACCAGATAAGATAAATCTTTGAAATGTTATATAAATCACCAAAGTAGTCACTGAGGTCACCTGCCTTTTTCAAAAGATCCAATATTAGTGTTTGTCAAGATTTGTTTTCACAAATAGGATGAGCGTTTTATCTCCCAAATAGTGAGGATGGACTTGTGCATTCAGGTACCCAGTATGGGGTAGATTACAGCTAATTGGTCTGCTGGGTACCTGAAATCCCTCCTAAATGGTATCTTATCTCTGTGAGAAGTAGTCAACAGAGAAACGACAGGAAATTTCTTCAACAGTGGTGAGACTGGTTTTACTGCCACCAGGGGGAGAGAGCACACAAAGAAGGCCAATCCTGACACAAGTTTCTAAATCTTAGGAGCCCATGTCTAACCTACTCAACTGGGGTCCCCAGGGTCGCAGTTTCTCGGCTAGCGTTTTTTTAAATAACCATATGTATGGATACTTCTAAGCATTTTGAAGGAACTACGTGTAGGAGCTTTCTCCAATAAGCTAACTCCCATATAAAAACTATTCTGATTTAATAATCTGTTCACACAGGCATCCTCCTTCTAAAAAGATATTTATTATGTGTGCCGAAGGTTTAAAATGATTGCTAAATCCCCAAATTTCGAGAATTAAACGGGGGAGCAAGATTCTGGCAACTAAATTATTGGTCTCAGATCACTCACCAGAGGTACCCCAGCACTGCGTCCCTGGATTTCCTGTTCTCAACTTCCCCTTAACAGCCCCCCTTCCCTTCTTTCCTAGTTCTGTCCCTAACCCACTTGACCCAGAGTTATCTTGGAGGCGGCACCGATTTCCTTGGCAGCCAGCCCCAAGGCCAGCCAACTGCCCTCCTGACTGTGAACTCTGGACATTGCTCTCCCGGGCCAGATAAAGATTTGTTCTTTACAGGAAGGGATGCATGACAAATTCGAGGCATTTCTCACCATGACAGAATTTTAAGCCCTTCTGCTCCAGACCCAGCAACTAAAATACATGAATTAGCTCGTGTAATCTTCATCAAAATACTCCGTGAAGCGGGTACTGACATTGCGCCCGAGTCACAGGTGAGGGCAGAGGCCCAAGGCAGTTAAGCAACAGAGCTCATCCACGGTGCATGCGTCTGTCACCGAAGCCGGCCCGGGCCTGGGCGCGTGCGCCTGCCTGCGCGTGGGCTGTGCAGACGGCTGCGCGGTTGCACCGGGCCGGCGCGGACTCGCAGGGCTCAGCACACCACGACGCATCCCACCTGGCCACCTCCGCCGCCGGGCGGGGCCGCGGCCGGCACGTGACCGCGGGGCGGGGCCTAGCGGGAGCCCCGCCCACCCGGGAGGTTAACTGGCTGCTCCGAGCCGGGCTCCCACTTCGCGGTGCGGTCGTCCGAGGCGCTCGTGTCCGGCGGCTGCGGCCATGGCGACGGTGCGGGAGAAGGCGGCGGCGCTGAGCCTGTCGGCTTTCCAGAGTCCGGCGCGGAGGCCCCCCGGTAGGTGCCGAGGACCCGGTCCGGGGGCTGGCGGGGGACGCGGGCTGCGGGCTACGGCCAGGTCTGCAGCGGCCTCCGCGAGCCCCCGCACTGCCGGGGCTCCTGGGACCCGCGCCCCCGCGGTGGGCTGCCGCGCCCGAGCCTGCTGTCTGGCAGCCAGCTTTCTCCTGAGTTCCCCAGACTTGAACTTCGCCGCGCGCGAGTCTGCGCCAGCTGCCTGCCGGGCATTCTCAGTGGGTTTCCAGACGGGCTCCCCATCGTTCCTGGTGACTGTCTGAGCCGCACGCCGTGGCTGCACGGTGTAGCCCGGGGCCGAGTGCCTCTCTGGCCCGCTTTGTTCCCCAGACTCTTCCTGGGAGGGCTGAGAAGTTTCTGTTAATAGAAGTTTAAGTTCTGCCGGCAGGAACTTGGCATAAAAGGCATTTATTAGTTACGCTCTCCGGATAAGCAGTATTAAAATGAACAGAAGTTTTTGATTTTCAGTGCTTGCTTCAGATTAGGGGAGACAGTGAATTTTGCCAGCTTAATCATGTCTTAGGGGGCAGGTTACTTAGGATGTTAGTATGCTACATCTTGGTTTCTTTAAATGTCCAAACAATTGAACGGAATCGGATGATCAGTTAAAATTGCTGATACGTTAAAATTCCGATTCTAGCATACCCTACATCTCAGTAGACAGAGTTAAGACATCCAGATAACACTTGACTTTCTTGTTTTCCTTTTAGAAAACTTACACTCCGCCTCCGGCCCTTTCTGTAGCTACTGTGTGGGATGCTTATAGGATAAGCATTAAGTTGCCTTATTATTAAGTCTTTCATTTGTAAAAAAGCAAACCACTGAACTTTGAGTCCTCCCTCAAGGTGACAGTGGTCAGTGGGTCGACGTAGGTAAAATTGGGTACATCTCAGTGGCCCGGATTTTGTGTGTTACTTATAATTAGAAACGCTCCTTTTAATTTTCAAAATGTTAATGATAAATTGTAATAGACAACCACTTCTCATTTGTACTTTTCTAAGAACTATCTTAATATCAATTTCACTCTCGAATTGAAAGGATTCAAATAAGCATATGATGGGTACATTCAGAATTTCTCCAGTGTTTACAGTGTGAAGAGAAGGGAAATACTTCATCGTTTAGGAGTATAACATCAAATAATATTGGAAACAGTCTTGGGAAATCTTGAGGCTTCCTGAGTGAAATTGTCAAATGTTACGTGATTAAAAGCCATGTCTTCTCTAACAGCTGAAATACCAATTCTGAGCTTTGGCCATTGGTGAGCAGATTCTTAGGATAAGGGAGTGAGTATGTATTCAGAATTAAATGGATGACTCTCAGAGGAAAGAGTTGAAATGTTGGTGATCGAACTTGAACCCAAGGAAAGAACCACTGTCTTTTGCACACCAGGTGCAGTGGGCAGAGAAGGGCCCGCTGCCTTTTCTCGTTTGCTTTGCTTGCTGCAGTTGGAACCCTACCTGTTATCCTATGTTGATCCCCCTTTCACTCTTTAGTAGCCTTGTCACGGTGTTCGTGAGCACTGTAATGGGAGCCTCTGGTTCTTGGTTCCTTGCCATTCTCTTTCTGTGTGCTCTGGCAAGCAACTTTGTGTCTGTTTCTCTACCTATTAATACTTCTTCCATAGTTTACAGGGGCTGTAACAACCAGGGACCTGATTTATGTAGAAGAAATAGTCTGTATGCTAACTTTTAGTAAGTCCTTTGAAGATATTTGCCTTTTAATATAGACAAGCAAGAAAGTGGTATGTTATCCTGTTATCCCTTTCTAACTGTAACCTAATTCTTTGAATTCACCTGATATCACTTTTCTAGGGAGCTCGAGTACTTCCCATATGCTCTCTCATTAATCTGTATGAATTAAAGCAGGGGCCAGTGCCTACTTTCGTTGATAGTTTTCTAAACATATTTTAAGATTGTTTATTTATTTTACATAGTTTACCTGCAGCCTTCTTTTCAGAGGCAGTGTCAGTCTTCAGCGTGACATCTCTAATGCTGTGTAAGAGGAAGACAAACTTGGGGCTAACCAAAACCAATATGCAATAAAAGTGTTGTGATATTGGTATTGGTGTATAGGAAGTTTTCCCCACTCAGTCGCAGCTGCCTAGTTTAAAACCCAAAGCCCAGCTCTCTACATGTATCTATTTTCATGAGATTTTGGTTAATGTCCAATAAATGTAGTCCTTTTCCTTTGTCTTAATTCTGTGAGTAATGTTTTAAAAGCTGTTTTGAAAAAAAGTAATTCTTAAATACAATTCTCCCAATCCTAAGTGATTTCAGATTTTATATACTTCTCTTCTGATCAAGAGTTAAATCTTCTGGTATGAGTCACATTTGTCTTCTCATCTGCTAGTGATCTTTGTTGACTGCTGTTCAAAGCTTGACATCATCCAGGTGGTAGGAATGAGTAAAGGGTAAATGAAGGTGGGGACTCTGTCCCCTTAGTTCAGAGAATGGAAGAGGAAGAAAGAGAGCTTCCTTGTTTTTTCACTTTTTAAATAAACTTACACATTTTTAGAATAGATCTAGGTTTACAAAAAGTCATGAGTTGGTGCACAGACTTCCCATATACCCTTCACTCAGATTCCCTTATTATTGGCATTTTACATTAGGGCTTCCCTGGCAGTGCAGTGGTAAAGAATCCGCCTGCCAGTGCAGGTGGATGAAAGTTCAGCCCTTGGGTTAGGAAGATCGCCTGGAGGAGGAAATGGCAACCCACTCCAGGTATTCTTGCCTGGAAAATCCCGTGGACAGATACAGTCCGTGAGGTCGCAAAGAGTGGGAAAAGACTGAGCATGAGCACACTATTAACACACTGTTTTATCAGGATGGTACATTTGTCACAGTTAGTGAACTGGTATTGATATCCATACTTTTACTCAGCTTTTCTTGGTTTTTGCCGAATATCCTTTTTCTGTTCCAGGGTCCCATCCAGGATATTATTACACTTTACTGTGAATCCACATCTCCTTTGGCTTTTCTAGATTGAGATAGTTTCCTCTTTCATTTCTATACATCTGTTAATTGCTGAATATGTGCCAGCCACTTTACATATGTTTCAGATGACCCTCGCAATAACTGAGAGAAGTGGAATTAGCTGTTTTACACCAAAAAAGTTAGGCGGCTCCCCCACGATTGCGTTATTGGTAATGATGGAGCCAAGACTAGAACCCAGTTCTCTGGGTCTCTAAAACCCAAGCTGTTCTTTCTCTGTTCACAGAACCCAGCATTAGGCCTGCTGCATTAATACAACTTTCCATGTCTAAACAGTATTCACTTAAACCAGGGTTTCTGAGCTTCAGCGTTGTTGACATTTTCTTTGTTGTTGTGGAGGCTGGCCTGTCACTGTATGATGTTAAGCAGTGTCCCTGGCCCCTCTGCCCACTAAACATCAGTAGCACCTCCCCTTTCTTGGCATATAGTAGCTAAAAATGGCTCCAGACATTGCCAAATGTCCGGGGCAGGGGATAAAATCACCCACTAGGAACCACTGTGTTAACCGGTCTTTAAAATATTTTAATAGTTGGCAATAATCTGCAACTAACAAGTATTGATTAATATGAACCTTTGTGAAATATAGGGAAGTTGGAAAGAAACGGGCTTCCCTAGTGGCTCAGAAGATGCAGGCTCCATCCCTGGGTCAGGAAGATTCCCTGGAGAAGGAAATGGCAACCCACTCCAGTATTCCTGCCTGAGAAATCCGATGGACAGAGGAGGGGTCTCAAAAGAGTTGGACATGACTCAGTGACTAAACCACAAGGCACGAGCTCACTGTTTCTTTAAGTTTTGTGCAAAATATGCCGAACGGAAGCTCTCTAAATTCTTGTGTATTGTTGGGGGAGAGGTGGCAGTTTAATGCTCAAAAATGAAAATTGTTACATACTAATTTTGAAGTAACATGTTTTAGTAACATTGTGTGTTTATTTACCGTACATTGGGATCCAGTATTGGGATTCAGTTTTATAATGTCTGTTGATCTTCTAAGGAGTTAATTTATTTGAAATGATTATAGAATTGTTTTCACCCTTATATTGGTTCTCACAGCAGGGCCGTAGTTAAAACTGACTTCACAGATCATGGCTGATACTCATTATCTGCTTGTGACTTACGAGTAAATGTAATTTCTTGACCTGTCTGCCTTATAACTTGATTTTTAGGGAACTATTACTATAATAACTTGATTATTTAACATGCATTTTTAAAAGTAAAGATGATTATTAGTGATATTACAAATACATATCAGTTCAGTATTAGAAGTTTAACTTTTTGTGGCTGGTAAACTTTTTTGGGTAAATTTCAAATACATGAAAAGGATCGGTCTTTGCCTTTGAAGAATAGCTCTTATTTTCAAGGAGATAATGATGAACCTGCTTGAAAACTAAATGTTAACTAGCCTAGACTTATGTAGTGCTCAAGAGCATGTGTAGTATGTTCTAGACCTAGTTTCAAACAACTTCTGAGCCTCTTGATAGCTTCTCAAAGCTTTTTATCTGACAAGTCAAATTTGTTCCTGTGCTTCACTTCTTATATTTTGCTTGATGTTAAGTGGCCATATCTAAATGGAGAGTGATCTCTTTTAGTCTCTAAAGTCCTATGAATCAGCTTAGACCTGAAACCTACCATAAACATAGTGTTTAATTCTTGTATCAGTAAATGAAAGAACCACATTATAAAAGTTACGTCTCTTATTCAGAGTTGTTGCAGCTGGTCTCTATAGACTTTGATTATTAAGTCATGATTTCTTTTACAACATGCTTAACCAAATGTTAAACAAAGAAGCGTCATTATAGATAGTGGTGAATTTTACAAAATTGTCCAGCTCATATGCAAGTGAAGTTTAAGGATAAGCTGAAACTTAAATTCTGATGGCTAGACTTACAAAGCATTCATTTTATACTTCTGGTCTCTTGAATCCTGTTTTGATGTCTCAGTAATTCATCTTACTAGGCCATGGTCAGTGATCCCAGTGTTGATTTCAGCTCTTAGATGATGATAAATACGAAGTTTCAAACCATATGTGGGGGATTTGTGTTCAACTGGTGAAGTCAGCATTAAAAAAACAGGTTATCCTAGTGTGGGTTTTGGCACACTGACTCTTCAAGTCCAAGGTATATATATTATGTTTTAAAGTATCTGTATGAACATGAGCTAGTTTGGGTCTGTGGGTGGTGATGCTTGAGGGGAAATATCCCAGGATGCAATGGTTGCAAATTAATGGTCAATGAGAACAGAAAGGACCTGAAAGGGCTGAATTGTATTATGCCTGGAGAGCTCTGGAAACACTGTATGGCTCACAGGTGCCTACTGCCCTGCTCTAACCTGTTCTTTAATCTTTTATACTGTGTTATCCAACCTGCAAGACTTCCTGATTTCCCATATTTAAACAGCAAGTTAATATGGGGAAATATATTCTGTGTATCCTGATTCCCCTGTGAAGATTAGCCATTTTCACGCCACTGAGGCTCTTACCCCCATCAGTTGTCTTATTGATCTCAAGTTAATAAATGAGTCAGCCTTATCCCTTAGGATTTGTATGCTTCCTTATAGCTCAACTGTTGTTATATGTGTTTCATCTTTAATATTACTACTAGCCCAGAAGTCTGTTTTGTTGGCAGTTAATAGGCAGTCTGAGCTCTGCCAGTTTAAACCCTGCTTATTTTCCTTTCCTGTGTACTGTGGATAGTATATCATAGAATTTATGATTCCTACCTTTATTTTAGGATTAGTGACTACTAAGTGTTTCTAAATAGCTTGGTTAAGGATTTACAAATCTTAAAGTTGTTGTTTATTTCATCTCGTAGGCTCACTTAAAACTTTCAGTTAATCCAAGTCTTCAGTGAAAGGTTAATGCTAAAACTATCTGGTGACTTACTTTTAATATATTTATATTTACATATTAGGAAATGCTAAAATATATTTAGTAGCATAAAACTGAAGATAAGTTTAATTCACTGACCCTCAATTTCTTAAAAATAGGATTATTAATAACCATTTCAGAGAAGTTTATTAGGATTAAATGAGAGAAGGCAGAGCTTGTTATATTGTAAGTCCTCAGATGTTATCTAGTGTTAATATAATGAAGATTTGAAAAAAGAAAATGAGCAAATATTAAGTTCATTTAAATCTCAGCTATAGTCTCTGGTATATTAGGAAGTTAAGAATTAGTGAAAAAGTGAAAGTGAAGTCACTCAGTAGTGTCCGACTCTTTGTGACCCCATGGACTGTAGCCTACCAGGCTCCTCTGTCCATAGGATTTTCCAGGCAAGAATACTGGAGTGGGTTACTATTTCCTTCTCCAGGAGATCTTCCCAACCCAGGGATTGAACCCAGGTCTCCTGCATTGTAGGCAGACGCTTTACCCTCAGAGCCACCAGAGAAGTTAAGAATATTAAGTGCTAATCTTCCTTTTATATAGTCATAGTGACTGAAAACAGTACAGCCACTCCTAGTTGTGGATACCAAGGAAATGACCTGGACATATTTTGAGATTCCATGCAGTGTGTGATTCTGGCTCTACTCAATAGATACTAACTGTAGTGCATGGATGCATGCTAAGTCACTTCAGTCATCTCCAGCTCTTTGCAACTCAATGGGCTCCTCTGTCCATGGGGATTCCCTAAGCAAGAATATTGGAGTGGGTTGCTATGCTCTCCTCCAGGGGATCTTCCCCACGCAGGGATCAAGCCCATGTCTCTAATGTCTCCTGCATCGGCAGGCGGGTTGTTTACCACTAGCACCAGCTTGGAAGCCCAACTAACTGCAGTACCAGTAGTAAATTTAGAACTTGATTTATCTAATTGAATCTCTCTAATTCAACTCTTAAAACTACTCACATGTTTGGGAAACTGGCATCAATTACTTCCTTCTTTGTTTAGTAATGCATTATGAAGTATCTGGAATTTTAAAATATTTTTATAATTAAAAACAATGTTGCTGATAATTTTACACTAACATCATAATAATGGGTAGACAGTAAAATTGAAAGTGAAAAAGTGAAACGTGCTCAGTTGTGTCCAACTCTTTGCAACCCCATTGACTGTATAGTCCTTGGAATTCTCCAGGCCAGAATACTGGAGTGGGTAGCCTTTCCCTCTCCAGGGGATCTTCCCAACCCAGAGATTGAACCAGGGTCTCCCACATTGCAGATAGATTCTTTACCAGTTGAGCCACAAGGGAAGCCCAAAGTGAAACTTGCTCAATGTGTCCGACTCTTTGTGACCCAATGGTTGTACAGTCGATTGAATTCTCCAGGCCAGAATACTAGAGTGGGTAGCCTTTCCTTACTCCAGGGTATCTTCCCAACCCACGGATGAAACCCAGGTCTCCTGCATTGCAGGCAGATTCTTTACCAGCTGAGCCACCAAGGAAGCCCATAGTAAAATTACCCATCTGCTTTTGGTACTGGAAATAATACAAACAAATAGTAAAAGATTTTTTGTATTTGTGTGTGTCTCTTAGTAATTTTTATAATCAATTAGTTCAGTCGCTTAGTTGTGTCTGACTCTTTGTAACCCCATGGACTATAGCACGCCAGGCCTCCCTGTCCATCACCAACTCCCAGAGTCTACTCAAACTCATGTTCACTGAGTCAGTGATGCCATCCAACCATCTCATCCTCTGTCGTCCCCTTCTCCTCCCGCCTTCAATCTTTCCCAGCATCAGGGTCTTTTCAGATGAGTCAGCTCTTTGCATCAGGTGGCCAAAGTATTGGAGTTTCAGCTTCAACATCAGTCCTTCCAATCAACACCCAGGACCGATCTCCTTTAGGATAGGCTGGTTGGATCTCCTTGCAGTGCAAGGGACTCTGAAGAGCCTTCTCCAACACCACAGTTCAAAAGCATCAATTCTTCGGCACTCAGCTTTCATTATAGTCCAACTCTCACGTCCATACATGACTACTGGAAAAACCATAGCCTTGACTAGATGGACCTTTGATGGCAAAGTAATGTTTCTGCTTTTTAATATGCTGCCTAATAAAGTAAAGAAAATTAAAAAAAAAAATCATATGCTACCTAGGTTGGTCATAACTTTTCTTCCAAGGAGTAATCGTCTTTTAATTTTATGACTGCAGTCACCATCTTCAGTGATTTTGGAGCCCCCCAAAATAAAATCTGCTACTGTTTCCACTATTTCCCATCTATTTGCCATGAAGTGATGGGACTGGATGCCATGATCTTTGTTTTCTCAATGTTGAGCTTTAAGCCAACTTTTTCACTCTCCTCTTTTGCTTTCATCAAGAGGCTCTTTGATGAAACAGTATGAAACATGAACAGTATGAAAAGGCAAAAAGATAGGACACTGAAAGATGAACTCCCCAGGTCGGTAGGTGTGCAATATGCTACTGGAGATCAGTGGAGAAATAACTCCAGAATGAATGAGAAGATGGAGCCAAAGCAAAAACAACACCCAGTTATGGGTGTGACTGGTGATGGAAGCAAGGTCTGATGCTGTAAAGAGCAATATTGCATAGGAACTTGGAATGTTAGGTCTATGAATCAAGGCAAATTGGAAGTGGTCAAACAGGAGATGGCAAGAGTCAACGTTGACATTTTAGAAATTAGCGAATTAAAATGGACTGGAATGGGTGAATTTAACTTAGATGACAATTATATATACTACTGTGGGAAAGAATCCCTTAGAAGAAATGAAGTAGCCATCATAGTCAACAAAAGAGTCTGAAATGCAGTACTTGGATGCAGTCTCAAAAATGATAGAATGATCTCTGTTCATTTCCAAGGCAAACTATTCAATATCATGGTAATCCAAGTCTGTGCCCTGATCAGTAATGCTTAAGAAGCTGAAGTTGAATGGTTCAATGAAGACCTATAAGACCTTCTAGAACTAACACCCAAAAAAGAAGTCCTTTTTATTATAGGGGACTGGAATGCAAAAGTAGGAAGTCAAGAAACGCTTGGAGTAACAGGCAACTTTGGCTGTTGGAGTACAGAATGAAGCAGGGCAAAGGCTAATAGAGTTTTGCCAAGGGAACTCACTATTCATAGCAAACATCCTCTTCCAACAACAAAAGAGAAAACTCTACACATGGACATCACCAGATGGTCAACACCAAAATCAGGTTAATTATATTCTTTGCAGCCACAGATGTTGAAGCTCTATACAGTCAGCAAAAACAAAACCAGAGCTGACTGTATTGAGGAAAGTAGGGTAAACCACTAGACCATTCAGATATCACCTAAATCAAATCCCTTACGATTATACAGTGGAAGTGAGAAATAGATTTAAGGGACTACATCTGATACAGTGCTTGATGAACTATGGACGGAGGTTCATGATGACATTGTACAGGAGACAGGGAGCAAGACCATCCCTAAGAAAATGAAATGCAAAAAAGCAAAATAGCTGTCTGAGGAGGCCTTACAAATAGCTGTGAAGAGAAGCGAAAAGCAAAGGAGAGAAGGAAAGATATTCCTATTTGAATGCAGAGTTCCAAAGAATAGCAATGAGAGATAAGAAAGCCTTTCTCAGCGATCAGTGCAAAGAAATAGAGGAAAACAATAGAATGGGAAAGACTAGAGATCTCTTCAAGAAAATCAGAGATACCAAGGGAACATTTCATGCAAAGATGGGCACAATAAAGGACCGAAATGGTATGGACCTAACAGAAGCAGAAGAAATTAAGAAGAGGGGGCAAGAATATACAGACGAACGGTACAAAAAAAATCTTTATGACCAAGATAATCATGATGGTGTGATCACTCACCTAGAGCCAGACATCCTGGAATGTAAAGTCAAGTGGGCTTTAGGAAGCATCACTCCGAACAAAGCTAGTGGAGGTGATGGAATTCCAGTTGAGCTATTTCAAATCCTGAAAGATGATGCTGTGAAAGTGCTGCACTCAATATGCCAGCAAATTTGGAAAACTCAGCTCTGGCCACAGGACTGAAAAATGTCAGTTTTCATTCCAGTCCCTAAGAAAGGCAATGCTAAAGAATGCTCAAACTACTGCACAATTGCACTCATCTCACACGCTAGTAAAGTAATGCTCAAAATTCTCCAAGCCAGGCTTCAGCAGTACGTGAACTGTGAACTTCCAGACGTTTAAGCTGGTTTTAGAAAAGGCAGAGGAACCAGAAATCAAATTGCCAACATCCACTGGATCATTGCAAAAGCAAGAGAGTTCCAGAAAAACATCTATTTCTGCTTTATTGACTATGCCAAAGCCTTTGACTGTGTGGATTACAATAAACTGTGGAAAATTCTGAAAGAGATGGGAATATCAAACCACCTGACTTGCCTCTTGAGAAATCTGTATGCAGGTCAGGAAGCAACAGTTAGAACTGAACATGGAACAACAGACTGGTTCCAAATAGAAAAAGGAGTATGTCAAGGCTGTATTTTTATGGTAGATACAAATTATACTACAAGTGAATACACTATGGTTCACTGCAGTCCCTATATTTATTTCAACACAAAAGATGAATTTCAAATGACCCACTTTTATGACTCATGCACTGAGTTGAGGTGTTTTCCCCAGCCATACCACAAGCTCATGGGATTTTTAGCTCCCCAGTCAGGGATCGAAACCAGGCCCCCCGCAGTGGAAGCTTGGCATCCTAACCCCTCGACTGCCAAGGGAATTCCCAGGTGGAGTTTTAGTGTGCCTCAGAAACTTAGCTTTGCTTTCATCTTACACATTCTATCTAAAAAGGAAGGAAGGTTGCTTTAACTAGGAGTTTCTTTAATTATAATTCCCCTTATTCCGTACTGTTGTTCTGTTATATATTGCTCTTTTTTAGACTACCTTAAGGGAAATAAGGCTTCCCTGGTAGCTCAGACGGTTAAGAGTCCTGTAATGCAGGAGACCTGAGTTCGATCCTGGGTTGGGAGGATTCCCTTGAGGAGGGCATGGCAACCTACTCCAGTATTCTTGCCTGGAGATTCCCATGGACAGAAAGCCTGGTGGGCTATGGTCCATGGGGTTGCAAAGAGTCAGATATGACTGAAGCGACTTAGCTTGCTACACAAGGGAAGTAATCAGTTCTCAATTTCTTTGCCAAAATATTTTGAAAATAAAGGAATTTGTATACGTACCAAAAATGAGGGCTTAAAAACTAGAACACTGAATATTCAGAGGGTCATTCAGATAACACATAAAAAGGTATACTGTATTTCCATAAAAAGAAAGAGCAAGCCAGCTAGCCAGCAAGCTGGTGATTAGCTAGATTTAATTCCATTAGCTTGCTAAAACTTAAGGTCCATTTTCTTTTCATTATTTCTCCTTTTCGTCTTTGTAGCTGTGAAATATCAATTTATTAAAGTGGGGAAAAATATAAATCTTTGAAAGCATGTTTTCTTTCTTTTGTATTTGGCTAAAACCTTTATTTCTGTGCTTCTCCTATCTTTGCAATAGTCTCTAAGCTCCTTTTGAGCAGGAATCAAACTGTTAGTTTACAAAGCACTTAATTCATAAGCATGCATAATAAGCTTTTAAAAATTAGTTTATTCCAATAAGCATTATGTGTGTATGTATAACTATACGTCTGTCTGGCTATCTATCTCACTAATTAATGCTTTGAAATCATACAGACCGTGAACCAAATCCCAGCACCACCATTACAATCTTGTTCGGAAGTTATACTTAACCTCTGTGAATCTGTTTTCCATTTCTCAAATATGACGATGTCTGCTTCTTAGAGTTGCTACGATTAGATCATTTATGTAAGGTATTTAATAGAGTTCCTTGATTGGTAACTGCCACAAGGTCCTATTTGATCTGCACTGCTCACTCCCGTTTTCACTCTTCTGATCTCACTTCTGTTGTTCTTTTCCTGGGTCACCTGAGTAGGTTGTGGTGGCCTCTCTCCTGTTCTCATAGCAGAGCACCTCCCTCCTCCTCAAAGCCTTTGCTTTTTCTGTTTTCTTGGCTTTCCCCTCAGATAACTGCACAGGTTTCCCCCTGATTTTACTCAGGCTTCTGCTAAGGGATCACCTTGTCAGAGAGGTCTTTCCTGACCTCCCATCTAAAATAGCATTCTCTCTTTTACCTGGCTTTGCTTACCTTCTTGGCACTGATCTAACATACATATGTTGTCTGTATCTTCCCACAAAGTGTAAGTCCTCAAGAACAGGGACTTTATTTTGCCCATTCTTGTATCCTAACACATAGAACAGTGTTTAGCGTATAGTAGACACTAAATTTTTAATTAATTGCTACTAATAATTTCATATTCAATAACAAGCTGCCCTCATAATTGTTCCTTATTAATAACTTTGGAGAGTGCTACTTTTTACTTAAGGCTTGCTTAGACCTTATTACAAATGAGCGAGGTGAGTCTGTGATTTTTGCTGTTTCAGGCTTCAGTGTAGCCCAGAAGCCATTTGGAGCCACATATGTTTGGAGCAGCATTATAAACACTCTTCAGACACAGGTGGAGGTGAAGAAACGAAGGCACCATTTAAAAAGACACAATGACTGCTTTGTTGGTTCAGAAGCTGTGGATGTCATTTTTTCTCACCTGATGCAGAATAAATATTTTGGTGACATAGATATTCCTCGGGCCAAAGTGGTAAGAGTTTGTCAGGCACTTATGGACTACAAAGTATTCGAAGCAGTTCCAACCAAAGTCTTCGGAAAAGACAAAAACCCCACATTTGAAGATAGTAGTTGCAGCCTTTATAGATTCACAACGACACCTGACCAAGACAGTCAGTCAGGGGGAGAGAACAAACTGTGCTCACCTCCCAGGTGAGTATGCGTTAGATTTCCAATTAATATTGGCAGGAAGAGGCACCTTGTTAGCACAGTCAGTCTCAGGATATTGGCAGGGGGGATGTTTACAGGATTTTGTCTACGTTTTAGTGAGATGCTGACTACCTTTTACTTTTGAAATAGTAAATTAGGCTAAAATCTGGGTCTGTGGGTCAATTTGATAAAGTAGAGTGAACTTTTATTTGCTGTCTCCTAGAACTCTTATTTGTTCGTATATTTAGCAGAAATCCTCAACAAATTTTTATTTTCCTGCTTCAAGTTACAATTATAGTATAAAGGATATTAGAGAGTTTATACGCAAAGTGGTATGAAAACAGGAGAGGTGAAGACAAACAGGTGGGTTGTCACTAGAATCCAGAAAACAGCAGTTGTGAAATATGAAAGGAGCCAGAAAGCAGAGAATTTCATAGGACATTTTAGGGAGTTTGCATCTGATCACACAGATGTCAGGAAGGCCATAGAAGGACTCTAAGTGTGATGAGATTGACCTTCAGAAAGGTCATCCTGCAGCTATATGGACAGCCTAATGGGGAGAGCTAGGGAGGAATCTATTGTGATACTGTGATCTACAGATGAGGAGGAAGTAGGCAGCAGTGGTGGAGAAGGAGGAACCATTTAAAGGGAGACAATTGTAGAACCCAGTGACTGAAATGGATATAGGTCATAAGTGCATAGTCAACGTAGTTATTTGTCATGAAATAAAACGTTTCCCTTTTATTCCCCTCAGCTAAATGGTGAGGAGGTGACTGTGTAACTGAAGCTCTTAAAAAAAAGTTCAGATCTGACCCAAAGTCAGATATATAGTGTATTGACTTTGAAATGTTTTTTAATTCTATATGTAAAAACATGGTAAAACTTACTTCTCTGTATACGAAGGAAGTGGGAGGACAGGTAGGGCATGGTCAATACTTTCCAAATGTAGATCCCCATGCTTTATCTGAAACCCTTGGAACAGATGCTTATCGAAATTCGGAGCTTTGGAGATTTTAGAACGCTAATAATATACATATATCATTTACTAGATAACACTCCTAGACACAGGAGACACGGGTTCAATATCTTTGTCAGGAAGATCCGCTGGAGTAGGAAGTGGCAACCCACTCCAGTATTCTTGCCTGGAGAATTCCATAGACAGAAAAGCCTGGCACATTACAGTCCATGGGGTCGCTCAGACACAGCTGAGCATGCATGCAGATAACACTCCTAGAGGGATCAGGGACAGCATCTGGTAATCAAACACATTAATATTTCTGCAGTGAAAACATTCATATTAACTGGGATAGATATAAAGGCTATGATAATCTCAGAACAGGTTTTGTCACTGTATGAATTCTGAATAGACAACTTTGAATTTTTCAAAGCTTTTTGGGTTTCAGAATTGTGAATAGGGGATTGTAGATCCATATTTGATGAGCACTGTCTACCAGAGCATGCCCTGGAAATAGAGATCACTAATAAAAACAATAAGCATAAATAAGTTTGACTGTGTCTGATTGTGTTTTAAATTTGGCGACACGATTTTAGTCATTGAATCACTTTAAGTGCTCAAAGGAGAATTTATTTAGAGTGTGTATATTCAGGCTTGAGAAAGAAGGTGGCATGTCTTATGTTTTATTCTCTTAGAATTTGCATTTGTTATGCTTTTGCTGTGAAATACATAAACTGTCTAGAAACTCTTTGCTCTCAAAAGCAAAAATATTTCTATGGGCTTACTAATAAAAATTTATGAAATAAATTTGTTTTAGATATGCAGATGCATTATTTAAGTCCTCTGAAATCAGATCCGCAAGTTTAGAGGATCTGTGGGAAAACCTGAGTTTAAAGCCTGCCGACTCTCCTCATGTAAATATCTCTGCAACCTTGTCTCCACAAGGTAAGCTAAAGATGATACAGGAGGGAATAGAAGACTAACTTCAAATAAAGTTATTTAAATTTTTTCAGTCTTAACCTTTATTAGAATTTAGATATTCAGAGCACAAAGAAAGAGCATACTGTGTATTAAAGCTGCTTATATTAAGTCTTAACAGAGGTCTATTATCTTTAACAAATAGATCAGTGTTGCAATTCTGAACACTGACTTTTGTCCTATCAGCTGGCAGAGGTTCAAATCTGAAATGTTTTGCATGCAGATTTTTAAAAAAATTTATTTAAAATCTGCTCTCAGTATAGCTTTCCCTAAGATTTTATTAGAGTCAGTAAAAATTGGAAAATTATATTAAGACATTAACAGGATTCTTATGTTCTTCTTTGTCTGTGGCCATGGAATGTGGTTTTAAGGACAGATTTCCACCTTCCCTCCCCCATCCCAGTTGTGGAAACCCTGAGTGCAATAATCTGCAACCAATAGTTTCAGACCAGTTTTCAGACTGAATGAATCATTCTTTCTTCCACGGTCCTTATTAACATGTTATATGACTTGATCTCTTATCAAGCCATATTGCTTTTTACAGTACAAGAATGAAAAGAATTCTTGTTGTCCAAAGTCTATTCTCCTACACTGTAAAACAAATCTTGAATTGTTGTTCCTTTGTTATAAGAAACCACTTCATAAAACTGACTTTCTCTTTTGTTTTTCCACAGATTTATTAGCTTAGACCTGCCTAGACAGATACTGTGGTGAGCTTGTAGTAACTATTAACTGTTAACTTTTCCCCTTGTCATTTTCCCTGTGCAGTTATTAATGAAGTATGGCAAGAAGAAACAATAGGGCGACTGCTCCAGCTTATAGACCTTCCTCTCCTTGACTCCCTCCTCAAACGGCAAGAGATGGTACCCAAAGTTATTAAACCTAAGAGGCAGCCTGACTTGGTCAGCAACAGGAATTATCTGGACCGAGGGATTCTCAAGGCTTACAGTGATTCTCAGTATGTGGAAATACCTGTAATAATTTGAGTGCATTTGTAGGAAGATAATTAGTTTTAAGATAATCTTTTAAATTCTTCTGTCCATACAATCAGGTATTCTTTGTCAGTTGATATTATCATTGTTGGGAAAAATAAAGAACAAAATTACTTTGGTCAAAACTGATGAGATTTAAATGTCATTATTTTTCATATTCATTTTTTTCAACATATATCTTACTTGCATATCAAGTGAAAAAAATGATTATGCTCCATCTTCTTTCTTAAAATATAGGTCTGTCTAGTCTCTTAGAGCTGTCTGGTCTTACATTTCTAGTACTTCACCAGTTTTACATTCTAATGAACTATTAATATACTTGAATGTCAAAAGGTAGCTTAAAATCTTATGTGAAAAAAATAATCCCAACATACTGTAAGAATTTAAATTACATTTATACAATTTAAATTAATAAGTGAAGGTATTTTATAATTACCTTTAATTTTAAGTACAGAGTCAGAAATTGACCTTAAAGATCATCTGTCTACATCTTAAGATGAAGCTAATGACCACAGGAGGTGACCTGACCTGGGTGGTGGCAGAATTAGTTGTCCTAAGTCCACAGCAATGGAGGATATGATTTTTTCTTTTAACTTGTTTGTTGTTGTTGTTCAGTTGATCAGTTGTTTCTGACTCTTTGCGACCCCATGGACTGCAGCATGCCAGGCTCCCCTTTCCTTTACTGTCTCCTGGAGTGTGCTCAGATTCATGTCCGTTGAGTAGGTGATGCTAACCATCTCATCCTCTGCCGCCCCCTTCTCCTTTTGCCTTCCATCTCTCTCAGCTTGAGGGTCTTTTCCAGTGAGTCAACTCTTCACATCAGGTGGCCAAAATATTGGAGCTTCAGCGTCAGTCCTTGCAATGAATATTCAGGGTTGATTTCCTTTAGGATTGACTGGTTGGATCTCCTTGCAGTCCAAGGGACTCTCAAGAGTCTTCTCCAGCACTACAGTTTGAAAGCATCAGTTTGGTGCTCAGCCTTCTTTATGGTCCAGTTCTCACATCCATACATGACTACTGGAAAAACCATAGCTTTGACTATACGGACCTTTTATTGGCAAAGTGCTATCTCTGCTTTTAATACACTGTCTAGATTTGTCATAGCTGTTCTTCCAAGAAGCAAGCTTCTTTTAATTTCATGGCTGTAGTCACTGTCTGCAGTGATTTTGGAGCCCAGAAAAATAAAATCTGTCACTGTTTCAATTTTTTCCCCATCTATTTGCTACGAAGTGATGGGACTGGATGCCATGATCTTAGTTTTTTAAATGTTGACTTTCAAGTCAGCTTTTTCACTCTCCTCTTTCACCTTCAGTAAGAGGCTCTTTAGTTCATCTTCCCTTTCTGCCGTTAGAGTGCTAGCATCTGCCTGTCTGAGGTTGCTGATATTTCTCCCAGCAGTCTTGATTCCAGCTTGTGATTGATCTAGGCCAGCATTTTGCACGATGTACTCTGCATGTAAGTTAAATAAGCAGGGTGACAAGGTCCCGCCTGTCATACTCCTTTCCTAATTTTGAACTAGTCAGTTGTTCCATGTCCAGTTCTGTTGCTTCTTGATGCATAGGCAGGTTTCTCAGGAGACAGGTAAGGTGGTCTGGTACTCCCATCTCGTTAAGAATTTCCCACAGTTTGTTGTGATACACACAGTCAAAGGCTTTTGCGTAGTCAACGAAACAGATGTTTTTCTGCAATTTCCTAGCTTTCTCCAGGATCCACTGAATGTTGGCAATTTGATCTTTGGTTCCTCTGCCTTTTCTAAACCCAGCTTGTATATCTGGAAGTTCTTGGTTCATGTACTGCTGAAGCCTGCATTAACAAATTGAATACTAAAAGTTAGTCATTCTATTTCTTAAAATGTAGCAATTTTCTTAAGTTACCCAACTTGGATTTTATTAGAAATGGCTAATTAATATTTAATTATTTTGAAACCCTACCTTGTCTTCCTCTATTCTTTTCTAGCCAGAATCAGAGATGATAGACCATACCCAGAGCTTTGAAGTAAGCCACACTATATGCGAAAAATGCTGGTTTAGGAATTAGATCTGGGATCTAGTCCTGCCTGGGACCCTGAGCTAGTAGCTTTGAGTTTCTGGACCGCCATAGTAAATTTAAGGAGTAGAATTTGAATTCTGATGTCCTTTTCAGGCCTGTATTATAGTGGATAGCTTCTGTTTTTGCTTTAGAAAAGAGTGAAGGCATATTAAAATCAAATTTTTATCTGTGATACATGACCTAGCTATAAAATTATACATCTCTATTATACAGGCTATAAAGAATTATACATATCTTTGGCTTCCCAGGTGGCTCAGTGGTAAAGAATCTGCCTGCCAAGCAGAAGACATGGGTTTGTGCCCCAGGTCAGGAAGATCTGCTGGAGCAGGAAATGGCAACCCATTCGAGTATTCTTGCCGGGGAAATCCCATGAAACCCTGGTGGGCTACACAGTCCGTGGGGTCACAGTCAAACATGACTTAGGGACTAAATAGCAAATAGCAGCAGCAAAGGTGTATAGAAATTCATCTTAATAGGAAACTTGAAACAGCTAGTAAATCAGGTATGGGTTTATTGGTTATCCTTTGTTTTTTAAAATAATTCTTTTCTCCCCTAGGGAAGATGAGTGGCTCTCTTCAGCGATTGACTGCTTGGAATACCTGCCAGACCAGATGGTGGTAGACATAAGCAGAAACTTTCCTGAGCAACCAGATAGAATAGACTTAGTGAAAGAACTTCTGTTTGATGCCCTTAGCAAATATTACAGTGGTAGGGAACCTCTGTTAAATCACTTATCTGATGTTCATAATGGAATTGCAGAACTCCTAGGTAAGTAAGATGTTACTGAATACTAGAATTTCTCTTTGAAGAGGACAAAATTTCTTGTAACCAAAATGGTACTATGTCAAGCTGGGAGTGGCTCTAGACTAAACGGATAGACTAAATGGATCTAACCTCCATGGAAAGTATGTTTTTTCCAAAACTTACAGGGTCCATTTGGAAAGCAGCTTTACCGAGCTGTGAAGTCATGCAGGGACTTCTGGTTGCCACAGGTGAATGCTGCTCTCATCCCCTGGAAACTTAATAAGCATAGAGTAGCAGTTCTCTTTTTCAGAAAGTGTTACCAGCTCTGTCAGCATTCCCCATTCATCCTCTTCACAGTGGCAGACACTGCTTTGTCCCTGTACCAGTGAGGCAGACTGTTCCATGTGGTTTGTTGAAAACAAGTTGCAGGTTTCAAAGAATCCTATTTTTCTCAGAGTTGGCTATATCAGTACTGTGTACAGAGTGTACCCTTGAAATGTAGTGAAGTATTGGAAAACCATACATGGGCTGAGAATTTATTTACAAAGCCACATTAGATTTAACATCCTAAGATTTGTGTATGACAAGGACTTAGGACTTGCCAGTTTGAGTGTAGGCTTTCTTGATGGTGTTGGTCATTCATTATAATTCGTAGTCTTTTTGTTTTGCTGTTGAACATAAGTTTGGATGAGTTTACTGATTAGCTTAAGCTTTAGCTTGACTTTTGTTCCCTTTGATATAGTTGTGTCTGGTCAAAATTAAAGCATTTTTTTTCCTTTTGGCAAAAGTGAATGGGAAGACTGAAATAGCATTAGAAGCTACTCAGCTCTTTCTAAAGCTTTTGGATTCCCAAAATAGAGAAGAATTTAGAAGACTACTGTATTTCATGGCTGTTGCAGCACATCCTTCTGAATTTAAATTACAGCAAGAAGTAAGTCTTTTGTCTAAATGTTAATTTTATTCAGTATCTGTAATACTTAGAGGACATATTATTCCATTATCAGCATCAAGTATGCGGAAGTGGATAGTAGCCATTAATATTTAACATTGCTTTTTATATTATTTATTCTTAAAAATGAATTATATTGGGTATGTGTTCTTATACAGAGTGACAACCGAATGGTCGTGAAAAGGATATTCTCAAAAGCTATTGTTCACAATAAAAATTTATCCAAAGGCAAAACTGATCTTCTGGTACTCTTTTTAATGGATCATCAAAAAGATGTTTTTAAGGTAAAACTCTGAAAGTAAAGTTGAACTTACATTAATAGATCACTAAATTAAAATGCGTAATGTTCCATGTACCTTCCTTTTTTCTTTTTGTTTTTAAGATTCCTGGAACTCTACATAAAATTGTCAGTGTTAAGCTCATGGACATTCAGAAGGGAAGAGATCCAAATAGAGACACAGGTAATCTGAGAAATACTCCTTCCATGTCTCATGAGGATAAGTAGTTGCATTTTAGTTTCAACTAGACTCGAACCGATCTTCTCAGAGCTATCCAGACTTAGCAAGAGCCTTTTTATGTCAGAAAAGCAACCTGACAGAGTGAGAAAGTCAGCAGTGCTCAGCACCTTTACATGCATTTTAGAAAGTGGTGGGGTGGGGGGTGGAAACCATATATATATATAAGTGTAAAAGTGGTGTTTTTCTTATTAAATATGAGGACTAGATTCATTAACTGAACTTTTTACTTTTAAACTTTAAGGATATATTTATTGCCAGAGAATTGATCGAAGTGATTATTCTGACTGTACAAGGAAGACAACCAAGGATGAGCTATTGAATTTACTAAAAAATATTGATGAGGATTCAAAACTTTCCGCCAAAGAGAAGAAAAAATTGTTAGGTCAATTCTATAAGTGTCACCCAGCCATCTTTATTGAGTATTTTGGGGACTGAGTTTCCAGTGTCTGTATATAACTTGTGTATTTTAAGAATAAATTATGTATCCTAAAGATTCAATCATACTGTAATATTAGATGTTCCTCTCAGTATGAAACTGTGCTTAATAAAACATTTTTTGTATAATCTTTTGTGAAACTGAGTATTAGATGGTGTATTGACCAACTCTCAGGTGAGTTGATTTATAATTATTGTACACAATACTTTATAGAACATCCTAGGAATTTAAATGATGGGACATTGCAGCGTTTATAAAAGAAAGTATTAAACAGTAAGGAAGTCTGTAATTACAAGTTAATAGGAGTGTGGTTTGTACTTTGATAGGTATATTTCTTGACGATACAAGATAGAAATTTAGGCTATGCTAAAGTGAATTTGTCAGTTACCATAAACTGTAGACAAGTCAGAAATTGAACTGTCTTAATGCTTTTGACGACTTCAGCATCTTTTAAAGCTTATGGTGGAAAATCTCAAACATACATAAATCTGGGGAGAATAGAATAATGAGCTCTTCATGTATTCATCATCCAGTTTCAACAGTTGTCAACTCATGGCCAGTCTTGTTTAATCTATTCTGGGCTCCCACCTCAGCAAATTTCATACATACTATCACTTCACCTATAAAATTTCAGTATGTATGACTAAAAGATAAGGACATTAAAAACATAACCTCAGTATCATTATTACACTCACACAAAGTCACAATTCCTTAATATCTGCAAAAATGCAGTCGGTGTTCACATTTTCTGATCTCGAGTGAGTGTGACATTCAAGTTGGGATCCAAACAGAGATCATACATTGCAACTGGTTAATGTGCTGCGTAAATCTTTATAGGTTTTTCTCTTTGTCTCTCTCCCTTCTTTTCTGTTTGTTATTCAGTAAACCTGGTTGGCTGTTCTTGAGTTTCCCACAATCTGGATGTAGCTGATTGCAAGCCTGTACTATCCTTTATCGTGTTCTTCTGTGTCCTTCATTCCTTGTAAATTAGTCATTAGAACTAACGTCTCAACAACTTTGTATTCAAGTTGATGATTATTTTGGAACACCTGCACTGTCACAATATTCTTGGTAAATAGACATGCAGTATAATAGTTGTAAGTTGAATAGTACAATTTTAAATTATGCATTTTTACAATAATAAAACCAAAATATTAAAATAAGACTGAATTTTAAATTCAGACTTTTAATGAGGGTAGGAAAACTAAAATGATGTACCAGTATGCTAGCATGTCAATCTTTTGTTTTCAGAGATATACTGGCTAGTCTTTAAAAAGGAAAAAGTTGAGGACTCATCTATCATACATAAAATAATTCTAATAAAGTAAGGAATAATTATGTTAGGTGGGTTCTTTTGTGATGTGTATTTTGCTTTGTTGCATAGGCAGGAAAGAAAGGCAGTTCTCTACAGTGAAGTGAAAGAGAAGACAGTTCATGATTTAAGTGTGAGGAAGTTTTTAGAAACAAAACTACTGAAAGTATGGTGAGACCATAGTTGACCGAGCAACAGTGTGTGTACTTCCTGATTTGCAACCTTTATTTTGCACATAATAGAATAAACATTATTTGGCAATAAAACTAACACCTCTCCTTCAGGGGAAGGCAGAACTTTATAGTTATATTCCTGGTCCTAGAAGCAGCAGCATTCTAATACAATGTTAATTTCATGGAAAATCTAGGAAAACCACAGTTTACCTCAACTGTCAGAGTTTTAAACTACAGGCCTGGTGCTACCCTGAATGCCTTGGACAGCCTTCTTGCAGCCCTGGAGCTGTCAGTTGTTTGCTGCTTGCTCTTATTCACTCATCCCTCTAGGGAACCCATCCCCTCTTAAACACCTGATGTCTAGGTGACTGTGAGCTTCCCCTCCACTCTAGCTCAGTAGCCCATGGCTAAGTCCTACTCTGAAGGGCTTCCCTAGTGGCTTAGCTGGTAAAGAAACTGCCTGCAATGTAGGAGACCTGGGTTTGATCCCCTGGAGAAGGGAAAGGCTACCCACTCCAGTATTCTGGCCTGGAGAATTCTACGGACTGTATAGTCCATGGGGTCACAAAGACTCAGACAAGGCTGAGTAACTTTCACTTTTAAGCCCTGACCCAGACAGTCTACCCAGAGGCTAATGATACTATGGGGAAAAAATCAGCTCGGCCGATCAAGTTCTAAGTAGATAAATTACTTTATGAAGGAGCAGTGACTTATAAAGAAGCTAGTGTGTAGTGTAGAGAGATGAGTGAAGCTGAATGCAGCAAGAAATAGGAAGTGATTGAGAGAGATCCTGCGTGTCCTGGGGAGATGATGGAATAGTACCAATCACCAGAGAGGCAGCCAAACCCTAGGTAACTTGGCAGTAAATTCCCTTTACCTTGAGGTAATTTGAGTTTCCAGTTCTTGTAGCCAAAAAGCAAACTGGAACATGTGTTAATGTTTTTTAATATTTAAAGGAAACAATTCAAAATATATTAAAAGATGAGAAGCCATCCAAGTCAAGTCAGTGGTGTTGCAGCATCCTTTTCCAGCCTGGAGAAGCCCACGGACAGAGGAGTTTGGTGGGCTACAGCCCATGAGGTCGCAAAGAGTTGAACCCAACTGAAGTTTGAGGACACGTGCACACAATGCTTCAAGGAAGGTAGGGGACATCCCTAGGAAGGTGGTTTTAGCCTGGCTGCCTCTTCGGATTGCCTGGGAAGCTTAAGAATTCTTGCCTGGCATCACCACCCACCCCATCCCTCTGTTTCAGATAATAGCTTTAGAAAACATCCACATGCCTCCTCCCGACTGACCGCTGCTCCCACCCCAGGAGATTCTAAGGTGAGTTCAGAGTTGGGAACAACTAAGCTAGAGACTATGGTATATTGAAAGGACTGATGCTGAAGCTCCAAGACTTTAGCCACCTGATGAGAAGAGCTGAGTCATTGGAAAAGATGCTGATGTTGGGAAAGATTGAAGGCAAAAGGAGAAGGGGTGGCAGAGGATGCGATGGTTATATAGCATTACCGACTAATGGACATGAATTGAGCTACCTCTGGGAGATAGTGGAGGACAGAGAGGCCTGGCGTGCTGCCGTCCAAGGGGTCATAAAGAGTCACGTTAGCAACGGAACACCAAAAAGTATATTCATCTAGACTCTGAAGTGACAACTGAATGTTTTCTTCCTAAATCTTAGTTCCAGTTAATACCTTATGGCACCTACCTCCCCCTTAAAGTGAATCCTCTTCTGAAAACTGTGTTTCAGGAAAAGTTCTTACTTTAATGTGCTAGTTAATGAATGGCTTAAGGGTGCTGAATTATTGCACACGGTCTTCAATACTTTAGGAATAACTGCCCACGTGTGATCTATTGAGAAGTGGCGTTTGAAAGCAACTCCTCATTCCACTCCATCTTGTTTTGTTCTAGTTATTTAACAAGTTTATAGGCTGCAGGTAGGAGGCTTGATTGTTACCTTCATTTTAAGGCACACACGTTTGATGTTCAGTCTTAAAGCATTTTACAAAAGAACAGATGGAAGTTACGGAAATTTTACTTTTGAAGATGAGGCACCCCCACAACTATTTCTGTTCGTTTAGTTTGCTGTCATACATACAGGCTGAGAAAGGCATGGTTTTCCTGGATCAGCAACTGTTCGGGGCGGCCAGGGTACCTGGGCCAAAGGGGAAGGCGGCTTCAGAACAAGCTTGTCTTCACACGGTATGTTTCCTTTCTAGAATGCCGATGGCACACAAAATGCTGAGTGCTGTGTTTCTGAGCTCTCTAAACCGAGTGGAACCCTCGTGAGACGTCTTTGCCTCCTTGCCTTGCATCTTTTCAGGGCGAAGGTCTCGCTCTTCCTGTAGCGGCCGCTTAGATAAAAGAGGTGGACTCAAACCGAATCGACTCGGCGCCGTTAAAATGAAGCTCGGCCATCCAGGTGGTGGGCATGACTTTTTCTTAACAACCAGAAGGAGGGGAGGGGAACAAAACAACGCGGCTATAAACCGTGATGTAATATTTAAATTTGAAAACCAGGGCGGGGAAGGCTTTGCACCCGAACAGCCAATCTTTTCGCTCTCCTCGACCGCCTCCGCGCCGCCTCTCCCGCAGCCCGTCTTTCCGTACAGAAAAATGGCGCCGCCCCGTGTGGGGCCGGGGCCTCCCGGCCCCGAGTCACAGCCCACGGAGCCCCTCAGCTGGCCCCCGGCCGCGCCTCTCGCCTTTCCGTACAGAAACATGGCGCCGCCCTCTGTGGGGCCCGGGCCTCCGGCCCCGAGTCACAGCCCACGGAGCCCCTCAGCTGGCCCCCGGCCGCGCCTCTCGCCTTTCCGTACGGGAACATGGCGCCGCCCTACGTGGGACGGGCACCTCCCGCCACCCGACGCTGAGGAGCCGCCGCGCCGGCCGCTACCCGCCCGAGCCCGGCGGGGAGGACCGCTCGCCGCGCAGCGAGGGATGCGGCCTCCGAGGGGCAGAGGCTGAACGGCCCTGCCCGCCGCGCGTCGGCCCTGCCCGCCGCGCGTCCTCCCCGCCTCCGCCGCCAGATCCCCGGCCGAGCGGCGGGAGGGAAGACGCTCCGTGGGCAGCAGGTGAGGGAAGCGGAGGCGCAGGCCGGCGGGGTTGCAGGCGCTGCTCCGCTGTCCCCGTCGATCGGGCCCTGGTGGAGTCGGCGGGGGCGAGGAGGGGGCAGGCGCGGCGGGCGGGCCGAGGCCCGGCGCGGCCTTCGTCCCGCCCCTCGAGCCGTCCTCCGGGCCGCCTCGCCGGCTCCCGGCCGGCCACTCCCTCTCCGGCCCCAACAGTTGTTTACAGCGGAATCCGGACGCTGGGCGTGCGTGGCGCCTGGCGCCGGAGAAGGGGTTTCTCGCCGGCGCTGGACAGAGCTCCTTGCTTTTGCTGAAAGACCTTTCTCCCGGGGAGACTCTGGAGAGCAGCTTGGGCTCGGCGTGAGGCTCGGACAGTCTTCACGGCAAGTGCGAGGATCCTCCTACCCTCGGTTCCCTTGTTAGGCATGGCAGGAGTGGGGGATTGTTGAATGAATGAGCACACTGCACGCAGTACGTGGTTCCTCGCTGCATCCTATACAGCCGTGTAATTGTAGTTACCGGTTTTGGAAGCCGGTTGTGCACCAGCTGGCGTTATGCACGCCCTGTCGTTGACACTCCCCCCAAACCCAGGAGGTAGGTAGCTGCGTTTTACAGATGAGGAAACGGAAGTTAACGCAGCTAGTAAAGAGCCAGAATTGGAACCCAGGTAGGTCTGAGACCAACGCCCAGCCCTCCCGCATAAACTGACTGTAAATAGATGACACAGCTATCAGTAAATACTTGGTGGGTATCTGCTGGGGGGATATACTTATGTGTGTGGAGCATATGTGGGGGATGCGGTTGGTCTGGCCTGTAAGAAGTTAAAAATGTAGGTGAAGACTTGTTTTTTTTAAAGAAGAACTAGCATTTTCACGATCTGACCCCAACTCGCTGCTCCTTTGTCACCTGCTGCTTGTTCTGCTTATTTGCATTTGCCTTCGCTTGTGCCCTTTAAGTGAAACGCCCCCTTTTCACCTCCCTTCTTCCTCCAGATGATTTGTGTTTGATTTTCTTTTTTTTGGCTGCACCCGCATGGCTCTTTAGTTCCCCAACAAAGGCCCCTTGCGGTGGAAGTGCCTAGTCCTTAACCACTGGACCGCTAGGGAATTCCCTCCAAATGTTTTTTGATCGAGTGAAATCCTACTCTTTTCCAAAAGACGGGCTCAAATATCACCTTTTTTGGGAAGGTTATCCCAACATCCTTCCGGGAAGAATTAGTTTCTCCTGCTTAGTGATTTCATAATGCCATTAAGGTTTAACTGTATTTCCTTGTAATGTCTCTCTCCCCATCCCGACCGTGCCTTTTCATCGTCCTATTCCTATTTAAATTAGCATATTTTGAGTTGGCTTTAAGGCAATGATGAATGCCAGATGTCTAACATCCATCCCTACAGGCGTTCAGAGAAAGGAACAAACACTGGTGAGGTTGGCCAAGTGACCTGGGAAGGGGTAGGTCTTGAACCAAATCTTACAAGGATGGGTTTGTTTACTAAACTGAATATTAAAGACCTGGAAATCCTGCTTTTTCTCCTTATTGCCCAGAATGAGTTACTTCATCCTCAGCTCATTCCTAACATGTGAAGAGGATAAAATTAGAAGTGTTTTTGTTTGTCCTTTCTCATAGGAGATGCTGGTAATGTTACCTTTTGGTTCTTGGAGCATTTCCAGAGCCAGAGAGGATTTAGGACAGAGGAGATGGGTGTCTGGAGTGGGATGCTGGAAGGTAAAAAGGAATGACTTTAAAGCAACCTTCATATTAATAATACAGGCCTGAAAATGTTATTCCAGTAACTTCATTCTGTTTAATGAGCTTATCTGATGTTCACATAATTATATCAAATGATTCTTCTAATGTGCAGAAAGGAGTCTGCCAAACCTCCTGAAAATGGTCAACATTTCTTTTGATCCTTGGATTACCTTCCAGGTGTGTAATAAAGTCTAATTAGTGCTTATGAAAATATTTTATGATCTTCAAGTGCTACTAGTACAAATGCTAATTATTTTCAGTATTATAAATGCAGAAAACATTGTGTCTTTCTTTTCCTTTGCTAGGAAGCCCATTAGGAATAAAGAACTCAATAAAAAAATTAGGGAAAAAAAACATGATAAAAAACATTTATAGTAAATAAGAGGTTAATGTTTAGGTCTTTATTAACTAGCCCAAACCAACTTGTTAAATGTTAGTCCTCTTCTAATCAGCACCTAAGACAGTTAACACTCCAACCAACCACGTACACTATGGTGGTTTGCAACTTCCTACTTTACTCACCATCTTTTCCTGCTGACTGGCAAGGAATTAATAAAAATATTTGCCCCACACATTTTTCTTAAATGCTTCATGAGATTCTGCCTTCTATTTGTCATCTCCGAGTGTCTTATCCACATAATAGGATGGGGAACCAACTTCTCAGTCCAGTGTGTGTTTACTTTGAACGCTAATGAAAAGCATTATTTCCAGGAGGGGGAGCATATGTAAACCCATGGTGATATCATGTCATTGTTGGGCAAAACTAATAAAAAAAATAAATAAATAAATAAATAAAGAAAAGCATTATTTCCAGAGTCTTCCTTTCAGGCTCTCAGGAATTTAAGAATTAAATCACTGTTTGATTAAAATACAAGCAGGCAGTTTATAGTGTTTAAGGCCATGTTCTCGTGACATGGTACTCAGATTGGGACAAAATATTCAAAATTGTTACTCTATGAAGTATAGGGCCATGAATTTGATAGTTACAAGTGTTGTTTTACAGGTGATCTGTTTAATCAGGGAAGTAGAATATTATAGTGGGATAAGGGTAAGATCTTAGCAAGCCCGTTTATTTTACAGGTGAGAAATCTGAAACTCAAAGAGATTAAATCATTTGCTTAGAGTCACACTGCCAGTTAGTGTCAGAGCAAGAACATTTTGGTTCATTTTTTTTTTCCTCTAGGAAAGTGAATGAACTTAATTGAGAATGTCTGAAAACCTTGACAAGTCCAATATAAACGAAGCAGGAAAATCAAAATCAAGTGATTCTGAGAAAGGCCTTGAAGATGCTGTGGAAGGTTCTGATGAAGCTTTACAGAAAAAATTAAAGTCGGGCTCTCCAAGCACCCAAAGAGTGCAAAGACCTCACTGTAAGCACATTTGACTTTGGTAGAAGCATTATCTTCATTGTTTTTAGATGATGTGTTATCCTTCCTTGTACATTTGACCCTGAGCTAGGTTCTAATAGTATGATAGAATTGCCAATAATTAGCATTTAAGTATAGCATCTGTTTCACAACTAACAGCCCAGTCACTTATGGATTTTCAATTGCATGAGAAACTCACATTTTAGAATAATGTTCAGAATATTGCTGTTTTCCTCCAGCCTCAGAGACATTCCAATTTGTCTGAAATGCTCCGAGAAATGAGGGTGGAGTAAAAATTGCACCTTTAATTAAGAGTGTTTTGTAAAGTTCTAGCCAGGTCTGTGCTTGTGCAGGTTAAAAAAAAATTTTTGACTGAGTTCACCACACCCTAACTTCACTGCCTGGGGGCATCGTTCCCACGAGGCTGAGGGGATTCACTGTGCTAACTGTGTGTGTGGTGAAGTCACTTCAGATCCCTGGCAGGAAGCAGGCCTCGCCAATGAGAGGATGGCAATTTCCGCAAGTATTCCCAGCAGATGTTCCAACTCATGTCTTTTATTAGGAATCCTCAGGGTTTTTGAAGTGAGTCCAAAAATGAAAGTTTTAAGAGGGATTGTCATGGTCTAAGAATGTCAGTGTTAATATAATCTCTTTAAAGTACAAATGATCAGTAATCCTTCATATTTGGAAAAAGTACAAGCATTTGGGAGTTTAAGGTGTGTTTCTATTAAAATGATAAAAGCCCCTTCCAGGTAATTTATTAGTCAACTTGGTATTCTTAAGGCAGACATTGATGGACCCCATTTTATCGTAGTTTGTCATCGAATAGATTTTGATAAATATACTACTAGGTCACATTGTATTCAGGGAAGAAAACATGCTGTTAATAACAGTCTAACGTGGTTGTGTTACGCCTTGTCTCCAATGTGTATAGTTAGAAAGCTTCATCTGTTTTCTCATTTTTAAAAGGAGGAAAATATGCTTATCTCTTAGGGTCATTGTAAAGACTAAATGAATTCATATAAAGCTCTTACAACAGTGTCTGCATATAAAAATGCTCAATAAACACTAGTTGTTAGTACTGCTGCTACTAACTTATTGTATTTATTTATTTATTATTAAAAAGGTTTTTTTGGCGATGTCATGTGGCTTGTGGGATCTTAGTTCCCCAACTGGGGACCCAACACCCTTGGCAGTGAAATTCAGAGCCTAACCACTCGACTACCAGGAAATTCCCTCATCTGTTGCATTTTAAGATACCCAGGAGATGGCTGTAATATGGATGTTGATGGCCAGTATGTTAGTTTTATCCCTTAGAGTTTCTGGTAAAAAGTAGCTTTGGATTAGAATCTTCAGTTCTTTGATTAATGGCCTTGCCTTTGGCATCCTGTCTGTCTGATGGCATGATTCCAAATTAATGTCAAGCCAGCACTAGACTGTATTTAGTTGACATTGTATGTAGTTATGTCCTTAAGGCAGCTTATCCTGAGATCCATGATCAAGTGTTGGGGAATCCAGGAACAGTCAAAAAGGTGTATCAACATGTCTGTGTATATATATTTTTCTAGGAAGGTCAGAAAAGCTTTCACTAAATTCTCACAGTTCCATATCAAAATGAGGTTTAAAAATCAATGACTGACAATATTGTTTCTGGCTTTCTTGCCCTTTTCCCCTTGTAATAATAGGTAGGAATAGGGATATGGACTTCAGTGGTAAAACCATAACTCCGGAGTCTGGGGACCAGGTCAGGAGGCATCACTGCTTGCAGAGAGCTTAAAAAAGAATTTATAAAATATGAAATTAGTTATCTGCAGACATTTCTTCCAAATTGTGTAAATGGATAGCTAATGAGTTTAACTCTAAAATTACATCTTTGTTGTTCAGTGGCTCAGTTGTGACCAACTCTTTGCAACCCTATGGACTGCAGCACGCCAGGCTTCCCTGTCGTTCACCATCTCACGGAGCTTACTCAAATTCATGTCCACTGAGTCAGTGATACCATCCAACCATCTCGTCTTCTGTCGTTCCTTTCTCCTCCTGCCTTCAGTCTTTCCCCTCATCACATCGGGTTCTACAAATTAAAAGCAAAAAGATAGCCTTTAGACTTGCAAATTAAAATACAGAGTAATGTTTGAAGGGTAGAAATACTGTTGGTAACTGTGATGCTGTGATTTATAATGGGAAATATATGTTTGGTTCTCATCCCAGTTTCTGGCTCCGAACTTCTAAACTACTGGAATTTCCTGAGTGATGAGAGCTAGAAAGATGTCTTTTGTTACGCTAATGAGGCACAGCCTAACCTAAGGGGACTCAATTTTGAGATTAGAGGGTTGGAACTTTCAATCCTACCCAACCCTCCCTCCCACCTCTGGGCGGGAGAGAGGAGCTGGAGGTTTTATTTAATCAAGTTTGCCTATGTAATGAAGCCAAGAGAAAAACCCAGAAGGATGGGGTTCAGAGCTTCTGGGTTAGTGAGGACATGGAGGTACTGGGGGTGTGGCACCCTCTTCCCCGTACCTTGCCCCGTGCATCTCTTCTGTTTATCTGTTTCTGATTTACATCCTTTCATAATAAACCAGCAATCTAGTAAGTAAAATGTTTCTTTGAGTTCTGTGAGCTGTTCCAACAAATTAATCAAATAAAAGGGGCCGAGGGGGTGTTGGAACTTCCCATCCACAGCCAGTCTGTCAGAAGCACAGGTGACACCCTGGGCTTGGGGCTGGCCTCTGAAGCGGGACTGGGGGGAGAGTCTTTCAGGACTGTGTCCTTACCCTGAGGCATCCGATGCTGTCTCCAGGTGGGTAGTGTCAGAATTGCCTCACACTTGTCTGGTATCCGAGGATTGCTGGTGGTGTGGGGAGAAAACCTTCACCCGCTTGCCCTGCACTTGATGGACTTTGGGGGCATAACTGATACAGGATATAAAAAAGGAGAATGACTGGCCTTGTCAGAATTGGTTGGCACTGATCCGAGGTGGTTATTTGATTCTAAAAGAATTAATTCTTTAAACATAGAGCTCCTTAGAGGAAGGATCAGTCAACTGTAACATAATGTTTCCCATAAGTTTCTCTACTTCCAAATACTTTATTTATTTATTTTGTGGGCAAGTGGAGGATTTATTACTTGCAGCAAGTAAGGAGAATAACCAGGGATCTTTTCCAAAGCAATGTTTCCCTCAACAGCAAAACTGGGGGAGTTTTAAGCCAAGGGTACCTCATATTCATGAAAGGGCTTGACCAGAGACTTCTGCATGGAACTGGGATAAAGGTTGCAGAGCTGAAGCTCTTGTTGATTGCAGTCAGGAGGGTCAGAAAAAATCAGCATGGTGACATCCCCTCCGCTCTGACCAGACTTCCATTTCAGCAGATAGTTACCCTCCTTCACCTGGGTGGGGGGGCCTTAGTTCCTACAGAACTCAAAGATACCAGATATCAGATCATAATGTTTATCTTACAGAATTACTGAGATCTGCTCAAGGGCAAGCATTGTGGCCAGGCCTAAATCACAGAGTGGCTTAGGTCAGAGTGGCTTCTTAGATCTAGAGAACCTCGCCTGGTTCTTTTTCTCTGGGTACCACCTAGCCTATCTGCTTACAGTACTTTTGTTGTTATTGTTGCTGTTTAGTCACTGAGTCCTGACTCTTTTGTGACTCCTTGGACTATAGCCTGCCACGTTCCTCTTTCCATGACATTTCCCAGGCAAGAATACTGGAGTGGGTTGCCATTCCCTTCTCCAGGGATCTTCCTGACTCAGGGATTGAACCCAGGTCTCCTGCATTGTAGGCAGATTCTTTACCATCTGAGCCAGCCCTAGAGTGGGTTGCCATTTCCTTCTCTAAGAGCTCTTCCTGACCTAGGGATCGAACCTGCATCTCCTGCATTGGCAGGCAGATTCTTTACCGCTAAGCCACTAGGGAAGCCCTGCGGTACTGTGTGACTTTGCAAATATCCTGATTCTGCTTAAACTTCAACTTACTAATTGTAGCCTTTACCAGTGGATCTTTCCTGCACCAATATTACCCTTTTATTCTAATGGTGATTTTTAAAAACTTGAAGTATAGTTGATTTATTAATACAATATTATGTTAGTTTCAGGGACTTCCCTGGGGGCTCAGATGGTAAAGCATCTGCCTATAATGAAGGAGACCTGGGTTCAAGGAAATGGCAACCCACTCCAATATTTTTGCCTGGAAAATCCCATGGATGGAGGAGTCTGGTAGGCTACAGTCCATGGGATCACAAAGAGTTGAACACAACTGAGGACTTTTTTTTTTTTAAAGTTTAGTTAGTTTCAGGTGTTCAGCAAGCGATTCAATTATATATATATATATATATATATATATACACACACACACATATATATGTTTCAGGTTATTTTCCTTGATAGTTATTACAAGGTATTAAATATAGTTCCCTGTGCTAAATAGTGAATCCTTGTTGCTTGTATAGTAGTTTGTATCTGTTAATTCCATGTATGTTGTATGTTAATTGCTTCAGTCACGTCCGACTCTTTGCAACCCCATGGACTGTAGGCCCACCAGTCTCCTCTGTCAGTGGAATTCTCCAGGCAAGAATACTAGAGTGGGTTCCCGTTCCCTTTTCCAGGGGATCTTCCCAAACCAGGGACTGAACCCAAGTCTCCCACATTGCAGGTAGATTCTTTACCATCTGAGCCATACTCCTAATTTATCCCAATTAGGAGTTAATTCCATACTCCTAATTTATCCCATCCCCTGCTTCCCTTTTGGTAACCGTAAGTTTGTTTTTCTGTATCACTGAGTCTGTTTTGTATACAGATTCATTTGTATTATTATTTCATTTTTGGTTTTTTTGGAGGTTTTTTTTTTTTCTTCTTTAATTCTCTGCTCACAAACCACCTTCTGCTCCAAAGTTTAATCACCTAGTTTTCCAGTAGTCACGTATGGATGTGAGAGCTGGATGGTGAAGAAAGCTGAGCGCAGAAGAATTGATGCTTTTGAACTGTGGTGTTGGAGAAGACTCTTGAGAGTCCCTTGGACTGCAAGAAGATCTAACCACTCCATCCTAAAGGAAATCAGTCCTGGGTGTTCATTGAAAGGACTGATGCTGAAGTTGAAGCTCCAATACTTTGGCCACCTGATGCGAAGAGTTGACTCATTGGAAAAGACCCTGATGCTGGAAAGGATTGGGGGCAGGAGGAGAAGGGGACGACAAAGGATGAGATGACTGGATGGCATCACCTACTCGATGAACATGGGTTTCTGTGGACTCCAGGAGTTGGTGATGGACAGGGAGGCCTGGCGTGCTGCGATTCGTGGAGTCGCAAAGAATCTGACACGACTGAGCGACTGAACTAATTAGTAAAACATGCCATATTCAGAAGAAAAAAATCAATTGTTATTCTAGTTAATATTTAGCACTTTAGTTTATTAAATCAGATCCTGGTGAGATTTATTAATGAATGGTTGACACAGTTCTGCATTTCTAAAGTGCATGACCAGACAATTGTGGTGTCTCTGTGCTGTGCTCAGTTGCTCAGTTGTGTCCGACTCTTTTGTGACCCCATGGACTGCAGCCCGCCAGCCTCCTCTGTCCATGGGGATTCTCCAGGCAAGAATACTGGAGTGGATTACCATATTCCCTCTAGGGGATCTTCCCAACCCACAGACAGAACCCAGGTCTTCTGCATTGCAGGCGGAGATTCTTTACCATTTGAGCCACCAGGGAAGCCCAAGAACACTGGAGTGGGGAGCCGCCTATCCCTTCTCCAGAGGAACTTCCCAACCCAGGAATCGAACTGGGGTCTCTGGCGTTGCAGGTGGATTCTTTACCGGCTGAGCTACCAGGGAAGCCCTGTGATGTCTGCGAGTATTCAGTTAACCAGTCAGTGTTGACGGAGTGCACGCTGTGCAGCAGGAATCCGGCAGCCAAACAGGTACACGCGTTCTCGGTCCTCCTGGAGCTTGCAGTCTAATTAGGAAGATACTGTCACAAGCGCAGGGTGATATATTTGGTGGGTAGGCGTTACTTTTGCTTCACTATATTCACCCTACAGTAGCCGTTAGCCTGACGTTTCCCCCTGCCTTCAGTAAACATCCATTTACACGTGTGTGACTGGAAGCATCTCTGCGGAGTGTATAGACTTCTCAGCCCCTAGAACACCTTTAGTAAAGAAAGGTAGAGAGTATGAACATTCATTTCATTCATACTTCATTTTATTTTTGGAATCTGTTCACCGACTTCCGAAAGGGCGTGATTAACATCATGTGGTTCTTAGCTTCTCTAACAGGGCAGCAGTGTACAAACGCGGTGACAGTTTAGTGAGCGCTTTAGTGTTATGTCACATAGTAAAAGAAACTGCAGAGTGAGGTACACGTAACCTTCCATTCTTGATGGCTCTTGTTACAACTCAGGTCCTCTTCACAAACTGAGGTGAAGCTGGGTGGTTCAACATATTGCATCTTTATAAGCTTTCGTTTATGAATTTGGTAAATTTGAGAACTCTCAAAACAAAAACAAAAACCCCAACAAATCCACCCCACAACCCTATGATTAGCATGCAGTGAATAATTCCTGCATGTGAAATGAGTGAAAAATGTGGATATGTAATATACCCTGGTCATGTCTTAGAATTGCATCTTTCTTGATCAAACACCCTCCATTACTAAGTCTGATTTTTAAGTAGCCTTTAACTTGGACAGGTCCTGAAAACTTCTTCCTGGTTGTCTCATGGTCTCAGCACTTGGTACAAACTGTTTTGTCCCACAAAGGCCCAAAACAATGAAGACACATTTGCCTGTAACTGCAAAGAGTCTCAGTCTTTCCTAGAACATCCTTCAGTCTTCACATCTTCTTTTTCTATATTAGGAAACAGTGGGCCTTAAACATTTAAGTGACTTGTTCAAGGGTTATGTTCTGTACAGTCTAGAGAGGGCTGAATTTCTTCCTGACTTGCTCTATCCACTACATTCCATGACCAGATGGTGTATTAAAACATCAATTACCCAAATGCCTAAAATTGTTGAAAAAAATAGATAGTAAACTTATGAGAGAACTTTGTGTGTTTCTGTGATTTTCATAAATTTAAGATGGTAAGACATGTGAATATTTTGCAAAACCAAGGTTTAAACAAAACTTGGAAGCCCTGGTGACAGTCTATGATTTTTTTGTAAAAGTAAAAGAACTCAGTGGAGTTCTGATACTGAGTATGCCACAGTAAAAGTTCCACCTTCTGATAAGTAGCAACAGAAAATACTATCCTGAAGAAATTTACTAGCAGCGTGTGCATGTATATATATATATATATATAGAGAGAGAGAGAGAGAGAGAGAGCGCGCGTGCGCGCATGCAAGCATATCCCTACTGAGTGCCTTACAATTTTAGATTAACTTTATTGAGGTATAATCTATATATAATAAAATTCACCAATTCTGAGTGATGAGTTTTGACAATTTATGTACAGTTTTGTCACTACGACCACAATCATGAGCTGCTAGAGTATTTCTATCACTTCCCAATATTCTCTTGTGTCCCTTTGCGGTGAATCTTCCCCACCCCCCCCCAGTCCCAGCTCTTAGCAGGCCTGATCTGCTTTTGGTTGCTGTAATGTTGCCATCTTTATAGTTTCATATAAATGGACTCTGCTGTGCACAGTTTTCGTATCTGGCTCATTCCCTAGGGACGGTACTTTTTAGACCGGTCCATGTTGTTGCGTGTGTCGGTACTTTGTTCCTTTTTAATTGCTGAGTAGTATTCCACGGTGAGGTCATGCTACAGTTGGTTATCCATTTTGAGGTTTGTGGATATTTTGATGGTTGTGAACTTTTGAATACAGATATTTAAATGGCCATAGGTTCTCCATTTTCTCGTGTTAACACCTATGAGCAAGGCTGCTAGATCAAATGGTAAGTGTATGTTTTACTTTATGAGAAACCAAGAGGCTGTTTTCCAAAGTGACTGTACCATTTGGCATTCCTACCACTTATGTATGAGAGTTCTAATTACTCCACATCTGTGCCAGCACTTGGTAGGATTAGTCTCTTTAATTTTGGTTCATCTAGTAGGTGTGTATAGTGGTATCTGTCTGGTTTTGATTTGCATTTCCCTTATGATTAATGATGATTGTAATGATGTTGACCATTCATGCTCTGACTGGCCATTTGTTTATCTGCTTCACAGAAATGTTCAAATCTTTTGTCATTTGGTACTGGTTGTCTTCTATTATTTAGTTCTAAAAGTTCTTTAAATATTCTGGATACAAATCCTTTATCCTTGTTTTATAAATATTTTCTTCTGTCTGTGGCATGCCTTTTCATTTTCTTAATATAGTCTTTCACAGAGCAAAAGTTTTAACTTTTAAGTTTAATTTATAAATTTTTTTTCTTTTGTATTTTGAGCTTTTTGTATCCTTTTTGCCTAATTCAAGATCTCAAAGATTTTGGCCTGCGTTCTCTCCTAGAAGTTGTATAGTTTAAGTTTTTATATTTAGCTCTGCAGCTCATTCTGAGTTTGTTTTTGTTTATCATTTGAGGTAAGGGTTGAGGGTCATTTTTTTACGTATAGATTTCTGATTGTTTCAGCATTATTTGATGAAAAAACTAATTTTCCCTTATTGACCACCACAAATATATACATGTACTTCCCTGGTGACTCAGATGGTAAAGAATCTGCCTGCAGTGCAGGAAACCTGGGTTCGATCCCTGGGTCCAAAAGATTCCCTGGAGAAGGGAATAACTACACACTCCAGTATTCTTGCCTAGAAAATCCCATGGACAGAGGAGCTTGGCTGGCCATCGTGCATGGGTGGCAAAAGAGTCAGACACAACTGAGGGAATAGTACTTTCAGTTTTCATACATATGTATGTGTGTGTCCCAGTCTAGTTTGGGATCCTCTGCTCTCTTCAGTTCATATGAATATCGTTTGTCATGCCAGACGCACACAGTCTTGTTTTTTTTTCTTTAACGTCATCTGGCATGTGGCATTTTAGTTCCCCAACCAGGAATGGAGCCTGTTTCCCCTGCAATGGAAGTATGGGGTCCCAACCACTGGACCACCAGGGAATTTCCCCTGATGTCATAATTATTGTTGCTTTTCTTTAAATCAGTTAGTATAAGTCCTCCAAATTTCTTCTTTTCCAAAATAGTTTTGACCTGTCTAGGTCCTGAGCATTTCCATCCAAGTTTAAGAGTCCATTTGGCAATTTCAACAAAAACCTTGCTGGAATTTGTATTGGAATTTCATTTTATCAGTAGATCAATTTGGTAGACATTGACAGCTAAGTAATACTGAGAATTGAAAAGATCTGTTGGGCCTTGATTTTTGATATTTATTGTACTTTACTAATACCCACAAAGTCAATTTTATTTATTATTTTTATTAATATTCTCTGAAAATGCTGAGAAGAATTTTGTGAAGTTTTTCAACTTCTCCTTACATGACTAAAAAAAAGATTTTTACCAGGCAGGATATGACCAGCTCTTAGATTTGATTCCTTTTTCTGGCGAACAAATGAAAAAAGGGAAAGAAGGGAGAAAATAACTTTTCAGTGACCTAGCAAGATCTTTGCAGCTGTTAAACCATGTGTAAACAGTGCCATTTTAAAGCTAGATCTTATCACCATTGTATAAAATTAATATAATCATCCTCCAGGCCAGTGCTTTTCAGAGTATGGTTTCTGAAACCATTAGTATCAGGTGGAATCTTAAGAAATGCAGTTCTCCAGCCCCGCCCAGACAGGCTAAATCAGAAGCCTGGAGCAGGGCAGACATAAGCCCTCCCCCTGATCCTGATATAAATTAAAGACCTGCTGTCATGGGCTTTTTTTTTTTTAACAGCTTTATTAAGGTATAATTGATATACCAAAATTATGCATGTATTAATCATTGACTTTTTAAGCATAGGAATTACCTATGTTCCTTGGCTCAGAACACCTGGGGAGATTTATGAGTTTGTTTTTTTTTTTTTCTGGAAGATAAGTCTCAAACTTTATCAAAAGAAAGAGAAGAACAGAAACTCATTATGAGGGTATTGCCACAGGTGATACAGAAATAAAACTCACTGGACCTGGCTAACAGTAGTGGAAAGGGAGAAATCAAACGTAACTCTGAGGTTTTTGATTCATTGGGCCTGCATTCTAGAAATTCTTGTGTCATACAGCCTCTGATTTTTTCATCTGTTGATCTCTGAATTCTTATATTGCCCTAGTATCCTAGTAGTAGTTTTAGCATTGTTTAAACAGCACTTGGCACCCTAAAGTATTCATGGCTGTTTTTATTTGGAGAGATTCACTCATGGCATGAGGGGCTTCCCTGGTGGCTCAGATGGTAAAGCGTCTGCCTGCAATCTGGAGACCCCGGTTCGATCCCTGGGTCAGGAAGATCCCCTGGAGAAGGAAATGGCAACCCACTCCAGTACTCTTGCCTGGAAAATTCCATAGATGGAGGAGCCTGGTGGGCTACAGTCTATGGGGTCACAGAGTCGGACGCGACTTCACTCCACTTCATGGCATAGTGTTAATGATGGAGCAAATGTAAACTGCTAATGGGAACAAAAGAGGAGATCTGAAATCTGGTGTCTTTTTTTCCATTTAGGGTGGACAGGAGGCATGGGGATTAGAAAATAAACTCTCAGCTTGTTGGGAAAGTGATAATCAGTAACTTTAAAAAGTTTTTCTGAGTTTTCATATATTGTAATCATTTGCCATTGACCAGTTTTACCAAGAAAAAAAAAGATGTTTTGAGTATTGTAAATGATCTCTGCTTTTAGGATTCTAGGTTAAAAGAAAAAAGTGAATATGAAATAGGTAAATTCTCTTGTTTGAAATTGCCAGAATATTTTCATAAGTAGAGGCATAACTGAAATTATTAGCTGTTAGCTGGTAGAACCACTGCCTTCTAAAATTAATAAAAAATTTAGGAGAAAATCCTAATCTAGAGGAGCAAACCTCTTACAGCAGACTTTTGTTACAGCCAGCCCTCCTCGATTCGTGACAGTACAAGAACTTCTAGAGACAGCGAAAGGAGTCACTAACATGGCCCTAGCCCATGAGATTGTGATAAATGGAGACTTTCAGATTAAACCAGTTGAATTACCAGAAGACAGGTAAGGTGGTTACTGAGTTACCTTGTTGAGTAGAACACTGCTATTTCCCAGTTCGGGAAATATTTTCTTCACTTGATGTATATATTCTAAAATATTTTTCCTTTTGTATGTTGCTAAAAAAATGTTCCTTATCCTTGGAATTATCAGAGTTTGAAAATGTATCTCAGGACCGCTGATCCTTGACAATGTAAATAAAAGGTCTGGAGGTCTTCCATGGAAGTCTTTCATGTTAGAGTCTCCCCAGTCCATAGAATTTAGCTGCCCCCTTTTGTGTGTCCATAGTACTGTTTCCTTCATTTCTTCTTTGTGACTGTCACATTGTACTGGAGTTGTTGGCTCACTTTCATTCTTCGCAGGTGGTAAACTCAGAGCCAAGGACTGCGCTTCATCCTCTATCCCTACCTAGCACCTGACCCACATTATATTGAACCTGAAATCTGTTGATTGTAAGACACACTGTTAAAAGATGGATTGTCACAAGAAGGAAAAAAAGCATTGCCCATTATACTGTGAAAGTACCGTGAAACACTTGGGTTGCCTTTGACAGAGCAGTGACTGCTGAGTCAGCAAGCTGCAGTGTCCCCCACGTGAGGCCTCTAAACAGGACTTTACAAACGTCTCTCGTGTGTTCTGCAAGGGTAGCGCTTTTTCATGTTCCTAGTGAAGAATTACTTGTTTTGCTCTCATGACATAAAGACTGATTTTCCTGAAGTGTTAATATATAAATTGTTATAATCTGGTACCTAATTAAACATTTGTGTCATATGTCACATGAGAATAGGATAATTTTAGGGAAAAAGACTTCGAGTTTAAAGTCCTAAGCTATTTAATTATAAACATCTTAGGAAATTTTCTGATATCAGAAAATGAACAGATCTGAGCTTTCCAGTATTATTTTTATCATATGGCACTGGTATAGGCTGTTAATTGGACTAATACCCCCTATCAAACTAGATGAAAGTTATTCTTTCCATTGAAAAATAACTAAAGATAAGGTATGTGATTGGTTTAAGTGTGTCTGGGAACTCTTTCCTTCATCCAAACAATTAAAAAAATTTCTCACTCTAAACCCATAGAATTTGTGCTTTTGAGAGTGATTTGAGACAGTGATACTTGCTTTTTTTCCATTTGCCTCCAGCTTGGAGAAGAGAGTAAAGGATATTGTCCATAAAGCTTTTTGGGATTGCTTGAGTGTCCAGCTAAGTGAAGTCCCCCCGACGTATGACCGGGCCATCAAGCTTGTTGGTGAGATCAAAGAGGTGAGGCGAAGAGCAAGCTGTGTGTTTTCCTGGTGTGTTAGGAGTTTTTAACCCCACCTGTTTGTGGTAGTGTACTAGAAGGCCTTAAAGAAAGTGAAGGATGAAGACTTTAAATTGCTAGCTGAAATGTGGATTTAGTGTATTTGTGGCTTACTGACCTTTAAAAACTTTCAAACAAGCTGTGTTAACCTGAGGGCATTACTCTTATAAATGAAAAAAGGTTCAGACTTTTAAAAACAGAATTGCCTAAAGAAAAAAAGTTGTTTTATGAAACATGATGATTTATAAAAATCTTAACAGATATGAACACCTTCGATATACAATGACCAAAAAAGTGACTCAGACTTTGGGATAAAGAAGGCATAAAGTGGAGGGTAGGACTGTTTTTGCAATATCTTTAGCAACAGTTTCTCAAAGAAGTAATATGTCTGTGGAAATTACCATTTGTCACAGGCTCACATTAATTAATGTGGGGTTTTTTTCACTTGTAACAGTTTTTTCTTCCCATGTCCAGTTGATTGCTTCCTTAGAGCTTAAATGGAAGCTTAAATAGCTAGTCTAAAAAACATGTTTGTAAACATGTTTGTAAACATGTTTTCCTATAGATTTGTTGAATAAAAGGTTAAAGAATGTGCACCATCATAGTAATGATTGGTAGGCCCTTTTTTTGATAATTGTAAGTTCCTGACAAATGATATCTGACTAGGAAGCTTGGACTAACTTGGCTGTGCTCTCTTACAGACTCTCCTGTCTTTCTTGCTGCCTGGTCACACTAGGCTGAGAAATCAGATAACAGAAGTCTTGGATCTGGATCTGATAAAGCAGGAGGCAGAGAATGGGGCCCTGGACATTTCCAAGCTGGCAGAATTCATTATTGGCATGATGGGGACACTGTGTGCCCCTGTGCGAGATGAGGAAGTGAAGAAACTAAAGGACATTAAGGAAATAGTGCCCCTTTTCAGGTATGGGTATTGTGTTAATCACCTCAGGGCACCTAAAATCATAGCCTGTTTTCAGAGTTAGACTTCCTCAAGTATAAGTATTCATGCCTTAAAAAGATTAAAAAGCAGACATTTTGTTGTGCTTATGTCAGCAGCGCATATCCTAAAATTGGAACAGCACAGAGATTTGCGTGGCCCCTTGGCAAGGATGACTTGCAAATCTGTGAAGCGTTCCATATTTTTTAAAAATAATGATTATAATTAAAGAAGAAAGGAGGGAGGGAAAAAAGGAAGTGAAGAGAAGGGGAAGGCTTGAAGGAAAAGAGAAAAGACAGTAAACTTGAGACTTTGGGTGAGGTTATAGTGTGTATACTCTTTAAATGACCGAGGCAAATCAAGGCAAAGACTGGTCATTAGCATCTATTTTTATTAAAATTTAAATCTGTTTTTTACTGAAATCAATATAAATTCAATAGAACAAGAAGACATGAAATGTTTTTTAACAAGCAAATATTTTGTAAACTACAGGAAAGTAGAAAGGAAAAAATTCACCCGTCATTTTAACACACAAAGGCATAGTCACTATTGTCATATTGATTTATAAACTTTTTTAGTTTCTTTGCCTCAGCATTTTATTTTGAAAAATTACAAATCTACAGAAAAATTGCAGAGACAATATAATCAACACTCTTATAATGCTTACATAGATCCATCAGTTTTTAACATTTAGTCAGTTTGCTTTATCATACATGGAGGATGTATGCATGTATGTGTGTATTTTTCCATGAACCTTCTGATGGTTAATGTCAGATGTTATAGTTCAGCTTTATTTCAGCAAGTACTTCCTAAGATTGTGGATATTCTCTCACATGATCAAAATACAACCAGGATATTTAAGAAATTTAACATTAAAATAATCCAGTTAACTTTTAGTCCATATTAATTTCCTTTAGTCTTTTGACTGTATATTTCTAAATATATATAATTATGATCAAATTTATATAATTTTTATGCTAATATGGGCAGAGGATTGACATGATGCTGCCTGAGAATTTGATTAAATGCTTAACTCTTTTGGTCAAATGCTTAACTCTTTTCTGTAAACAGATATCAAAATGCTACTAGGCACATTGCTTATGGGGAAAATGATCTCTGACTGGTGAATTGCCTTTGGACAGAAAGGAAAGATAATGAACCATAAATACTGGATGGGACACCATACTTGATATTTTATGTGTGAGTGTGTGTGTGGGGGGAAACTTGTAGCTGGGCATGCCCCCCATCGACACCCTAGAAGGCATGCCTTGGAGTTGCTATGCGCTTTCAAGCCAGGGGGCTCCCACACTTCTGAGCTGTCTGCTCATGGTTGATATTGTAACTCTTCTTGCAAAGGAGTGCTTGGTGTCAGCCTGTTGGCAGGCTGTGTGAATAGATAGGTGGTGTCAGACCTGTGGTTTACAGTTGTGAGTCTGTTCAACTGAACCAAAGAAGACTTTCCAGTGGGCATTGCAAGCCTGACTTTTTTTTGTTAGTATTACCCCCTAATTATTTCATTTATTTTTTCGTTGAAGGTGTCGTTGAGATAATTGTATATCCACATGGAGTTGTACGAAGTAATACACCGCACTCTCTCCCACCTCTCCCAAGGGTCACATTTCACAAAACTATCATCCTCAATGTGTTGATCCTGATACAATGAGATTGAAATCTGAAATCTCATTGAGATTTCCTGTATACGTGGAAATGTGTTTATGGATAGTAATTTTCATACAATTTTATCACATGAGTTTGCATATCCACCACCGCATTCAAGATACTAAACAGTTCTGACACTCCTAGGATCTCTTGCATTGCCCTTTTATAACCAACTTATATCACTTGTTTAAACTCCTCATAAGTATTTTCAGTGGCTGCAAAACATCCTTTTTCATACATATGATTAACTGTTTCTCTGTTAAGATATACAATTAGATCATGTATAGTTATTTAGTACTTAACCCTGTAGTGAAAAGATCTCTGCCCAAAACGTTTTTCTGTATTTTAGGTTATTTTGTAAAGGTAGGTTCTTAAATGACATTACTATGTCAGAGGATGTGAACAGTTTTAAGACTCATTGCATGTTAGCAGATTCCTTTTCAAAAGTTCTATAAGCAAAAAAAAGTTTCCTCTCTAGCTTTCTTGACATCATCATGCTATCAATATTCATTACCTAGAAAAATGCTCAGCGTTGTAAGGTTACCTCAAGGTTTAGAGAGAGCATGTTTAAAAGACTGCCTTAAGATAGTTATTGATTTGTTCATTCATTCAACAAGCTCTCACTGAGTGCCTCTTATGTGCCAGGCATGGTGCTAGACAGTAGAAATAATATAGTCAGTAAGAGCCCATAATCTAGGCTTCCCTGGTGACTCAGATGGTAAAGAATCTACCTGAAATGCAGGAGACCCAGGTTCAATCCCTAGGTCAGGAAGATCCTCTGGAGAAGGAAATGGCAACCCACTCCAGTATTCTTGACTGGAGAATTCCATGGACAGAGGAGCCTGGCAGGCTACAATCCATGGGGTCGCCAAAAGTCGGACATGACAAAGCGACTCGACTTTCACTTCAAGAGCCATGATCTAGCCAGGTTAAATGAGGAATTCCTTGGCAGAGAGCCCTCTGGGAAGTAGCTTGTAGCAAACTCATCCAAACTCAGACTCCTGCTGGAAGGAGAAGGGACTGGGGAAACTGGGTGTACACACCCTACCTGAAGGAGGCCGCAGTGGCCGCTTAGCGCCAACTGGTTGTAGCCGTGATGGAATCTGGGCCCGGGTTGCCAGATCTTTTGATTTTTCAAGAGAAACTAGAAATCCCAGCCCTTAAAAACACTGTGAGCACAAAACATGTTTGTGGGTCACTTCCAGTCAGTGGTCTGCCAGTTGGCACTTTCCAGCAGTCCTCGGTTTCCTGTAGATGGATTTAGGGGCCTGTTGGGAACGCTCAAAGGAGAGGCAAAGGCCCTCCAAAAAGTGGGAGTAGGACAGAGTGGTGGCGGGGAGGGGCCCCGAATTGTTCCTCAGACCGTGTTTCCTTTCCCGTATGTAATTTTGTGGGGGGTGAGTTTATTCTGTCATATGATGTCCTGTCAGCCCCAGAGGGCGTCGGGAGACCCCGAGGGTGTTTGATCTGACTCTCACCTCTGAGTCGGGCCGACTGAACCCACACCTCGGGTTCGCATCCACCTTCTGCAGGCAGGTCACGTGGCAGAGGCGCTGCAGGTGTGGGACAGGCTTGCTGTGGAAGGCGTCCTTGGTGCCACGTCAGATTCGCCCATCGGGTTGGCTTTCAGAGCACAGACGCACAACTATGCCACCAAAGCTAGAGCATAAAACCTGCCCTGGAACTCAGAGACTAGGGCAAGGGGCGAGGAAGGAGAGAGTTAACTTTCTTTCTCTCCTAGGAAAGGTAAGTAACCTGTAAGCATGGAGACCCAGTGGTGAGCTCTGTGCTCTAAACCTCGGGTCTGCTGCCGTGAGGGCTGCCCTGGAGCTCAGGAATGAGCTCTGGGAGAGACAGGCAGTGGGGAAAATGATGTTTGCCTAGGGGCGTGGGTGGGATCAGAGAGCAGCTTAAAAATTTGCAGTCCTCTCTTCTAAATGTGTTTTTCTTAATCTGCTTTCTCATGGCTTCTCTAACTTTTCTTGCCACCCTTTGTAGGATGAAAAAACTACCTCAAATCAGCTCACTTCGTTTTGTTTTTTCTTTCTTTTTTTTTTTTTTTACAGCAGTGTTTACTTTGCAAGTGCCTACTGCTAAATACTCTTATCTCTTCCAGGGCAATTTTTTCAGTGTTGGACCTGATGAAAGTGGACATGGCGAACTTTGCTGTCAGTAGCATTAGGCCACATCTTATGCAGCAGTCAGTTGAATATGAAAGGAAGCAGTTTCAGGAGTTCTTGGAGAAGCAGCCAAGTATGTTTCATGTTTTGTGGTGCTTATTTGTTGTCTGTGTGTTTTTCATTTTAGTCACTGTAGGTTGTTGCAAAATGATATTTTCAAAACAAAATGAAAATTTACTATGGGAATACGTAAGTGCGTGCTAAGTCACTTCAGTCTCATCCTACCCTTTGCGACCCTATGGACTGTAGCCCACCAGGCTTCTCTGTCCATACGATTCTTCAGGCAAGAATACTGGAGTGGGTTGCCATGCCCTCCTCCAGGGCATCTTCCAGACCGGTGGATCAAACCAGCATCTCTCATGTTTCCGGCATTGGCAGGTGAGTTCTTTACCATTGAGCCACCTGGGAAGCCCAGTATGGAAATACAGTAGTTTCATTTGAAGACAGAAAAGCACAAGACATTAGGCCTTGGAAACTTAGTTGACAAGGAAGAGAACTCTAAGTAGAAGAGGAGGATAGAAATTTAAAAGGGCAGTGAAGTCCTAAATTAAATGAGTTTTTAACGAAAATATCAGTTTGAGGTAAATTGTTTACTTGGCCTTGATTTTAAAAATGTGACAAACTTCTTAGGACTGTTTAGCTCACATTTCTTTTCTCTATGAGGTACATCAAGAAGTTTTGCTTTGTTGGGTGCATAGACCTTCTGGTTTCATAATCAGAAAGAGTTTCATTTTTATGAACGTCTCAGATGATTGCTGGGGACGGATAACTTAGGAGCCAAACCATGTTGCGTTTCTAGGGTCCTTTTTTTGGTCTCTGCCTCGGCAGCAGATGGTCTGAGTGAACTGCGGTCTTCAGTTCCAATTTATGATGCGTTCCTTTCAGCCTGTAAATTTGCTGGTCACAGATGAAAATGGTGGTCTCTGGAGAGATTGTGTAGTCTGATCAAAGTTGCTAATTCAGTACCGCTGCTTGAATTTACTATGTACCAGCTTTGCCACAGATGACCTCGCAGTGAGCCTTGGAGGTAGACACTATTTTTTCAACCAGGTTTACAGATGTGGAAACAGATTTTGAGGGATTTTTGATCAGAACTGATGACCACAGGGACTTCCCTTGTGGCCCAGTGGTTAAGAATCCGCCTGCCAATTCAGGGGACACAGGTTCAGTTCTCTGTCAGGGAAGATTCCACACACCATGGGGCAGTTAAGCCCACTCACCACAACTTTTGAAGTGTGTGCTCTGCAACAAGAGAAGCCACCTCAGTGAGAAGCCCTCATGCTGCAACTAGAGAAAGCCTGCAAGTAAAACAAAGACCCTGCGCAGCCAAAAATAAATAAATTGGAAAAAAAAAAAATTTGACCCACTCAGCTCTTTTTCTCACCCAGTATTGTCCTGCCCCTCAGGAGACATCAGGGTTGCAGTTTACCGGCTGAAGAGCCTTACAGTAAGGGTCAGGTGCCTGCAGCCGGGGCCCAGGTCCTGGGCCGGTCAGAGTCACCCGCAGCAGCATGAAAGCCGAGGTTTCCCAGAGCTGGTGGCCTACAGAATGCTGCCTCCAGAGGCTAAAGGGAGAGCGAAGCCCAGAACTGAGAGCTTGGCCTGACCAGCGTGTGGGCAGGACCAGAGGTGTGTCCTGCTGCAGGTGTGAGGGGTGGACGCCAGCCATGCCCTCCACTGCCTGCCTGGTGCTAAGGTGGCCTCCATGGACGGGGCTGCAGCCTGTTCCGTGTCCTGTCAGGGTTTTTTTTTTTTTTTCGCTCAGACCATGTGGACAGAAGCCTCACGTTCTTGCTCTTGTGTCCCTCAGAATCCCTGGTACATTACTCAGCTTGGAAGAGTAGGAAAGCATGCCAGCAGATGTAAGACAACCAAGGTCCCCTCACCAGGGTCGGGGAGAGCACCCCCAAATGCCATGCAGTGGGTGCCAGACAGGTGACAGGACTTACCCGGCAAGGCTGACCGTAAACCGGACTGATAGGAGACTGACCTAGACAAGGCCAAGCCTCATTTTCAGTGTGGAGGGTTCTTTACACTGGGAAGCGCTAGCCAGCATCTCCCCCAGTCTGCCCCCGGGCAGGAATTTTTGCATCTCACTGAGCTGGACTTATCAGAGCTTCCAGCCACGTGTCATGCATGAGTGGCCAGGGTGGGAGAGAAAAGAGCAGAAGTCTGTTGAACATCTGAGGTGGCAAGCCCAGGGCACATGTGTTGCGTCCGCCGGCACGGCTGGTCCTCACAGCTGCCTCTGAGGTGGTGCTGGTGCGTGCAGACTGTGTTGCTTGTCATGTCTGAGTCTTTGCGACCCTGTGGACTGTATTCGCCAGGCACGAATACAAGAGTGGGTTGCCATGCCCTTTCCTACCCAGAGATCGAACCCGTGTCTCTGATGTCTCCTGCATTGACAGGCAAGTTGTTTACCACCAATGCCGCCAGTGCTGGACCTTTCATTTTGTTAAGAACCTTGAGTCAGATTATGACAAACCTAAGGTCACTCAACAGTAACTGCCTGTCCTGCGATGTAAACCGAGGTCTGTTTGATGCCAAAGTCCATGCTCTGCACTTTACCACACTTCCAGGATGATCTTCCCTAAAGTAATTTTGGGAAGTGTCTCAGAGCATTCAGTAATGTTCCAAATCTTGCTTTTTCACAGATTCCCTGGACTTTGTCACCCAGTGGCTGCAAGAAGCCACAGATGACCTTATGAATCAGAAGTATAAAAATGCTCTGCCGGCTGCGGGAGGGGCCGCCGTCTCTGACTGTCCCAGGCTAGATCCCGTGGCTGTCCAGAATTACGCGTACCTGAAGCTTCTCAAGTGGGACCACCTCCACCGACCTTTCCCTGAAGTAGGTGCTCCAGGGCAAGCTGACTGCTCATTTCTTTCTTGTACTGCTGAACTTCTAAAAAATAATAGTTACAACTCACATACCAGAAAATTGTTCCTTTGTAAGCTGTATAATTGCTGGGTTTTTAGTACATTCACAGAGCTGTATTCCCATTACCACTGTTTCATTTTGGAACATTGTCAGCACCCAGAAGGAAACCCTGGACCCATTGGCAGTCACTATTATTCCTCCTTTCTCCCCTCACCCCTTGGCAACCTATTTTCTGTCTCTATGGATTTGGCCCGTTGTGGACTTTTTCTTTGAACTGAATCAGACAATGTTGGCTGTTCGTGTCTAGCTTCTTAGCATAAAGTTCACCCATGTTGTAGCATGTGTAAGTACTTCATTCCTTTCTTTTTTTAGTTGTTTTTTTTTTAAATTGTGGTAAAATATATGTAACGTTTACCTCCTCCTCTCTTTTTTTGACTCAACCCTTTGGCCTGTGGAATCTTAGTTCCCTGAACCAGGGTTGGAACCCCCACCCGCTGCCTTGGAAGGCAGAGTCTTAAACTACTCCCTACCATCTGTGGAGCCATCACCACCACCCATTTACAGAACAAGCTGAAACTCTGTACTCTTAAACACTAACCCCTCATTCCTCTCTCCTCCCGTCTCCTCTGTGTTTCTGAATCTGACTGCTCTAGGTACCTCATATGAGTGAGATCACACAGTGATTTGTCCTTTTGTGTCTCGCTTATTTCACTTAGTATAATACCTTCAAGGTTCATCCACGATGTTGTTTGTGTCTGCACTTCTTTCTAAGTCTGAATCATATTCCGTCTATCGCTATGCCCCCTTTTGCTTTATTCATTCATCAATTGATGAACACTTAAGTTGTGTCCACTTTTAGGCTATTGTGAACTGTGCTGCTCTGAATATTTGTGTACAAGTTTTTGTGTAGACTTGTGTTCCCACTTCCTGTAGGTATGTACCTAGGATTAGAACTGCTGGGCCACGTGGTGATTCTTAGGTGCTGCCAGACCCTTTTCCAGAGTATCTGCCTCGTTTTGTAATCCCACCAGGAGTGTGTGCAGCTTGTAATTTGTGCTGCCGAGAGCCTGTCCTGTTTTTACTCATCCTGATGAAAACCCTCACTCAGTGATGTTGCTTTTCAGTTTTATCTAAAGAAATTGCTTCTCCTTCCATTCAGAGCCATTTTTTTTTCTTTGTGTGTTTTTTCACAATAAGTACTTCTAACTGCCAGAATCCTTTAAGGAGATGACTAACAAGGGATTCCCCAACCAATAGCTGGTTTGGTGTCTAGACGCCCCTTCTTTTTTGAGGGCACTCAGGTTTCTTATCTCTAGCCTTTGATCCTGCTACTTCCCTAATTTTCTTTCTCAGTTCCTTATTTTTCCTTTTAAGATGTTGTGAGCCTGAGTTTTCACCTCTTGCCTCTGAGTTCCCTGTTTCGTGCCAGACCAAGCTCTAAAGAGGGTGTTGAACTGAGGGTGGGGGAGGCTCCTTCCTGAAGGGTCACAGGCTCTCTTCTCTCTCCTGTAGATGTTTTGCTGGAAAAATTGCTGTGGGGGAAAACGATGTTTTCATTGGGGATAAGTATCCACTCTCAGAATTGATCCTTGGAAATTTTTTTTTTTGCATAGGTAAGAAGTTTATTTACTTAGAAACTCACTCCCTAGACAGAGTATAGGCCATCTCGGAAGGCCAGAGCAGCCCAGAAATATGGCGTGATAGTTTTTATGGGCTGGGTAATCACGTCAGCTAATGAATGGGAGGATTTGCATCCTAAACCCAAGTACTGCATACTGCTAGGAGGTTTCAAAGCAAGGATGCTGCTGTCATATAAGAAAGTGAAGTCAAAAAAGGGACTGGTAAAGCCTCTCTGACAATAGAGAGAGAGGAGTATCAGCCTTCAAAGATGGTTTTTACTTTGCAGGGAGAATTCTGGGCTAAGACTCCACATTGTTAATGTCCTGATTTGGTACATTAGTTTTTTATAGCAAGACTGGTCCTTAAACTTTATTTGGTTAATCTCTAAAAACTCAGATTGGATGTCGTATCCCCTCAGCCTCTCCACTGCCCTTTCCCTCACCCCACACAGGGGACTTTGGCCCGGCCAGACCCAGGCCTGTCTGTAACACGGGGACACCGTCATGGAAGTTCACTCACTCACTGCTTTCCGTGTGGCTTTGGGTTACCTGTCATTCCTGCTTTTCCTACTGACAGTTTTTCTCTTCCTTTATTCACTTCCCAGTTCTTGAGAGCCTCCTTTCTGCTGGATGCTGAGGGGGATACGGAGGTGAAGAAATACCTTTCTCCCCTCCTTCCCTCCGGTACCCTGGATAGGGTGAATTTGTTGAGTGCTGGCTCTGCCAGCTGCTTCATATACATGGTCTTTTTTCCTCTTTACTTATTTATTTTATTGGAGTATAGTTACAGTGTTGTGTTAGTTTAGGCAAAGTGAATCAGTTAAACATACACATATATCCGCTCTTTTTTTACATTCTTTTCTCATATAGGTCATTACAGAGTATTGAATGATTCCTTATTAGTTACCTATTTTATAATACTAGTGTGTATATGTCAATCATAATTTCCCAACTTGTCCCTCTCCTCTTTTTTCATCTTTAAAATAGCCCCATGAAGGAGGAATATGCCCTTTTGGCATAGTTGTGGGGGCTGTGGCGACACCGCCCTCTGCCGGTCACAGCCTGAACCTGCAGCTCAGGATGATTTCTGTTGTCTTCATTGCAGACAGTTTTATATATGCTTTTTTGTTTTTGTTTCATTGCAGACAGTTTTGATGGACCATTCTCGCTTCCAAGAGTTCCAGCTCCAGCTGGAGCAGCTGACCGTCCTGGGGGCCGTGTTGCTGGTCACGTTCAGCATGGCAGCCCCAGGGATCGCCAGCCGGGCTGACTTCGCTGAGAAACTCAAGATGATCGTGAAGATTCTGCTTACAGACATGCATCTCCCGTAAGTGGCCAAGAGCTGTGGGGGAGGGTCCTCAATGGATGACGTGAGGCAGAGGGTGGCAGGGAGCAGGCTTGGGTGGCGGATCTGCGGTGTGAGGCGGAATCAGGGCCACTCTCCAGGGACTGAGGAAACCTGGCTCTCCAGTGCCCTGCAGCCCTGCAGAATTTATCCAGGGTCACGTGGTCAAAGTTAGCGTCAAGTCTAGGGTTGCTGAGCGAGGCTGTAGGAGAGTGGCTTTCAAATGTTTGTGGCCAGGACTCCTAGGAAAGAAATTCGTCTTCCATGGTGACGGCGCACACTTGGACACTCATGTAACTAAAATAGAAACTTTACAAAGTGAAACTTACCCAGCTGTGCTTAATACTTCCTGATATTTCTATTATGTCAGAAAATAATGTGCTCCATTAAAAAACAAACAAACAGTGGTTGTTATCCAGTGTTACCCTGTTTTTACCACCAGCTAACAGCTTGGTCAACACAGCCCTGGGGAAAGGTCAAGTCAGAGCCAAGCTGCATTCTTCCAGGGTGTGTGAATGTGACTGAGGTTTTCTGCCCTTTGCACACTCCTCGCAGGCGTTCCATGCTGGGTGTAAACAGATTATTTATCAACCAGCACCAGTCCCCGCCTGTGTGAGGGCAGCTGCTCTAAGTGCTCCTGCAGTGAAGTCAGGTTAGGTGATTTTTGTGGTTTCCATCTTTCAGAGTGGTTCGAAATAAACCTGCTAGTGGTAAAGAACCCGCCTGCCAGTGCAGGTAGACAGAAGAGACGCGGGTTCGATCCCTGGGTCGGAAGATCCCCTGGAGGAGGGCATGGCAACCCACTCCAGAATTATTGCCTGGAGAATCCCATAGACAGAGGAGCCTGGCAGGCTGTAGTCCGTAGGGTCACACAGAGTTGGGCACGACTGAAGTGATTAAACACGCATGCAAACCTGTGTCTGACAAGGTCCAATTTAGAGGATTCTTCAAGTGGAATGTCCACAAGCCTCCTCCTTACAGAGTGGAGAAACTGGCTGCTGAGTTTGCATACAGCCTGTGTGTGTTCGGTACCAGGAGAGGTGTATACATGAGTCATGGCCTGGCCCTCAACAGTCTTGACTTAGGCCTGCAGGGTGTTTGCTGAGGCGAGGCCTGGCCTGAGGCCCTTGCACAGGTGCAGTCCTGGGCTGTCGCCTAAGTCTCCCACCAGTGAAACTGCTCTGTCAAAGCTCCTGGGGAGTGGGGCCTGTCTGCCGCTCCCTCAGAAGGCCAGGCCCAGCATGGCCTCCACCCTGGCCCCAGCATCGAGTCCCAGGGCTCGGACGTTTGCTCTAGATCCAGGACAAAGGTGATTGCTTTCTTAGAAAACACCCGCCAGCACGAGATGTCAGGGGAGCCCGGGAGCCCCAGGGAATCGAGGTGTGAATTTTAACTTAGGTTTCATTTCCGTTTATTCTTTGAAAGTAATTAATACACTATATTTCAAAAGCCAAACCAAGTGGTGTCCAGTGAAAAGTTTCTCCTGCTACCACATTTCTGAGTGTTGGTGTTGCTCCAGAGGTGTCCAGGGCAGGCCTCGGTCAGTTCCAGCCTTATTTCACCACACAATGTGAACAAGAAGTTGGGTTTTAGATTGTGAGACCAGGTGTAACCTGAGCCCTCCCCTCCCCTTTCTGTTAGAGAGACGCTTCCTGAGTCGGTGGGCACAGTCTGAGAGGCTTGGGGCGGGGGAGGGTCGCAGGGGCTGGGGCACGAGGGGGCTGGGTACTTGGCTCACGGGCCCTCCCTTCCGTGCTGCTCCTTCGCTTCTCTGCTCAAGCTCCTTCCACCTCGAGGACGCCCTGTCTGCCGTCGGGGAGAAGGTCTGCCTGGAGGTGAGCAGCTGCCTTTCCCTGTGCGGCCTCAGCCCCCTCACCACGGACAAGGAGGCCGTGCTCAAGGGTCAGATCCAGGCCGTGGCCAGTCCTGACAACCCCATCCGCAGGATCGTGGGTACGTCTGGGGGGAGACGGGGCCCGGGATGTGCCTGCGGTGGGCTGGCAGGCAGGCACCTCTGCGGACATTGCGGGGGGTTGACGGATGCGGAGTGCGGATGGGTGAGGTGAGGGTGACCTCCCGTGTTGGACAGGTGACCCGGCAGCCAGCACTGCCCTGAACGCTCTGACTTTGGAATCCCGGGTCTTGGTTCAGAACCCTGCTCCAGCACCGTGAGGCAGTGGGGAAGATCTGTGTTGGTCTCTGCCCCTGGTTTCTGGCAGAGCTCCTGAGACTCTGGTGGTTTCCTCTGTTTGAAGAGCATTGGGAGCACCTTTTATTTGAATATTTAGTCTTTTCCCCAGTTCCTGATCCGGAGCCCCTGCAGCCTTTGGAATTTCCTGGGTTTGGGGACTGTCCTTTGTTCTGAAGAGGTGACTCTTTGGACTCCTAGAGGGGCTGACTCTTTGGACTCCCTCTTGAGGGGTGGTCCCCCAGCAGGCTAAGCCATGATTAGAGGCTTGGAACTTTCAGCCCTACCCTCCATTCTCCAGAGAGAGAGGAGAAGGACTAGAAATGCCTGCAAGATGAAACCTTCATGAAAATTCCAGAAATACAGGGTGTGGAGACCTGGGTGTGTGAACACGTTTGTGTATGGGGCGGGTGGTGTGTGCACCCCTGCTCCAAAGAACAGAGGCTCTGGCCCTCAGAATTCTCCCCTGCCTCACCTCATGAGTGTATCCTTTATCTGAGCCTTTGTTATATAATAAACTGGTGAAACCTCCCTGAGTTCTGTGAGCTGCTCTAGCAGATCACAGAATCTAAGGGAAAGGATGTCATGTGAACCTCCGATGTATAGTCAAGTCAGACAGAAGTGGTGGGTCACCCGGGGACCTACTCCTTGTGGTTGGTGTCTGACGTGGGCATCAGTCTTGTGGGCCTGGGCCCTTAACCTTTGGGAACAGAGGCTATGCCCGGATGGCATCAGACTGTGGGACCCCTCGCTGGGGTCACAGACCATTGCTTGGTGGTAGGAACCCCTCTCCCCCAGATGTGGAGTCAAAAGCGTTTTGAGGGGCTTCCATGGTGGCTCAGATGGTAAAGAAGTCTGCAGTGCAGGAGACCCAGGTTTGATCCCTGGGTTGGGAAGATCCCCTGGAGGAGGGCATGGCAGCCCACTCCAGTATTCTTGCCTGGAGAATCCCCATGGATGGAGGAGCCTGGCAGGCTGCAGTCCGTGGGGTCTCACAGAGGCGGACATGACTGAGGCGACCTGGCACCTGTGCCTGGTGGTCCAGTGGTTAAGACTGCACCCTCCCAGTGCTTCTACTGGGGCACAGGTTTGATCTCGGGGTGGGGAACCAAGATCCCACATGCTGCAAGGTGTGGCCAAAAGAGAAACAAAGCCAGAATCGTTGTGGACATTGTCGTGGGGCGAGGATGAGGAGCACGGCTGTAGTCAAGACTAGGATGGGTCTTCTCTGCAGGTACTTACTGCGTAGCTTGAGCAAGTGATGTGACACTTGAGATCCTTCATCTCTAAAAAGGGAGTGATGCCAGCATCTCTAGGGTTGCTGAGGGGACTGCAGGTGATAATATTAAGTATAAGTAAGGTCCTTACTGCCAAAGCTGGCTGCACATGGTGAGGACTCGGCAACAAGTTGCAACTGTTAAAAATACTGCTCTGCTCTATGAGCTGTTCCTTTCCATCATCACTGGTTGATTCTGTTCACTGGTGGATCAAGGAATAGAGCTTATATTTAATTTCTAAGATTATTGTTATTTGATTGTGAAGTCCTTCCTCAGCTTCTTTATGAAATCAGATAGCTGTTCATCGTATAAATAATGAAAAGTTAGCAGGCTTCAGGCAAAAGCAGAATGATCCATGGTTATCAGATTCTGAGTAGAGGCTGAACCAGTGATATGGGTGTGCTTCTAATACTATCACTTACTTTTCTTTATTCCTAGGTAATGCTTTATGATGGAGAAGGACATGGCAACCCACTCCAGCAGTCTTGCCTGGAAAATTCCATGGACAGAGGATCCTGGTGGGCTACAGTGCGTGGGGTTGCTAAGAGTTGGCTGCTACTGAGCAAATGAGCACAGTATTGTATGAAAAGAAAGAGTTAGTCACTCAGTCGTGTCCAGCTCTTTGCGACCCCAGGGACTGTAGCCCTCTGTCCGTGGAATTCTACAGGCAAGAATACTGGAGTGGGTTGCCATTCCCTTTTCCAGGCGATCTTCCTGACCCAGGGGTTGAACCCAAATCTCCCGAGTTGACAGGCAGATTCTTTACCATCTGAGCTACCAGGGAAGCCCATAACTAGAATGCTGTCAGAAGTGGGATTTATAAAAAGAGAGTTACATGAATCAGTGTTTTTTTTTTTAATATTGGAATTTTTCACCCCAGCCCAGCCTTAGTTACAGTCTCATCTTTGGATTCCTCAGGAGGAGCCTCCTGATGTTGTTTCAGGGCCCTCAGACCCTCAAGATCATTGTCGTCAAGTGGGGTGTGGATGCGGGAAAGGGCTGTGAGGAGAACCGCTGGCTACCAGGCTGCGCCCTTGGTTCTGCCAGCTTGGTTGTTTAGTCACAGCCAGTGGCGGTGTGTTACTGGGATCCAGACAGTGTAAGTCAGTCACATCTGAGAAAGTTCCCTAGTTGATGTGGGCGTGAAGTTTGAAAATGCTTATTCAATATAAATGCCCCTGTTGCTTTTGTAATAAAATCTGCAAGGCGCGGCTTGCACACTCTTTTTTGGCAGCTGAGGCTACACAGAGAAGTACAGCACTATCATAGGGGTGAGGGTGGGGGGGCTAAGGAAGCATCAAATGAAATGATTCCTCGGAGTTGGATGAGGTGCCCACAGCTCCCTGATCTTCATGGTAGGCTGTGGACAAGAAGGCTCATGCTTCTCTCATGGGCTTTGTGGGAAAAACTAGGTCACAGGTTAGCAGTGCTGGAATTCTTTTTCTTTCTCCTCTTTTTGGAACTTGTATTTCTTGCTTTGTTTTTCCTCCCACTTGTTATGTGATCTTCAACAGTGGCTAATGTTGGTCTCATTGCGCCTTGCTCCCCTAAGAGCAGAGCCTGTCAGCACCCTAGACTCCCCTTAATCATCCATACATTTTTCCTTGCTTTCCAAGTATGTGATTTTGGGCATTGCCTGGAGGCCAGGTCTCGTGGCAGGCACCGGGTGCTAGGGAGAGAGCGACAGACGAGAGGACGTGGTCCCGCCCCGCGGAGGAAACATCACCCAGGGGATGAACGTTCAGAAGTGGGAGGTGCCCCAGGGTGATCAGGGAAGACTTTCTCAAAAAGGTGGCGTTTAGGCTAAAAACTGAAGCAGAAACAAGTTTGTAAAGTCGCCCTGACCAGGAAACAAACGTCTGCTTTCTCTTCAATCACAGATTCCCGAATCCTGACCTTCTTGGACGCCTACCTTGCCTCAAGTCATCAGAAGCCATCGCCCGTGGCCCCTGGGGGATTGGGTCCCATTCAAAAAGAGCTGGAGGGAGTTGCCATCAAATTCGTGCGCCTGGTCAACTATAACAAGATGGTGTTCAGTCCCTACTATGACGCGATCCTCAGTAAGGTCCTCGCCAGGTCCTAGCTTGTACGGTCCCTCTAGCAGCAGTATTAACTTGCTTGGCCTGTTCTCAGCTGTAGTGTGGCTTTGGAAAGTGGCTGTTTAGTACATTTCTGTTTAATAGCGCTGATTCCAAAAGGAAGAATATTGTACATCAGTGTTGAGAAGACTTGTTGGAAAATGCCCTGAATTCTCTTTTGGGGGTTTGTATTCACGAGTGCGAGCTTACAAGTCAGAGGAGCTGTCTGTCACCCTGAGTTCACAGGTGGCACTCGGCTTGCACCAGGGCCGTCCTGCGTCTCCAGCCCCGGTGGATCATGGCTGTAGCTGCCCCTCTCTCCCTGGGGCCGCTCTTCTGCCGTCCGGGTTGTTTTCCTTTAGACCTCCGAGAGTACCTGAGAGCCACCCCAGAGGGAAAGAAGCCAAGCCATGGTGCGTGTAGACTCATCCCTCTCTTGCACAGCCTGCCCCTCCTCCCTCCAGGTATTTTATGTTAGAAGAACTTTATAAATCTTGCTGCCTCCCATCTGCCCTCCTCCACCCCCAGTTATTTATTGCTTTCTCCCCTCCTGGCCTACCCAGAGCCCTAGAATCCTTTCATTCTAGAGGAGTTATTAATATTTGATTTCAAAAAGCTTTCTCTTTTATACAAAATTACTTCTGGATGATGGTGTTTATGGGATGTAGAGAAAGGAAAATTCTTGGATTTTCAGGTCTTGAAAGTTGAGGAATTTTTTTTTTTAATAATATGTTAGTGTTAAATAAAAGAAGACAGATACCAGAAGTTTTTACTGGAAAGTTCACTCTGATACAACACCTCGAGGTATTGACTGAATTCGAATTCCAGAATTGGATTTAAGTGTTTTCAGATAAAATAGCATAAGCTCACTTACTTCTCAGGTAATGAAGTTATAGGAAGTCTCTGGGTTTTGAGCAGTGACCAGAGTTCCTGACATATCCTGTGGCTGAAAGGGTAGCTTGGGGTCTCACTGATGACCTGTTTTATCAAAAAAATAAACGTGTATCTTAGATAGGGACGTTATGTTAGAAGCCAAACTGTGAAGTCACTGGGGTGATCTCCAGCTGCCAGAACCACAACGGGTGGCATCATGCAAGGAATCCCTTCATTCAGGCCCATAAGGGCAGGGGTGGCACTGGGGACAGGGTTGGGGAAACATCCACCCTATGGACCAGCTAGTGATGAAACCGGGTTCCAGAGGAGCTACTGGTTATACTGGGAGGGGTGTGATTTCTCCATATATTTGCACTCTGAAAATATGTTTCAGACTGTAATATTACTTGCAGTCAGAAATGTATGCTGGTCAGAGGTCATATTAATAGTTTAGGTTCAAGGACAGATCCTCCCTGCTTTCCTGGGAAGAGGTTAAAAGCTCAGTAGGTAGAACTTTTAAAGAACAAAAGCACATCTTCCGTAGCGCCTTCAGTGAGTCACCTCTGGAATTGCTCCCGGAGGTCAGGCTGCTGCGGCAGCTGCGCTCACTGGTCATAGAGAATGAGGGTCAGTGGGGAGGGGGCGGGGCACTCTGGCTCGCCCCCGCCTCCGTGTTCCGGGGTCCCCACCCCATCCCAGGGGCTGGAAGAGGAGTGTAAGCCCCACAGATGCAGGGCGGGTCACCACCCCCTAAATCCCCAGGGTTCTTCATTCTGCTTTCTTTTGTAAGAATTAACTCTTAGTAGATTTTTTCTTCCCCTTCATGGGTTCCTACGTGAATAGAATGACGTTTGGACGGTTTGAAATCTTGATGCCCATGTAACAGGGAGCCTCACAGACTCGTGTGGCCCCCACTACCTCAGTGTCCCCTGGTGGAATTCTACAAGAGCCAGAATGAAGACGGGAAGGTTCAGAATCACTATATTCATATTGAATCGCTTTGCTGTTGCTCTTTGAAGATAAGTGAGCTAGTTTTTCTTCCTGGAATCTCATAGGATTATCACTAAGGGCCAGGAAAATTCGTTTAGTTATTTAGTCACTCAGGAAATGTTTGCTAAGCATCTACTTAGAACTCCGACACCACAGGGTATTTTGTCCCTCTGAGACAAAATACCTTTGGCATAAAAATTATCCTTCAGAATTGAACTGGTTTTATATATACACTGCATGCCGATTGGATTTGACATGGTTTCCTGCCTAAAAGGGTTTGTGGAAAACATATCTTTATGGAAGTGCTAAGTTTATTTGGCAACAGTACTTCACTACAAGTGGGTAGAACTGAGTGCCTTGAGAGCTGGGTTGATATCAGCAGGTCAGTTTGATTTCTCTGATGGTTTCCTAAATGGATGAGTGGAAGAAATGTCTAGAAGTCAGCTGTCAATTGATTAGGTGAATAGTGGGTGGAGTCTCACTGTATGTATTTTTCTTTTTTTAATCTCATTAATTCTAAAGCAAGCTGTAAAATGTGATTGTTCATGTAACCCTATAAAATATACTTCAGGCAAGAGTCACACTGATCAGTGCAGTGGACAGTGGACAGGTATATAGGAACTTTTTCTCTGTGAAGAAGTTATTAAAAAGTTTGACTCAATAGGTGTATAACGTGCACATTACTGGCTGACAATTCTGAATGGCTTTTTTAGCAGTTCTGTTTTAGTGGCTTATTTTAATTTCTCCAAAGTCTTAAGATTCCTGGGAATAGAGCAGCTTACTTTCCTGCTGAATTTCAAGGGAGTGAATAGGTGTTTGCTGTTTGATTTCTAGTGCTCTTTTGACATGTCCTGGCTTGTATGTAAAACATTTGTATTTCTTTTGAGGCAGAATAGTAGAGTGGGAAGACAGAGCTGTCAAGAAACCAGAGTTCTAACCCCATTTCTGTCGTGTGATTAGCTGGAGCAAATCAGTTCCCATTTTCAATACCTATAAAATAAAAGGACTAGAAAAGGGCCTTTAAATCCTGACATTCTGTGATAAATTTGACTGGAATAACTGAAGTAGACTGCGGTTGGATTGTGCACAAAGATCCTGACTTAGAGGAAGGTCTGGGTTGAGTCTTTCCTCTGTTGCCTTCTTGCAAGGTTATGTGACACTGGGCCGTTCTTCTTGGGCTCTGTAAAACAAGAAGACTAATTCACACTTCCTGTGAGGACTGAGTTTGATAATGGATATTAGAATGCTTTGTATACACAAAAGAACTATAAGTGGCTTTATTAGCAACAAAGGAGAGTATTGATTGTAACCTTTGCCTGTAGGTGATGACAGATTTGACTGCGGGTGCCCAGCCTCCTTCAGTCAAGCAGGTTTGTACAGGCCTGTAGGGAAGGTTTTCTTCCTGTCCTCTCCCAAGACTGTTCTTTTATCACCTCTTCTGTACTAGCGCTGCAGTCTTCTCTTATATGCTGCCACTCACCTGCACTCCAGTGATTTCCCATTTCCACCTCCATATTATCTGAAGTAAATGGATGGATGACTGAATGGTAGTGGATGTTAGGCTATGAAACTCATATTAAAAGGCACTATCTCATTGAAAACATAACCTGAATAAAGAGTTACAATGATACTTGCAACTGTGTATTTATACTGCGTTTTATATACCTGTTTTAATGGTTTACCTTTTTTAATGGTTTGTCTCTTTACCCAGTTTTCAAAGCACCTTCATGGGACGTGGAAAGGGGAAACTTTTAAGCCTGAAATCCCCTATTAACCTATCGAATGTTCACTGATACTTTCAGAAAAAGCTGGAGTCCTAGAAATGTGTCAGAAACCTGAGCAGGCAGAATTTTACCTAAAACTGCTTTTAGTGTGGATTTCTGTCTTTCCTGTGTTGCCATCTGAACTAATTTATAGTTCAGAAGGCCCAATTTGATGGAATGTCACTTAATTTAGAAATCAGCTGTGTCTGGCTTTGGTACCAATAGTCAGACTTCACCACTTTTGTATTTGTTTTATTTGAACTAAGCCTAGCTTCCCTGGTGGCTTAGGTGGTAAAGAATCTGCCTGCAATGCAGGAGGTGTGGGTTTGATCCCTGGGTAGGGAAGATCCTCGGAGGATGAAATGGCAACCCACTCCAGTATTCTTGCCTAGGAGAATCCCATGGACAGAGGAGCCTGGCACGGGCTACATGGGGTCACAAAGAGTCAGACATGACTTAGTGACTAAACAACAACATATCTGAACTAAACCTGAAACATATCTGAACTAAGACTGAAAATCTTTAAGTGCAACTTTTGACTTAAAAGCAACCTTAAAATCAAAGTAACATTTTTTTTCCTTTCTCATTCTCATTGCCTCTGCTTTTTAAAATACTGTCTGCTGTGGGCTCAGAGCAGAAATTTGGTCAAATCTTGGACAGGGAAGAAAATTTAGTAAATGGAATTGGTTTTTGAACTTTTATTCTCAGAGCCTGATAAGCCGATTTCTGTTAAAATATTTAAGGTTTTACCTAAACCGGTAATACGGTACCTGAGTTTTGTTAACTTGGCATGACTTAACCATTCAAGAATTCTGAAATTTGTGTTAAATAAAATATAACTGCACTTGCTGAACATCACAGTCAAGTAAGAACTACCAGCTTTAATGAAGTTGCTTTGGGAAATGTAAAAACCAAAATTTATGAACATGGTGACTTTAGTTTTACTATCATGTAAATCAGCTCTTAGTTTTACATATTAAGTATATGCCAGTAGAAGATTATAAAATTACCAAATAAATTCATAATTATCCCCCAATGTCAACATGCTGACAAAAGTGGTTTATATTTTTGTTCTTTTCCAGTAGTACAGTTTGATCACTTTTATACTAGGTAGCTATAACCTTTATGTGGCAACATAGATAAAACCTCTTGTTTGAAATTTAGTGCTAAAAAACAGAGTTTGACTGATTTTTGTTTAGGAAGGATTTATGGTCCTTAAATTTTATCCAGTTCTAGAATTGTGGGGAGATGCTATCATTTTTTTTACGAAGAGGAAAGATATGAATATCTTTTGGTAATTTCTCTGCATCTAGCAATATGGATGTATGAGTCCTTGGAGATGTAGGACTGGCTATATATACCACAGGGGTCTGCACAGAGTTTCAAAAGTGAGTTCAGATTTCTACATCATGTTACTTGATGTTAGATGAAGGAATTATCAAACATTCACAAAGAATCATACTAAAAACTAAAAGTTCATATATATAGACAGAACACTAAGTTCTACATATATATATATATAGAATATTAAGAAAATGTTTTCTTCTTAACAAGAAATAATGTTTGAAGTTTAAATCCCATATAATTTCTAGGGTAAAAAAAATCTTAGAAATAAATGCAGTAGGAGCAATTATAATACATATAAATGGCCTTAACAGTCCTTACTTTTCACCAAGGTAGGCAGGGGTGTGTATGTGTATTCTTGTTACAATGCTTTAAAAAAAAAAAAAAGATCATTTTCCTTGCATAATCATATGGCTTTGTTTGTTTCATATGGAAACACTCTTACAGACCATTACAGGTATTTCAAATCAGTTTGTCTTCTTTAATACATTACCCAATGTTAGCACTCCAGGAAAGATTACATATCTCTGTATTTTAAAGTCTGCTATATGGTACTGCTTGTGCCTTTCAGATTGTATTGTTGATAACTGTGATATTAAAAAGAAAACCCACACAGCTTAAAAATGATACTTAAGAAGATAACAAAATTTGAGGTAGAGCTGACTTTAAGGAAATTTTACTCAGCTTTACTGGTAAAATACTGGAGACACACTTGTGATCAACTTAGGTAAGTATAACCTTGCTACATATAAGTTTACATAAGAAACTGATATAACTTTTTCCATTTGTAGAAATATTTGAAGCTGAAATTTAATCACACTTGAATTCAAATTCTAAATTGTGTACCCAATATGTAAGATTGTCTCTTTTTAGCTTTAATACTTTTCCTCTTTTTTTTTTTTGGTCCTTATTTTTAGCTTTTATTTTGAATCACAATCCTCATGGCTCAACTTGTTTTTGGTCTGGTTTTCTAAAAATGAGTCTAGAGGAGGTAATGCTCCTAGCAAAGAGCAACACAGTTCTTCTGACTGACTTTTTAAGGATAAATTTTTGCTCACTGTAATCAGGTTTTGGTTACTTGGCCACAGTTTTTCTTTTTTTTTTTTTTTGATAGGTAAGTGAATTTATTCAGAGTGAAACACACTCCACAAATTGAGTGTGGACCATTGCAGAGGGCCAGTGCAGCCATAGTTTTTCTTTAATGCCATCTTTGTTTAGCGCTTGAAAAAAGTTCTTGAACACTGAAATACAAGTGAGAGCAAGACAGTGAGTGATTAAAGAATACCCACACTTATGTCCCTTTTAAGAGAAAGATAAAATATCTCAGTCTCCCTCAGATTTAACTTGGGGAAAATGCATTCATATTTGAGGATTTCTAAAATGTTTAATTTACCTCTTAAAAATGGATCCCTCATGTTTTCAAATAGTAGCAAAAAAGACCAGGAAAGGACAATAGTTGTATATATGGTAAATGCAAGATGACTTTTCTTTGTATTGTTGACATTTATTTTTAAACTGTATTGGCTAAATAACATAAGCAGCTATTTCAAATGTGAATGAAAGCAGCAGCAGGAGACATGACTTTTTTTGAGATCCTTTTATTTTTTAAAGGATTGTTTTAAAATGTTAAACTACAAAACCGATTCCGTACATTCTGCCATAAATAAAACGAACAATAAGGCAGGACTCTACATAAGCAAACCAAAAACAGCTGTTTTCAGAAAATGTGATAAAATGCTTTACAATCATAAGCCATCCAGTTTTTAAAATAAAACTGTTGAAAACCCACAAGTCTTCAAGTGGTAGATACAAGACACCCTTGAAGCGGGAACAAAACGTGGTTCTGCCACCGAGTACTGTTCTCACACTTTTGAAAACCTGATTCTGCTTAGAGCATAGGTCTGTTCCAAATCCTAAAATTCACGTAGGTTGGCTGGTTGTTCTCAAGAACCATATGATAGAGGCACCAATGACAATACAACTTTGTTTCCAAGAACCTTGTAACAAAGCATTGTCTCTTTTAAACATATGACTTAGAGGCAAAAGGATAAGAGTTTTCTTCTGAGGCAAGTTCTACACCTGCTTCACCGAATGCGCTTCTGCTGCCTTGCTCTGTAAATGTCATGAACAGGGGGAACCACAGCTCCCTTTTCCTCGTCTTCATCTGAGTCCTCGTTGGGCCTTTTGACAGCCTTCGTGAGCACTGCGTTACTTTCCACTGGGCCATTGCCTTCTACTGCTAGCTCTGGGGCTCCTCCAGTAATGATCCTCACAGCTTCTTCAACTGCTATGGAAGCAAAACAAAAGGACTGTTGAAGGGTGTTTAGAAGTATGCTGCTGTGTCATTCACTTTGTTATACAGCAGAAATTAACACAACAGTGTAAAGGAACTACAGCACAATTTTTAAAAAAAGTATGCGGTGAAGGAATAAATACGTACTACTTTGGATACTTTATCATTTTGTAGCCTCCTATTAGCAAATTCTGAGACAGTACTACTGATACTAAATAAAGACAAAAAACTACAGTTAAAATTAATAAAATTTTCATAAGCAAAATCTGATAGTGCATGTTCACATGAATAGAAAAGATAAGCATTTTATGATATTTTTCTTAGTAGAATTAACACATGAACTGGCCTCTCTATACCCAAGAGGGTTTGGACCCCTGCGAGGTGCCACTGTACTGCTGCAAGGTGGCTAGCTGGTTTTGGAACCTTGAGTGGTGATCTCTCCTGTCTTGGAAACAATAATGTGAATTCCACTCTAAAAATGGAGCCTCATCACTTACTATTTGGTATCTTGCATCTTCGGAAAATTTCCATCAGTTCATCCACTTGTACAAAAGGACCCTATTTTGACACAAAGAAAACTTAATCCCCAATAATCTGACAAGTTAAGATAGCCCCACTTTGTATTTCCCAGGATAAAAGAGAAAAAGTACATCATTACTATATTTACCCACAGAGCAAACATCTGTCATGAAAATGGTGAACAAACCTGGAAACAAATAGGAGGCGGGAGAAGTTTCATTAACACAACTGCTGCAGGTGGCACTGGGAACACTCCACCAGGGACAGGGTGTAAGCCTGGAGCTGCGAGACAAATACGGGAATGGGGTGGGAGAGTCTCCATACGCATAATAACTAACAAGTGATTGGTACATAAATTACTATGTATAAAGAGTCTATGTTGCTTTGTTCTGGACATCTTAAAATGTTTTTGGTGTTTTATATGCTTGACCAAACTCAAGTGGGTGAGACAGTGAAAGCAGTCTCGACCCCATGGCCACTGGGAGGCAGAAAAGTCCCCAAGTGACCGCACAAAGTGACCCAGAGCCTGAGTTAGTCAGCTTTTGTCAAAGATCATGCCTAGGCCGCACAAGTCATTTTCTCAGCAAGCCCACTTAAAGTCAGTTATACAGTAATGTATTTCATTGTATGGGCCTTGTTCAAATAGAATTCAGAGATGACTACCTATTAGTAAGTATAAACAGTACCAGATATCACCAAAGTAAGTTTCCAGCTGTGCAGGTAACCTGTATGTAGCAGCATTTCAGAAAACTCTGAAGTATCACTGCCAAGTGGGTTACTGCAGTCTGGACCAGTGAGGCTTTTCGTTTAAGACATTTTAAACTCGTCTTGATTCAAAGATTACAGCCAAATCACTTGTCATTAGTGACCCTGAGTCTAATTATTAACCTACAATGGAAAGGTCACATTAGTTTGCCCCCCCCACACACACACCTCTGGATTTAAACCAACAAACAGAGGTCTCAGTACTGGATCTAAAGTTATGGCTTACGTGCTAAATGTCGTGGCTGAAATGGAATCATCTGCTGAGTGTCTGGTTTAGGGTATTCTGGTTTTCTATCCACTTCATCTTTCAGAACAGGCACTATAGAAGGAGCTACAACTGGGTCTGGAATTATAGCTGCTAGCTTAGCACGGGAGACATCCTGAAAATGCAGAACAGAAGAATCCTAAACCTGAAAAAGGGACTTACAGAGTAGAACTGTGCAATTCTACAGTCCTGAGGATACACTGAACAACTGGGTTAAAACCATAGCAAGAATGGAGAAAGAAAAGTGAGAACTTCCACAATAGTGAAGATTGTTAAACACTCAACAAGGAAAGCTAAAAGGCTCTACAGACAAGTGTTAAGGGTCATTAGACTCAGTGTCTCCAGGTGGGACATTTGTAGGATCTTTTTGTAGGTAATACATACCGCATAGATGTATATACCTGGTAGGTAATAGATACCAGGTAGAGGTGGGGTAATTTGGAAGAAAATCTGCAGTTTCAGATATTTTCTGATATCTCCTTTCCACTAAAACTGAACACCATCCATGAGGTTTTCTAAGTGAAGAAGCTGATTAAGGTGCTCTTTCATGAAATCTTACAAAGCTTATCACTTAACATTAGTTCATAAGATTTTGCTAATGAAATGAAAAATTATTCCCAACATACTGTTACACAGGAGAAGGAATGTTTGTTGAGTAACCACTATTTGTCAGTTTTTGCCATTCATTCACTCTTTGAGAAGGTAGATAGGATCACCTCCATTTTACAGAAGGGACTAATGCTCAAAGAGGTTCTGCCATCTCCAAGGTTACCTAGCTAAGCAGCAGACAGAGGAGTTGAGAGCACAGGCCTCTCTGACCTCACACCCATTCTGTCTTTTCAGTGTCCCAGCAGTGCCTGCCAGGGCTGAAAGCAACTCTCTGAGAGAGCCTCTTTTGCCAGCATCCAGGGATATCAGAATTTCATGTTCTCAAAATTTGCTTACATGCAGTTGGTGGTAATTCTAAATGAGGACACCCACTGAGGCCTGCTTTTTCCTCTTTCCCACTCTCACTTATGTGCCACACGCAAAAGCATGATGATCCTTGCCAAATACACAGAATAGAAACAAATACAAGATGGAAAATTCATGAATAGATTTTAATTAACTTCCTTAATTTCCATTTTCAACTTGGCAAAGTTGAAATAGTCTAAAGACTCCACATAATAGTCTTAAAAATGCCTTTGGCTTTTCATTAAGAATTAGTTAAACCAGAAGCAGAATCCCCTCATCCCTGAGCAGTAACCCTAGTTCAGAATAGGAATATGGGGCTGGCACACAACTGGAGCTTCCATTAATGAAAAGGTCTGAAGTTTATTTTAATCTGGTTCAGACACAAGACCAGTGAGACTCAGGCTAAAAGAGGGCAGTGAGGAAATGAAGAATGATGGTGAGGAACATGCTAATGCTGGCTGGCTTAAGGAGACCAATCCAGGACTCGTGGATATAGCTTCCCCTTGGATTTTCACCTGGTCTTTGTTCAACTGACACGGAAAAATCAAGCAATGATACAGCAGTGGTTTTCTCACCAAGGGCTATTTCTAGGCTATTAATCTTTCCTTTTGGCCTGAATGAATTCAGGTTCCAGATCTGTTTTCTTAATGATGCAGTAGTCCAAACAGAGGAGTTCCATTCCTAGATAAGCTGTTGGGTTGACCAAAAAGTTTGTTCCAGTTTTATTCCAGAAGTGGAAAGAAATTTTTGGATGACGAAATAATTTCCTAAAGACCTCCACTGAAGGAGCCCTGTTTAAAGATACAAACACTTCAAAGAAATTTACTGATTTACCAAGCTATAACGTTTTTTCATTATATCTACAACATATATAGCAGGAATTACATTTGGTTTAAAATCTCCTATCAAAACACACTCCTCAGTTTTAAGAACTGTTAGAGAAAAACTAACCTAAGTTACATTCAGATTTTCTTGCTTTTCTTCCCTCTTCCACCTGCCCACAAAATGTAAGATAAAAGGCATTGACAATTTTCAGGGGAAGAATGAAAGTTTGTTAAATCTCATTTGAACTCTCATTTTGTTCCATACTGTTGATAATATTTCACAAACCCAAGGAAAATCCCTGAACTTTTTGTATTCTGTGAATCTCTTCTAAAACTAGACTAATTTCAATTTCAGAATTTACTTTAAAGTTTATCCATGAACTATTCTAAAACATTGGGAGAGTAAAGACATCACTCACATCGTGAGCCCAAGTACATACCTTATACCCAAGTGCTTTTAGTTCACTTGCAGAGCAAGGATATAAATCCATGAACTTGTATCTGTCTACCAGTAAAGCTGTTTCTTTGCCTTCATACTCTTCTTTGAATGCTGTAAACCGTCTTTTCTCCACTTTGAGTATACTAGCTAGATCACCAATATTACTTTCAAAAGCTAAAAATCGGGCCCAGATTTCTCTGTAAGAAAATAAATATAATCAATACTTCACTATCCTGGGTTTGGGACTTAGAAAAATCTTCCAGTTCCCTTTCTCCCCCTTTTTTAAATTGTAAGAATCTATTTTTTTTTATTATAAAGATTTCTAAACTTCAAAACATAGAGTAGTATAATGAATACCTATATTCCATTACCTAGATTCAGTCATCATTAATATTTTGCTACATTTGCTTCCCATGTTTTCACTGAAGTATCTGAAAGTGAATTATAGTCATCAGATAACTTTTCACCCTAAATACTTTCATATTTAAGGTTTTTTATTTTTTATTTTTTTCTTATTTAGCCTACTTCCTATCATTTGTGGTCAATAAGAGAGACATTTATCCTAGAGAGGGTAAATAAGAAAAAAATCTTAAATAGCAGGCAGCCATTTGTAAATGAAATTTCAAAAGAGAAGGGAAATTTCTACTGAAACTTAGACTCACAACAAGCAAATATTCATCCCATAGACTACAGTTTAAGTATTAAAGCTTCCATTAGAACCTGACCAGTAAGTTTTCGCAATGGCTTACCCGGATTTCTCAGGAGGAAGACTTCCAGATGTTAAAACACGTTCAAACAAAACTCGAGTATTATTGTCCTCTAGGATATTAAAGAAAATTTTAAATATTTTTTAAAAATTTAGCTCTATAATTCAACAAAGCATTATCTCATTGAATCCTCACAAAAATCTTAAGCAGAGAGATCTAAGTATTACCACAACCAGTATTTATATGTAAGGAAGCTTGAGGTTCAAAAAGATGAAGTGAATTGATTTGGCTTATTAACTGAGTAATGGACCTGTAACTAGAAGCCAGACCATACTAAAGAAAAGGTACTGAATAGGTGGATGGGGTGGTGGATGAACATGGATGATTTTAGAAGATAATAATGCTTCCCTGGTGGCTCAGCAATAAAGAATCCACCTGCAATAAAGGAGACGTGGGTTCAATTGCTGGGTAGGAAAGAGTTCCTGGAGAAGGAAATGGCAACCCACTCCAGTATTCTTGCCTGGAGAATTCCATGAACAGAGGAGCCTAGCAGGCTACAGTCCATGGACTCACAGAAGAGTCAGACATGACGTGGTGATTAAACAACAACAGTGCTGACATCAGATTCCATCCTCAATTTCACAGTAAAAAATATTATACCTACTACTAGTAACTATCCTAAAAAATGAAGCAAAATAATATAAAACTGGTGAGGAACATTGATTTCATACAAGAAATTTCTTTTTAATTAAATGCTCCACTGACTCACTTTCTAGAGTTAAGTCCTCTTTCAGAGAGTAGAATCACTAAGTTGAAATACAAAGTCATGTTTTAAGTTTTATTCTTTTACACTATTCAGGTAGACAGAATGTTATATTTTTCTAAAATATCATTAAAATCATTAATATACACCTGTAGTATCTAAGTTTACATCTAATTATTGACATGACACATAATTTTTTATATTTCTTTCTTAAATCAGTTTTTATACCAGATAATTTTTAGTCAAGAAATTACACATCCTGGATTGTGGTGTGGTTAAGTTGACTAAATGAGATATATACATACATATACGGATTCTCTAGTCTTGTGCCTGGAGTAAGGTAGGAACCCAATAAAGAATCACCATTATTGTTATGAGAACAAAAAAGAAAAATAAAGATGCTCATAAACATAATGTTTCCTTTTGAAATCTCTTCCCCAGTTGCCTCAAAGCATTTTACTCTACTACTTGGGTATCTTTTAATTTTTGTGGCTTGAGATTTGTGACTTTATTCCTACTACTGTTGGGACTGTGCTGCAGAATTAAAGACCATTCTACAGAGGGAAAAATTCCAGGAACATAATTTCAAAGAATGACACTGATGGTTTAATATTAACCACTACAGATCTAGAATCTACTTACCATTGAGGTGAGAAAGGTAGTCAATATAGGCTAGGACATATTCTGGAATGTCTCCATATTTCTTTAGCCCCAGCTCAAAAATCTTAAAGGCAACAGATTTGTCCTAGAAGTAAAGAAAGCAAAGTACTGATTTCCATCAGATAATATACTCAAAGAATATTAAAACTACATTTAAATATGACTAAGTACATTAAGAATTACATGGATATTAAAAGCTTGTAAAAACTGCAGCACTGAATACCATTCAGGGGATTTGGATTCAGAAATATGGAGTTTAACAAGGTATAAATTAGCAGGCAGAGGGGATATGAATGATGCTCCATGTAATTTTACACGGATACACTTAGGTCTCCGTTATGAGACAGAAGAATTAAAGTTTAATGACAGAAACTAGGATTGCCTTTCTTTTAATTAGTTTATCCCAGGTGAAGGAAATTATTCTATCTTTATATTTTATTTCAGGACTTACCTTACTACAGTAATATTCCATGAGTGCTGCAGTAACATAGACATGGTGGCGGGTTCTGGTATCTTCTCTTGCTTTTTTAAATATCATTCTTCCAGATTTGATACCTTCAGCTCTTCTTGCAAATTTCATATATTGGATATATACCTATGCAAAAAAGTATTTGTTTTCTATAGATTAGGTAGAACGTGATGCCTGTGGCATCTAATACAGGCTCACCATACTTCTATACTAACATGTTCTGCTGTATAAAAAAGCAATTTGAATATGTGAGAAATTGAAAAGTATCAATAAGATTATAGATATTGCACTATTTAAATCCATAAGCAATTTTTTCTGGTATTAAAGATGCATGCAAATTAATTTTTAGAAATTGAGATATAATTCACATAGCACAAAATTCACCCTTTAAACGTATAATTCTGTGATTTTTAGTATATTCACAAGGTTTTATAATCATTATAATCACCTAATTCCAAACATGCTAATTAAACCTTAAGAAGGAATAAAAGTGAAAATACTAGAATTTCTTGATTTACTGCTTTAAAAACCCACCACTCTATTTCCTAAAGAACATATACTGTAACTTCATTGATAAACTGAATCATTTTATACTTTGCACTAACAGAGTGCCTAACACATAATGAATATGCAATATTTATTCGATGAACAAAGGTCTCTGAACTATACACAGGGTGACTATAAGTAGGCTCCTGATTGGCCCAGTTTTGATGATGCCAAACCTCGTTGCCCAGATGAATGAACTATGAGTTACTTGAGGAATGAAATTTAACTTATTTGTCATTATACTGCTGGAATCTAGCACAGTGCATAGCACAGATGCAGGCTGCTAAATTAATTTTAAAAAGATGACTAATGCAAGCAGTGGAACCCCAAGGTAAACAAACAAAAAAGGGATAGATCTGAAGTTGACTTGAGGCAGAGGGTCTAGAGCCTCATGCACTGGCCTGTCCGCTTCCCCTCCCATTGAAAGAGTCCCACTGCACTTCTGCAGAAACAGTGGCTTTGAAAACCACTGTTACAGAGTAGAATTCAGGAGGAAGTGAGTTCCTGTCCAACTGCTTCCCAGGATGTTGGTTTCTCTTGCCTCTATTTACTTACAAAGAAATATTTATTGAGCAACAGTTACATAGCATTCAAACTATGTGCACGAGGAAGGTGTCAGAAAAAGCCCCACTGTAGCTGTTTCATACTTCTGTACTTAAAAATAGAGCAGAGAGTACCTCAGTAATTGTCAAGGATTGGGAGACAGGGAAGGGCTGACTATAAGGGGGTCACATGAGGGAATTTCTGTGGGGTGATTTAAGTGTTTTGTATTTTAATTGTGATGGGTGTCCCATGACTATGTTATTAGTCAAGATTCATAGAACTAACAATTCAACAAAAACAGTAAATTTTACTTTATGTAAATTAAAAAACTTTTTTATAAAAGCAGACTGCAAAGGTGGGAAAGAAATTTGTAAAGTTACTTACCAAGGTGGGATCAATATCCTCAATTGCCAGAAGTCTGTTATATATACTGTGAACTTTCTCGTACTTCATGCGACTCTAAGATGGTAGAGAAGAAGTGGATATAAATATATACTCATAAACAAGCAGGATTTGAGCTCTGAGGAATCCAGAGGCTGCACCCCACAAAGGCACCTGCTTTGAGCATAAATATATAATGAGCTAAGGACTAACAACTGTTCATTTTGCATTATCTCTGTCTTCAAAAAACAATGTGCCTGGCAAAGAAGCAGCTAGGAAAAAAAATTTAGTGCCCCAGTAAAAAAAATCCAGTTATAAGAAAGTTCTAAATATTTTAACTTACCTCTTCATAATCCGCATATGCAAAATAAAGAAGCATATTCTTCTTTAATAAAGTGCTTATGGCTCTTTCATATATATTAGCAGCTTCATCACTAAATAATTTGGCGTTATTCATATCCTAGGAGAGAAAAAAGAAGACTCACTTATAGTAATTTTAATGTAGCTGAAAGAGAATAAAACACAGACTCATCATATGTATATACCTATGGACACACATGCATTGCTGTATGCAGAAATGACTTCTTCCAAAATTCCAAAGACTTCTTCCGTTATTTTAACATAAAAAAGAATCATGTAAATACTCTAAGTGATTCATCACTTTAATACATTAAAAAAGAGCCACTATATTTTAATTCTAAGGTAGTCTAATTACATAAGAGGGTCACTAAGATTCATAGTGACATAAGATTAAAGTTTTCAATTTTTACAAATTATTACCAAAATTCAGTGTTATACTTTTAGTAAATTATGGCTATATCGAAACCATGAAAAGACCAAAAAGGGGGAAAGAAATGAATACTCACCCCCTTCTCTGCTAACAGTTTACTTGATTGCTCAAGATATTGGGCAGCTTCATACCAAATATCAGGGTGATGGCCCAGCACCAGCAGGCACTGTTCATAAGCAAACATAACTAAGAGAAGACATTTGCAACATTCAATTAGAATAAACATTATTTATAAAACTATCCATATAAGCATCACAACTAAATTTTTAGGCTAAGACAGAGCCCTCAATATCAAATGATAATTAGAAATAAAAAACCTTAATGATTATTATCATCCACCCAAACCCATTCATTTATCATTTATTAAATTAATATTTATTGAGTACCAACTATATGCTAAGGAATATGAAAGACACTGAATATACCAGTGACTAAGATTTCTCATATTCAATAAGTCTGCAATATTTTGGGAAGATTGCTATTAAGAAAGCAATTGTGAAAAGTAATAAGCATGATGAGGAAAGTACAGTGTACTCTTAACTTACAGCAGAAGAACTTAACATAGTTTTAGAGACTCAAGAAAGGCTTCACTAAGGAACTGACATCTAAGCGAAACCTGAAAGAGGGATAGAATCTGGTCAGATGAGGATGTAAGTATAAGTAGAGGCAGGAAGGACAGGAGTAGATACAAAAATGGTGCTGGCAAAGGAAACAGTACTTGCTAAGCTAAGAGAACAAGGCAAGACTGAGGAGTCTCTTTAAGTTCCAAATTCTAGTGCTAGCAGTGGCAGAGTAGTCTGTATAAGACAAACTCTGGTGAAAAAAAAAATCATCAACTGAACAATACAAAAAGCAACATTTTAAAGGCACCAGAGAATGACCAAAAGAAAAAGAAACCAAAGAGGCCTGAGCCCTAAAAAACTGGGATTTTAAAAACTGTAGACATGTGTTTAATATGCTGTTCCCCTCAAATACACAGCCCTGTTTGTATAGTTCTGGGATAGCCAGAACTCAAGTCAAATGCTGAAGTTTTACCAGCTTGAGGTGAGTGACATGGAGTTCTGGGTTAGAAGAGCAAATGGAAATTAAGGGGGAAATCCCCCAGAAGAGAACCACAGAAGGTGGAAGCTAAAAATCTGGACATAAATCCTCTCAAATTTTTAACTGGCTCTAAAATAGACATCCACAGGAAAATATACAAAGAGCCCGAGCAGAAAGAAAAGCTGAAAGAGCTGGAGTGATATCTCATCAGCTGCCCACTGTAATAGAGACCATGTTTGGAATCTGACTTCCATCGGGTTAAGGGATTCTGAGTAAACACCTTGAACTTTCCATTGTCTTAGGAGTAAAGACTATATCCCAGGACTAAGAGATTTACTGTGAGGTAAAGGCCACTAACACAGGCTCATCCTAACACTGTAAAACCAAGCCTCCACAAAGTTGAGGATATCTGCCAGTAATTTAACTCCCTGCTAAAATAAAACCCAACATTCTTCAGAGGAAGAAAACAGAATCTAGTTTTTACTATGTGTCATTGACACAGCTGTACAATGTCCAGAAATTTTTTAAAAATGTCCAGACTTCTGACAAAACAAAAAATGTGACCTATAGTCAAGAGGAAAAGAAATCAACCCCTCAATGGCACAGATGTTGGAATTAGCAGACAAGGGTTTTATAACTATTGTTTTAAATATATTCAAGGATAAAAAGAGAAAGATGGTAATGGCCATGGAATCTCAACGGAAAAAGGAAAACTGTAATAAATATAAAAATTCCTAGAATGGAAATTTATGGAAATGAAAAGTAGAGTATTTGAAATGAAGAATTCACCAAATGGGTTCACCAGCATACTGTATATGATAAAATAAAGGCCAGTGAACATGGAGACATCTATAGAAATTATTGAGTCTGAGAAACATAAGAGGAAAAAAGCCTGGGGATAAAAAAAAACAGCCTTGGTAACCTAGAGGATAATATCAAGTGGCCTAACATACATACAACTGGAGTCTCAGGAGAGCTAATCTTGTTACCTCTTTTAGTTATCAGGGTCTGATCTTCTGTACGAAGAGGGTTGCTCTTTTCCCACTGAATGTACTTCTTCCACATATCCACCTGCTGAGCTTCTTGAGGAGTATTCTGAGGAGGCACTGAGGGAGCATTGCGGTCCAAACCTTTCATTACTGTCTCATATTCCTAGACAGTAAATATTTAGAATTCTGTGGTAAGCTGAAGAACAACTCATATATGGAATTGAGTTGATCAGTTTGGACTATTTTGTTCAAAATGCCTTTCCCCCTCACCCAAAATACTACTTTGTTAATATAACATAAAAACTATTTAAGAGCAGGGAGAAAGATAAAAGATTAATTACCCAAGAACAGGTTCCCAGGACGAAGTGAACAGATCAGCCCTGGGCTCTCTCTGTAGGTGATCTAGAAAGTCATTCTCAGGACAGAGAGGTTGACAGATCGACATGACTAATGATCTGGTGGCATCATTACTGCCATCTCTGGAGAAACTTTCTTTTAAAACTTGAATAGTTCATAGTATTAGGCTTATTTCCCCTAACTTCTAACAGTTTCACTGAATGGAAAGCAATGTACACAAGACAAAACTCTGTCTCTGAGAGCGATGTCATTAGATGAGACAGTAGTACAGTATTCAGACATATATGATCAGATAGGAGGGATGGATAACTATTTAATCAATTCTATGTAGAACTTTGTCTCTACAACCTCTGTTTCTCTATTTTAAAAAATAATTTCTTCCAAACTTGGTTTATTCTATTTTATCCTTTCACGAGTCTGTAAAGAGGTATTTCACTTCAAATATCAAATACTTCATCTGTTCAGACAATGTAATTAGCTGTTATTAGGTAAGACTGCCAATGATTGAAACACTGAGTAATACCAGATGGGAAACTTGTATAAATAACATACTCATAACAAACATTATAGTAAGTGGCCTGATGGAATTCCATACCTTTGCTACCCGCCTAGCATTCATGTAATCTCTACTCCGATCTTCAATCATTTTTTTAGCTAAATGAATATTGATACCCTAAGGGAAAAAAAAGAAAATGTACATTATTTTAAAATTAAGTGTAGTTTAATATTAGGATAATACAGTTTATTCATTTGCGAAATAACTTTTAATTATTTAAAGAGGATTTTTTGTTAGTAAAATAAAAGTTTGATCACTTTATATGCTTAAGAAATCAAGGAGGACCTGCCTATATGTTATGAGATGGCAGTAAGGGAATGATTTGAAAGGGTCAATTATTTCACATAAAATTTTACTAATAAAGAATGATGTACAGATTCAGCTGGGTGAATAGCCATGGCTTAGTTTTAAAAGTCTTTTTCTAACTAGGTCTGCATAACTTCATTCATGCCTAGGAGTTCTCAAAGAGGAGTCCAAAGATTCCTATTCCCCAAGGCCCTTTCAGAGGGTTCGTAAGATCAAAACAATTTTCATATATCACTGAGTCATGACCTGCATGTCTCACAAATATACAGTGGAGTTTTTCAGAAGCTATGTGACATTCAATATCATACCAGATAGAATGTAGAAGCAGATATGAAAGTCTGTCCTCTACTAGGCTAGATACCAAAGAGATTTGCAAAAATATGAAATAATGCCACTTTTCTCACTGAGTTTTTTCTTATTTTGGGGAAATACAGTTTTAATATTACTTATGTTAAAATATAAAGAGTCTATAACTATAAACTTTAAATGAATAAATATCTTGAAATGTTCTGTTTTAATTCCAACAATAAGTATTCATAGGTAAAAGCCACATTGAAATTAAATGTTTTTTTGGGGCTTCCTAGGTGGCTCAATAGTGAAGAATCTGCCTCACAATGGAGAAGACACTGGGAAGATCCCACATTCCTCAAAGCAATTAAACCCATGCGCTACACTTATTAAGCCTGTGCTCTAGAACTGGGGAGCTGCAACTTCTGAGCTCCCCCGCCCTTGGGCCTGCACTCTGCCATAAGAGAGAGAAGTCACTGCAGTGAAAAGCCTGAGAGTAGCCTCTGCTTGCTGCAACTAGAGAAAAGCCTGTGCAGTAACAAAGACACAGCACAGCCAAAAACAAATAAATAAAATATTAACAAATCACTTGCTTATGAAACAAAGACGTTGGACCACAGCCCCACATCTCCCAACTGCAAGGCAGTAGTCACATCACTGAGCCAGGTGAGAGGTGCACTGCAACTCATCACTACGACTAGAAAAGGAGCTCTGAAGGGGACTCTCGTAAGAGATCAGTGGCAGCATGCATGTGTGTGACTGTGTGGACAGTTTAGCACTGAATAAAAATGGTTTTGTAAGAATTCTAATTCTCCTAAAGTATTCTCTAAAAAATAACTCTACAGTGATACGAGACTCTCAAAACATTAGGAATGATCCTTTCATTACAATCCACATGAAGACAAACGTATGCAGCACTGATACCCAGGTACCTAATATTAGAAAGGCTACAAACCCACAACGCATGAAAATTAAAATCACTCTGTCATAATAGTAAACTACTCTGTCCTAATTTACCTCTTCATACTTGTTATAGTCTCTCCACAGTTGTTCAATGTTGATCATTGGATTAACACAACCTCGTTGATAAACTCTTCGAACAGCTGTTATTCTCTGATTTTCTGCATAAGATCCAACAGCTTCCCTGGGATTGGATGAGAAATGCCATCAATTATATTATAGCTAAATCAGTGTTCACAAAGAAAATAAAACTATGTAAATACTTACACGCCTTTTAAGAAGTTGATGTAATCCACCCAAATCTAAGAAATAAAAGAAAATGTTAGTATTTTTCTTGGTAGTTTCAAATTTATTAAGTGTATGTATTAGAAAATTTTAACTCTACCTGGTAAGACATTATTTCCATTCCAATTTTATCCAGTGCAAAGTCATATGCTTGAGCCATCTTTTCTCTGAAATAAATGTGAAAGGTTTTTTAGAAAAACTTATTAAAATGTATCTATTAACTAAAACATAATCATAACTTCCATTCATAGAATCAGAACATTTAAATATTTTATATAAACAAAATGTAATGACATCTTTGCAAGTATACAGTGTTGTGTTTAGCTTGTTAATGTCATTAATTTATATACTTTGTTTCTTTTACCTACTACTTGTAAGCTTATCAAAGATTGAGGCCATGTTTTATATAATTTTATAACCTTCAAATTGACTAATCCTATACACAGAAGATTCAAATGGGGAAATATCTGATTCATTGATTAAGAAGGTAAGTCATGGCTGAAGATCTATTAGCTCTTAAGTAAAATTTAGGGAGAAAGAACTTGTTCAATATAAGACTAAGAATGAGGAAGAAAAGAAAACAAAGAATTCTGGTTCTAGAAATAATTTGCCTACTTGTTATACACAAAAAGAGCATTTGAGAAGTTCCATTATTTATATTTAACAAAGATAGACAGGTGAGGGTACATCCTAGAGTATTAGGTCAATTACACAAGAATACCATTGTCAAAGGTGCCTTCGAATAGTTAAATAGCACATTACAAATGTAACCTGCCAAGAGTGGTGCCATGACAGTAAGATGCCTTTTATTAAGTTTGACAACAAGCCTGTGAACAAAGTGATCTGGAGCTGCAAAAGTACAGTATTTCAATATAGAAGAGGGACATGCATGATACAACTCTCCAGAATAAATCTAATGCCAGTGTTTTTCTTTAAAGTGGTTTTCCCCATGGTTTCACTAACTTCTCAGAGAATCCTCATTTTTCAAATCCTTAAATTTCTTCATCCTCTGGAGTTAAGAGTTGCGAGAGGAGATGAATAAATTAGGACATGACTTGCATTCTAAAGATCCTGATTTAACTTACTTGTAACTTGGTAGTTTACCCTTGGTTTCTCGGACATATGAAAGATAACACTTCCATAAATCAATGTGCAAAACCTTCATAAGGCATCTCTGAAACAGCTGTAAATACAATAAAATATGAAAATCCACAGTTAAATAAATTTCCCATGTACACAGTTGAAATGAAACATTAAAGAAACAAATTCAGCTCCTTCCATGAATTTAGCTTCTAACAAATAAATGACAAATAACAACTCCCTCTATTTTGTTTAGATAATCAAAATCATTCTCATAATTTTGGTCAGGAGAATATAGTTTCCTTTCCAAACTTTTATTATGAACATTTTCAAGCACACAAAAGGGCTGAGTAAGTACAATGAACTCCTATATAATCACTTTGTTATTGTTGTTCAGTCGATAAGCTCAGCTCTATGGACTGTAGCCCGCCAGGCTCCTCTGTTTATGGGATTTCCCAGGCAAGATTACTGGAGTGGGTTGCCATTTCCTTCTCCAGGGGATCGTCCTGACACAGGGGCTGAACTTGTATCTCTTCCATCTCCTGCATTGGCAGATTCTTTACCACTGGGCCACCTGGGAAGTCCATATAATCACTAGCTAGATTCAGTAATTATTAACATTTTACTGTATTTGCCTCACAAATGTTAAGTCCTAAATTAAACTTCAGCATAAAATTCAAAGTGTATTTAAGACGACTCACCTTTTCTACCTTGTCATAATTTTTAGCTTTAATCTGCAGAGAAACAGAAAAAAAAATATAGAATTAACACTATTCTTTTTAGAATATTAAAAAACTATCTCTGAGTGTTTTGATTATGCTTGTAAATTCATTTCTATACTTTCCTATTAATTCTGCTTTTCAAAAATAACAGAGTCTGAATCCAACATGGATAACATGCATTGTAAATATGCCTAACATAAATTAATTCTATATGTAAAAAATGTTATACATTCAATATGTTGAAATTTTGTGAATTATAAATTTTGTAAAACAGTCACAGATGAATAAAGAAATACAAACAAGGCATATTTGAATACAGCTTTGAATAGATCTACTAAAGACAAAACTTGACCTTCCCTGAAGAACTACTACTAAAACAATCTGAGTAGGGTAGCAAAAAAGATTTGCTAATTTTGACCACACAAATTTTACTCAGTCAACCTGCTATACTGGGGATACCACAGTGAAAAAAACATGCGTAAGTCTGTCTATGTCCTCAGAGAGCTTACAATTTCGCAGGGGAAACAAGTGCCAAGGTAAGGGAACTACAGGGTGCTATGGGAGCATTTGAGAGGAGAATAAAACTCAGGCTCAAGGAACTGCAAAAGATTTTCTAGAGGAAGTTAAGATGTTAGGAATGAGGTGTTAGGTCAGAATGGCTATCATCAAAAAGTACAAATAATAAATGCTGGAGAGCATATGGAGAAAAGGGAAACCTCTTACAGTGTTGGTGGGAATGTAAATTGGTGCAGCCACTATGCAGAATTGTATGGAGGTCCCTTAAAAAACTAAAAATAGAGCTACCATATGATCTAACAATCATAATCTTGGTCATATATTTGGAAAAAATGAAAACTCTTATTTGAAAAGATGCATACACCCTATGTTCACAGCAGCACTATTAACAACAGCCAAGATATGAAAGCAACCCAAGTGCCTATCAACATGTGATTGGCTTAAGAAGATGTGGCGTGACACACACACAAACACACACACACACACACGTAATATTACTTAGGCATGAAAAAGAATGAAACATTGCCATTTGCAGCAACGTGGATAGACCTAGAGAATATTATACTAAGTGAGGTAAGTCAGACAAAGATGAATATTATATAAAATAATCACTGATATGTAGCATCTAAAAAAATAATACAAATGAATCTATACACAAAACAGAAACAGACTCAGAGACATAGAAAATAAACTTATGATTACCGAAGGGGAAAGGGAAGAGAAGATGAATAAATTAGGAGTATGGGATTAACAAATTACTATACATAAAACAGGTAAGCAACAGGGACTTACTGTATAGCACAGGGAATTATACTCAATATCTTATAATAACCTAATATGGAAAATAATCTGAAATAGACATAATCTGAAATCACACATACAACTAAATCGCATTGCTATGTAGTTGAAACTAACACAAAATTGTAAATCAATTATATTTTAATTAAAAGAAAAGAATGAGTTGTTTGACTGATAAAAAGGGAAGATTTATTCCAGGTAGGAGTGACGTGTGTGAAGACAAGGGTTAAATGCTATTAGATTTCCCTTTGAACATTTTCATTAGATGGCAGGTGGGGTTAGTTGTTCAGTTGTGATACATCAGCAAATCTTTGTATCAGCCTGACAGGTGAATAATTTGGGTGGTGAAATCGGCTTGTGGTCCTTTCCAATTAGTAGTATGTGTAAATTTTCCCACTGCTTTCTAGCTTAAGGTTCTACAGATCAGAACTCTGGTGACAGGCTCTTTTTCTTTTGCTGATTTCTTGCTCTTGTTCTCTGGAACTTGTAAGATTTCACCCTTCATCTTCAGAGATCATAAATTGTAACAGAATTTTCTTAGTCTTTGCTCTTTGAGGCAGTTAGTCAAAGGTCTGGAGTCAGATCTCTTGGGTTCACTTTCTGACTGTAATAGTTAACCTTTTTTTCCTTATCTGAATTAGGGGGGATAATAGCACCTATTTTGTAGGGCTGTTTTAAGGGTTCAACAAGTTAATAAATGTAAAGCCCTTAAAACACTGCCTAGCAGAATGGGAACTTAGTAATTGCCATGACATTTTTATTATTTTTTAAAAAAATATTTATTTGCACGTGCCAGGTCTTAGTTTAGCTGCAGCATGATTACTCTTAAGTTTTGCATGTGGGATCCAGTTCCCTGACCAGAAATGGAACTCCGCCACCCCCCTGCATTGGGAATACAGGATCTTAGTCACTGAACTACCAGAGAAGTCCCATTATTTATTATTATTACCACAAATTCTGCTTGGGACTCAACATGCCCTTTGAAGCTAGAATCATGCCTTTTTCAGTTCAAGGCTCAAGTAATTTTTAAAATTACTGCCTCTCCCCAATCTGTTCATTTTTTTTCCCTTCTTGAACTCCTATTATACACATTAGTTCTTCTCTCCTCAAAATGTTATTTTTATCCTTTCTTAGCCTTTGGCTTTAGGTTTAAAAATATTTCTTCCACTAGACTCTCCAGGCCACAAATTTAAGTCTCCATGTTATCATTTTCCTCCATTTGACCTATTGTTATAGCTAGTTCAAAAATTATTGCTTTTAGCTCCAAAGATTTTTTGTGTTTTTTAGATATTGCACTTTCAATCTCACTGTGTTCCTATTATTTTCTTCACATTATTGTCTCTCTCCTCCAGCAGCTCTTTTTGTTGGGGCCTGTCCCAACAGTTTGTGTTCCTTTCTTGTTGCTGGATCCTTAGCTATGCAGTTATTTTTTCCGTCTATTCCCTGAGCTCAGAGTTGGCAGTCCCAGTGTAGTAGCTGACCCTCTTTACCACAACAGCTGTGTAGCAGGTGTAGACAGCAAGTTGGCTGATGGTAGTCTTTTGACAAAAAAACAGAGAAGTCTTTACACAAGAGTAAGGAGGACTCAGCTTGCCAATTCGGCTCCTTGGTTTCTGGGAGGCCAGGCTGATGTCAACATCTCTCTGGGGCAGAAAGATAGTGGAAGGGTGCCAAGTATTTCTGAGTCAGTTTCTTATTCCTTGTCTTAGGCGCTCCACCAGCCCTGACTTTCAAAACTTCTGTAGAAACTGAGGTTTCCTTTCATCCAACTGCTTGGCTCAGTACAAATAAATAAGTTGAGAATGGGAATGAAGTAAGATGAATTCAAGTCACCAGAATTGCAGATGTACATGGCAGATAATATAGTTCTTAAATTGGCCAGGAAAACCAAAACTACTCATTGGGAAAACTGGCAAAGAATCTGAATAGGCAATTCTCAGAAGAGAAAATATAAATGGTTAAAATTAATATGGCACCACACACAAACTTCCAAAACAGGAGATACAAATTAATAAATATCACTTTATACTCATCAGAACGGTAAAAGTTTCAGAGGGTATTAACACTGCCAAAGCAATGAGAATTAGTAACTTCATCCATTGCTGGAGGAAATATTAATTGTTATGGCCATTATAAAAAACCACTGGGAAAAGCTACTCAAATACAAATTACACATCTTTTAACATAGCAATTCTACTTCTGGGACCTACCCCATAGAAATAAAAACACCAGGATGAAAATGAGTTTATACAAAGTCACCTTCTGCAAACTTTGCAGCAGCAAAATCACTGACAAAATAAATGTCCCCCAAAACGGAGGTGATCTAATATTAATAAATCATGGTGCATCCACATCACAGAACTTTATATGTCCATATAAAACAAATTAGGGCTATAACAAGTAATTTGGGGGAAATTCCACAAGATTTTATTGAATGAAAAAAGGTTAAAATGTGCATAATTCATTCTTGTAAAAAAAGCTAATATGATTATGGTAGGTAGAGTTCTATGGGTGGAGGGAGGAATAGAGACAAGAAAAGAGAGACTATTTCATGTATATGATTTCATTTATGGATTTGAGTAAAAATTGTCTATATATGTGTGCAAAAATGTACACAACAATTCTTACATTTTTTCTTACATAAATTGATCTTGTATCTTTCATTCATCAATTATTTATTACTTCAATTAGTATAAGTTCAAAATACATATGTACAAAAAGACACTTCTGACTAATATAGGAAGACTATGGCCTTGAATACATTGCTACTGATTGTCATTCATTTAATTCAACCAAATGTTCTTTGACAGCCACTCTGTACATATAGCCTACACTGGTAGCATTACCATTAGCTGGTATCTCATTTTTAAAACATCATTCAGTCTTTAAAAATACCACTCTGCCTTGGAGAAGCAGTGTGGTAAAATGAAAAGAATTTGATCATTTTTTATCTACCATTGAATCTCTCCCAGCATCAGAGTTTTCATTTTTAAACAAAAATAATAATACCTACTAAGAATGGTTTTCCAAGGACTGAAAAGAAAACATCTAGACATTCCAGATATTCATTAATCATACCAATTAACAAAATTACAAACCAAAGGAATATAAACTTTTCATTATGTCTTCTTTGAACAGAGCTATGTGAACCAAATAGCCAGAAAGAGCAATGTTGTTATTACAGCTGGCCTCATTTGAGACAAAGCAAAGGTTATGTATACGATCATATTCAAATTCCATTACTGGTGAAACTAGTACAAGAACATGTGAACATCACTTTAGTCATTCTACTAGTCTATTTTTCTTTTTCTAAAGATTACTGTTTATTAGATTTATATGAAAACATCTTATCTTTAAGTTAAATATTTTAAAGTATATTTAGCATAATTATGCACTTTTGTATAGGAACCTACCTGATAAACAAAGTTAGGTTTAAATTTTAAAACACTCTTGATAGTGCTTTGAGTTTTGTTTTGACTTCAGAAATTCTCAGATCTTTCTGTCATTAACCAATAGAAAACGCCTCCATTTAGGACAGAAAAACAGGAGGTATTTTTCCAAAGAGGAAATGCAAATGGCCAACAGGTACATGAAAAGATGCTTAGCATCATCAGGGAAATGCAAATCAAAACTATATAAGTTTCACTTCATACCTGTCAGAATGGTTATTGGCAAAAAGAACACAAATAACATGTTGGCTGGCGAGGATGTGGAGGAAAGGGAACCATCATATGCTGATCGTGGGAATGTAAACTGGTGCAACCACTGTGGAAAACAGTATGGAGGTTTCTCAAAACCAAAATAGGAATTCTACTCCTGGGTAAATATCCCAAACAACTAAAATCATTAATTCAAGAAGATACATGTGCACCCCAATGTTCAGAGTAGTATTATTCACAATTCCTAAGATATGGATGCAAACTAAGAATCCATCAACAGAATGGATACGGAAGATGTGGTATTAATAAATACACACAATGGAATACTAGTCAGTCATGAAAAAGAACGAAACTTTGCTATTTACAGCAACCTGGATGGACCTGGTGTGTATTATACTAATTGGATTAAGACAGAGAAAGATAAATACTGTATGATATCATTTACATGTGGAACCTAAAAAATACAATAAGCCAGTGAATATAACAAAAAAGAAACAGATTCACAAATATAGAGAACAAACTAGTGGTTACCACTGGGACAGGGAGCAGGGAAGGAGCAATATAGGAGCAGGGGGTTCAGAGGTACAAACTATTAGGTACAAAATAAGCTACAAGGATATATGTACAACATGGGGAAATATAGGTGATATTTTATAACAATTATGAATGGAGTATATTAATAAAAATTGTGAATCACTATACTGTACAGCTGTAACTTATATAACATTGTACAGCGGCTATACTTCAATAAAAATAAAAGCCTCCATTTAAAGCCCTTTATATATATATATGCAAACAATTTTGCAAAGTTTCCTAGAACTTGCTCACATCTTATCTATTATATTAAAAGTAATGCTATGTAAGTTTAAATAATAGGGATTCTTAAAAAATTATCTTTAGGGAATTCCCTGGGTGTCCAGTGGTTAGGACTCCACTTCCACTGCAGGGTGCACAGGTTCCAACCCTGGTCAGGGAACTAAGATCCTGCATGCTGCCTGGTGCAGCCATAAACAAACAAAAAATTATGTTTAGTTTTCAGTTCTCTAACTTGCAATCATCGGAAGTGATTGTTATAAGTGTAGTTTGCTGTTTTTCAAACAGGAATCCTAATTTATTCTAACGCAAAAAAATTTTTTAGTGGTTGGAAATATACCAAAAAATGAACAATTTATCTGTTCATGTGATGGAATGATTGTTTTTCTCAAAGATTCTAATAACATGGCTATTTTATGTTTGTAATTAAAAATAATTATTTAAAGAAAAAATTAGCATAATACTTATATTTTTATATTACTACTATTTATAATCAAAATGTCATACAATTGCAATATTACTTTTTTGTGAATCATTTGAATATTATCAAAATATAAAAAGTTAAGGTGGAGGGAAAGAACTAAATTTTAAAATTGTCAACTGGCAATTCCCTGGCAGTTCAGTGGTCAGGACTCTGTGCCCTTACTGTTGAAGACTTGGGTCTGATTCCCGGTAAGGCCAAAAAATATTATTTCCTCAAATTGTTTTCTTAACAATATAGCTTGGGGGAAAAAAATCCCACCAAATTCTGTAACATCACAACTTTTGAATGTTATTTTTTAAATTGTCAATTATAAGAATAATTAGTAACTATGTAATTGATTTTAAATATTTCAAAAACACATTTGACTAGTAAACTTAACTGGCAAGACGATTCTATAGAGGAAAGTAAGCAAAACAATCTAAAAGAAAAAGTAAGTCTCTATACATTGTGTTGAGGTTTTCATATAACTATTTGTGTTTTAAAAGACTCTACTGGTCCACACAGCAGAGGTGGAATCTGGCCCCATCTCAAGTAAGATCACATGGCAGTTGCTTAAATAAATGTGATGAATAACCGAATTAGTTGTAAACCCATTCTTAATTTGTTCTCTGCCTCTTTTCTACTCCAAAGCATAGCACGTGCACTTTTGTGGAATTTAAACCACCAATGTAAGTTTGTGCTGTAGAAGCTGCCTCATTTTGTTTGTCTTAATTTTCCAGAAAGTTCAGCCCCAATCCTGAAACCTGAAAGAAATGGAATCCTGAATATAAACCCTGTCTTTCATTAATTAATTATTTTTTAAACCACACTTCTGCTGTTTTTAATCCCTTGTACCCTGGAAAGGATGTCTTAGATGGTTACAAAATGTAAGCAGATTTCGAGGATTTGGGAAACACTGAAGAATGTCAGATTTTAAAGTTGCCAGAGTAGCTGTAGAACATTCTCCTTTCCACCACCCAGTCCCAATCTTAAGCTAAAGACATCAGGAAAGGAGCATCTGCCAGCAAATCCATTTTTACACAAGAAACTGTATGTCTATATGACAGGCTCTTCTCTAGCTCTAGAGATAGCAGTGGTGGACTAAACTAAGTTTTATAGTTCATAATGTTTTCATAAGGGAGTCATAAATAGTTTAAAATGTTTGCTTGGCTTATCTGGGCTTCCTAACTTTTCCTACAATATATTGTACTATTTCTATAACCTTCCTATTAAATGTAGTTATAAATGTACGCCTGTAAACATATATACACAGATTTACTTTTAACAGATTGTCAAAAACCCTGTTGTTGTCCCATAGATTTTCAGTTCCTCCAGGCCCTTAAAATGTGCACATAAGTAACATTTGTTAAATATGAGTGTAAAGTATAAACTACTTACAGTCTCAGTATGATTGACATTAAAAATGTGCTAAGCAAAAATATTATCTTCAGTTCTGGATTAAATTTATGTCCATTTTGATTCTTTGTACTAACCAAATTAGGTATTAATTCATCTACTTTTCTGAATCAATAAAAAGTATTTGTAGCATGTTAAGGATTTACCAAGTATATATAGAGCTATGGACCTGAACTCAAAAAGTTTATAATCTAGTTATAATCATATTATTATTGGAAAGACAGGACTAAGTTTAAATTATTTTCTATTGGTACCATGTCTTATAAACCCAGAGGAAGAGGAGTTCCATGAAAATTACAGTTACCAAGGAAAGTTTTACTGTGCAGATGGAATCCTGGCCATTGATGAGAAACAAATTTCTGAAAGTTAATGAAATAACATGAGTTTCTCAAGTTTTTTGTGGAATAGTGAAAATATTCACACAAGAAAGAACAGATACTAGAAAAACAGGTTGGCTAACTGTGGTGGAAGTCCATTATAGGGGGTCTGAAATACCAAGCAGAATTTAAACTTGATACTAAATTACTGATACGTTTTATCAGTTGGATGATCAGGGGATACTTTAATCACCCAATGATAAAAGTACACAAACTATGGCTCATGGTGCAGGTGCGAGTGACGGGGTAAGGGTAGGAAGTTTTTGGTGCCATGGAATAAGGCAAGCTGGCACTTGCTGAGAGAACAGGGTATTGCTATCATCCTTTAGTGGGTTTGGGAGAGGGAGAACAGGGGGAGAAAAACAGTGATAGATGGTGGGATATGCCACAGGTCAAAAGGACCTCTGGGTACAGAAAAGATCAGTGAATCTGACAACAGGGAAATTACTGCAGATTTAAATTTAAAAGCCAAAACAATTCAACTTCTTAGAAGCTGAAATCAATGACAAAGTACTCATTTATTTAACATTCAATGTATGTAAACACTACTCTAAGAGTTTGTATGTATTAACTCATTTAATCCTTAGAACAACACTATCATTATTTACCATATGAAAGATGACAAAACTGAGAAAGGTTTAGTAAGCTTCCAAATATTGCACAACTGAGCTCTTTACACACGACATTGCTCTTTATTTAGATGTAGGTATGAGGATGTTCACTGAAAGAGTGCTTATGGGGATTTCCCTAGTGTCGAGTGTCTAAGACTCAGGTTCAACCTCTTCAGGGAACTAGATCCACAGGCCACAACTAAAGGTCCTGCATGCCACAATGAAGACTGACGACCCGTGTGCTGCAGCAAGACCAACACAGCCAAATAAGTAAATATTAAAGAAAAAAAAGGTATTCATGGTGGAGAAAAATCTGGAAGCTTAAATGATCAAAGGCAGACTAAATAAATTCTGCTTTGTCTAAAAATGGAATGGATTATTTGTATGTACATTAACCTTTAAAAGCAATGATGTATATTTATAATACTAAATGGAAATATGTCCACGGTATATTATTTTTAAAAAGAAACAGAATTTAAAAAATAGGCACACATTTGGTATGTTTATCCAATCTCCTTATTCTCCCCATCCCACGTCCCGTGTCTCTATCTAGAGCACAAGACAGAAGAGTAGGAGAAATGCACACAAAATTGTTAGTCAAAACTGTTACCACTGGGAGGAGAGATCATTTTTCTTAGTTGTTTCTGTGACAGACTTTATTTCCATAACACAGTTTCACAGCAATAAAGAGACGTAGGTGTTTTTTAAAAGAAAAGAAAGAAAACCATAGCTGATTGGGGTAGTATATCTGAGTATTTCCTTTGTGTTTTTCTTTGGTTATAAACATCTCTATTTACAAGTCATTTTTAAATGCTCTCAAATTCTCATCTAGGCTTACAAAGCTAAAAAAATATTATTAAGTAATTGCCAGGGAATCAGGCAAAATTAATTTCAACCAAATTAGTCAAAGGTGAAACTTTGACCTAAAATTGATTTTGCCCCAATTTATAGGGCATCTGTCTATAATTTTCACTTGACATTTATAGACTCATCCTTTTCACCTAATGTCTGAATTCTTTGCTTCTAGTAAACACTTTGTAAACACCATGGCAAGTCATTACTTTTCAAAAATAACCTGCAAATTCTGAGTAAGGAAAACAGAGCAGGATATTTCACTTTTGGAGAAAAGTAATTTGTCTAAAGTATCAAAACCCACCTAGCTAATCTTCATGGCTCCCCTGTTCATGCTACTCTAACCCCTGCACCACCTACCCCACAGCCCCTCATTACTGATGTATGACATAGATTTTCTTTCTAAATGGTAAAATTGAGAATGGGAAACGTGTACAATTATTTGAGATCCTTGGGCTACCATAAACGTCAGAAAGTCAACTTTATAAGCCGCTAATCTCAAAAATGGAATAAGTTCTATACTGTACAAACAGGGAGGTCCTCAAGCAGGTGTGCGGATTCACTTCCCTCAAAAGCCTAGTATCAGTTTATTTATTTCACACCCATTTAGTCTTCTCTAGCCTGTTACCTTAATTTTCATCTTTTACAAATTGTTTTCTTAACAGAATAAAAATCTTTCCAGGCAACTTATTATTCAATAATATAATTTCTTTAAGATTTCTACATGAACTTCATACATTGCCTTAGAAAATATCTCACTCCACTCTCATTTTGCTGAGTTAACCTCCCATTAATGTAGTCACACAACTTTTTAACATGTAGTGAAAATTTTTAGAGTAGAAAACCATTTACTCTTTACTATTCTTTCATCTCTCACCAATACTTCTCATTGCATATAAATTGAGAACTGTTATTTTTTAAAAGCTAATTGATTACTGGACAAAAGCCTTAGTCACTCCTCTGATCCTTCTAGTCTCATAAATCACATTTTTTTAATTTTGATAGATTCCTATCAGAGTATCAATTCCTTGTGTAATTTTCAGTGCATCAAATGTCTTTCTATGCATTTCTTTGTTACAAACTCTATACATACTTTTATACTGCTGAGCCAATGTACACTGGAAACCTATGGGTAATGGTTCATCTAGCTTTTCTTAAAATCACTTCTCAAAATCTAGCTTTTCTTAAAATCACTTCTCAAAATTAGGACTGAGCTTCTACAATGAAGTGGATATAAATCCAGTGCATGACAATTCTCTACTTTTTGAGCAACTTGCCTACTATTCCAGTATTCTCCTATTTACAGTGCATTCGTTCCTCAGACTAAAACATTATTATTTTTTTTTTTGCAAACCTACTATTCAAATACACTTTAGATTGGAGGTTACAATTATATTCTATAACTCTCCTTCTGATCCCTTTTTATCATTTTATCCAAGAAATTAAAATCTACGCTTGTATGCATGATGCAATTTCAGTTTTCTCAATCGTATATGCAGTTTTATTTCTATTTTGTTAATGAAATAACCTAATTTCATGCTCATTTAAAAATTAACCTCCTTGTCATCTTTCTCAACATTAAGTGTACACTGATTTAATCCTTTATCTATTCTCACACAAAGTATAACTGGTCATTTTTACAGAAATTCTGAAGCAATTTAAAAAATGACCTGGCTAAACTTTTGAAAAATCATGTAAGAAACCTTTTATAGTGAAGTATCAATTCTAAGAGGTAAGTCTAAAGATATTAAAAATGTGTAAAGATATTTAAGTAAAGCTATATTTATTTTAGTTCCTCATAAAGGGAACAATACAGATACACAACAATAAAGGAATGGTTAAAAAGCATATCTAAAACAAACTACTTTGCCATATGTGGAAACAATTTTGTGTAATAAATAAAATGTGCTATCATGTAAAGACATGTTACAAAAAAGATTTTATAGAATAGCTACATCTAGAAAGGCTAAGTGGTAAAAGATAGTGGGAATATGGATGCTTCTTCCCTTTATGCTTACATTTTTCTAATTTTCCTGCAATAAACATATTATCCTTTTAAATAATAAATTTTACTTTCTTTTCTAAACAACCATAAGTTCTGCTTTTCTTCCTTCACCTCTCTTAACTCCATTCGATACTATTTCATTATGCTTGCCTTTTAAAATGGAAACATCTCAAAAATTTTATTCATCTATATATTTAGCTTCAGTGGCAAGTTTATAAAAGCTTACTATAATAACTGCATTTTTTTTCAATACTCCATTTAGGTATAATTCTACTGACTCATTTGAAAACAAGTCAACATCATTTTAAAAAATCCCACAAACGCACTGACTTTTATCAGTTTATTTCACAGCACCTAAAATAGTGCCTAACATATAGCAGACATTCAATAAATAGTTGCTAAATGAATGTGGATAAAAATCTAGCACTGATAGCATATTCATTCAGTTACCTTGTGGAATCAACATTATACTATCTTAAACATCAACGCAAATGTAAAAATGTAAGACATATAACTTTTATGGATAGCTTACTATAAGTTCTGTAATTCTAAAAAACCTTTCAGTAAAAAGGTTTAAAAAGAATGCTAAGAATTATACTGACAATTAAGAATGAAATAACAATTGGATAGGGACTGATTAAAACTCTAATATGAATTTTGAAAACAGACTTTCACATGGTTTAGATAATTCTATGCAGACACTCAAATCAATTTTATTTTCCATTAATTCTTTTGAATGAAAACATGGTTTTTATTCCTCAAATAATACTGCTTTAAATAGTTTTTAAAAGTTGCAATTTTGGAAGTGGAGGTTTAAACAGGTAGGCACAGCTAACAAATTATCTTCATGAAAAGCAAAGAAAAAACTCAGGTAAAAAATATTACAATCCAGAAGAATCAGTAAGATTGAGACATGAATCTTCTTCCTCTACGACAAGCATGCTCCGAAACTAAAACTTTGGCTTTATTTCAGTGGGTTAAGTCCTACTTTGAAATGTTAAATACTACTTCCAGAATGTTTATTAATCAAATAGGTATTTAAGTTTTAAACATTTTTTCCTTACTTTGTAAGTGCCTAAGTACTCTTATTTAAAGACTGATCAAGAAAGCATCCACTATTTTCTCTGGAATTTGTTTTATATAGTTTGAACGAATTCCAGAGAAAAGAGTTTCACATTTTATCTCCTCCATATATGTTTGTGATGACATTTTCCAAAGTGATACCACATAAAGAATTAAGTTCAAATTCTATATGGAATCCTGTCATTAAGGTTTTAGTAGACAAGACTGCAATAAAGAGTATACTGAAATTCCCTTCTTGTGCTCTGACAGAAATGCAAAGAAAGTTGAAGGGGAAAAGAACCTCAAGAGTAAGCTCTGGATAAATATGATGTCACTTTAGTTGGTAAATGAAGTCTCAAGGAAGGCGACTATAACCTAATACAGGGCCATTCTTTCTGATGGATCCTAATACTCAGATCTAATCTCGTCCAGGCTTCCTTTGTGACTGGTTAGTGGAAATGTCAGATTATTTAAAGCTTTGACACGTAAAAATCAATAGGTAATTTTAAAATTTTCTAATGTTATTTCTCAAAGAAGTTGAGCTCCAGGCAGTCCTTTCCCAATCACTACCTAAACCTAAGGGAAGACAGTGAGGACAGGGACAAACCATTGCTCTCCTCCTCCTCCTCACATTCCCTCATAATCCCACAGTACACACCCAATAAACTAAAGGTTGGATTTTCAGATTGTTACAGTTGAGATACACTGCTGGATAGGAGGGCATGCATGTTCAAAAACCAGATTTTTATGAAGTATTTAGCTGATCATTAAGAAAACAAGTTTAAAAACATTAGTGTTTAAATCTCACTTCAAAGGGAGCTCATACTAGAAAGATGACTTCATGATTTTGATGCCTGACATTATTGAATAGTACAAGAAAATCTGTACTGTGAATCAAGACTTTTCTTCAAAAACACTTTAGAAGCAAATCAACTTAAGGGAAAAAATGTGTAACTAGCAACAGAACATACCCTTATAAAATCTACTTACAACTACTATTATTACATTATTATTACATAAGGGTATTCAAGCCTCCTCATATCTAATGCTGTGTTACAAGAACGTAAAAAGTTCAAGACATGTATGAGAAAAATAATTTGCAACTAAGATTTTAGTGGGAAATTATAGATTTGGTGAACTAAATGAAAACTGAAGCACAAAATAACTGAAAGAAAATTATTTAAAGCAAGTCATGAACACTAAAGTAACAAATAAAAATATGGTCTTTCACATCAGAGAGCATATTTTTCATTCCTTCCAGTCTGACATTGAGAAAAACAACACAAGCAATAAAGATAACATACAATTTAAATGTCATATCAAAATTACCTAAACAGTAAATCATGCTAAAGTTAAATTTTCCTTAAGTTCCGTAATGTAAAATGTTCCCGGCAAATAAGAAAAAACAAAACAAAAATGGAATAAGGATATTAAGCTTCAGAAAAAGAAACCTTAAGGGACTTTAAATTTATAAAAACAGATTCAATCTCACACATAAAAGGAATACAAATCAAAACCATACTGATAATTGTTTACCTATGAATACTGGCAAAAGTTAAAGTATAATATATTGAATTAAGATGTGAGGAAAGAAATATTGAATTAAGATGTGAGGAAAGAAAAAAGATGTGAGGAAGTGAACTCTTTCAATATCAAGGATTATTAATGGAATTTTAAATTATTACCTCTGTGGAAGACAATTTGGTTAAAAAACCCCTCAAACTCTTCGATCCAGCAGTTCCTTATCTAGAAATAATTTACATATATTTACACAGAAATGACATGCACATATATACCCAACACAGTAACATTTGTAATAAAGCAAGTTTGGGAGGAACCTAAATGTTCTTCAGTGGAAGACAGGTTAAACTAAATGTGGAGTAAGCATTTGTGATAAAAAATAAAATTTACTTTGTTAAGTAAAAAAGAAAAAAGGTACAAAAGAAAACCCAAGGGGCAACTGTTCATGTAAAAGGAGAGGAAAAAATAAGCTGAACACTTTTTCACTGGGGAGAACTGGGTGACTTAAGGATGGGTAGATAAAAAACTTTTCCCTGCAGGTCACTTTTATAACGTGGGTTTTTAGACCACATTTTAAAATACACAAACATGCTATTTTAAAACTTCTTAGATAGCATGATAATTTTGGGGGGGCTTCTCTCATGTTTAAACATACTTCTGTATTTAATCATCAATTCTTAAAACACTATTCCAAATACTCTAAAAATGTATAAAATAGAACATGTATTACATGCACAGACGTGTATATTATTATTAAACTATTACAATATTTTTTAAGGCAAAGGAGTTTTGCAACTTCTAAATACCTAAAAGAATTTAAGCATTTTTAAAAGAAAACAATCAACCTTAACACAAACTGATAAATCAAAATACAGAAGTACAACCATAAATTTATTTAGTCAGGTGACTTTCAAGCCTAAAAATGGATGTCAACTAATGGAAAAACACATTGATGTCACTCAAGATTAAGTATTTTTAACATTTAATAACAAGATTATTAAAGAAGTATAGATGGGTAAAAAATTGACTCAAATTTGTTGGATGCCACAAACTATTAACTTCTGGCACTAAACCAATCAAGTATTTACTGAATTCATATTAAAATAAAAATAAAATTCATAATCATTTTCCTCTAAAAAATGAAAGTAAAAATATATCATGAATTACAATTCTAACAAAAGTCCTTTCATATAAGAGAATTTTCAATAGAAGAGAGTAACTTTGGAAGAGAAAGTTTATCAACAAAAATACTGAGTAATTTGTTGGATAATAACAGGAATATTCTTAAAAAATGTGTAAAAGTTTAGTTTGAGGAAGTTATATACTATAATGGGAAATGGCAAAAAATAGATATGTAGTCTCTAGCCTTCTGAGATGACTCATGTTCTATGAAGTGTATTTCTAAATAAATTCATTTCTTAAAAAAAATACATATGTAGCTTTGACAATGACATTAATCTTGCCAAGAATGGCTTTCTTCACCCTCATCAAGATTTTTCTACTGGGTATAGAACTTTGACGGGTTTTTCTGTGTTTTAAGTAAATTGAAGAGGCAATTCCCTTGTTTTCTGGCTTCTACTGTTGTCAACATGACATTCTCTTGAAGGGCAATTGTCCTTTTGTTTCCAGTCGCTTCTATGATGAGTTGATTTTTTTTTCTGTAGTTTCACTCTTGTGTCTACACGGGAATTTTTTTTTTTAAATCTTGTTTGGGATTCATTAAGCTTCCTAAGATCTGCTGGATTCTTGCATCATCCTGAAAAAAGTTCTTAAGTGTTTCTCTTCCAACTGAGCTTCTGCCCAATATTTCTCCTTGCTTCTGGAATTTCATTTACACATTTTCACTCTATATCCTTTGTGACCCTAATCCTTTCATATTTTGTATCAGTTTCTTTAAACTCCAGTCTAGATTTCTTGAATTTTCCAATTCTCTCTTCATCTGTCTAATGTTATTAATCTAATTCCATTTTAATTCTAGTCTTTGAAGTCTTTGTAGATTTGTTTCTGCTATACATGGTTTCCTCACATGGATAGTTTTTAACAAGTGAACTCCTTTTCCTTGGAAAAATATTCAAGATTTTCTTCTGTGGCTTAGGATGAAGGTGCGTTCCTCCAAAAAAAAAAAAAAAGTCTGAATGAGATTATCAGGCACCTAGGAGCATAATTCAGGTTAAGTACCCCTTACAATCATGGTTCAAAAGCTTTTTGAACTATCCAAGTGATGTTTATTTGGACCACAAATCCATGTAAGGCCCAACTTGTTGAAAGGTCTCAGGACTTTCCCATTCTGCTCTGTTCAGGAGCGCAGCAACTTCCCCTAATCTCCTAGGGTTAATATGGCAGCATAGATTTATTTCTGGTTCAGTGTCATCCTGAGTATTTTCTGCACATAGCTTTAGAGGAAGAGGATGTCTTGTTGGGCAGGCCTTGGGCTTTTGCTACCTGAACTCCTAGAAGCATTTGAAATTGAAGCTCAAATTCTCCCAGTTTGACAAAGGCTCTCAGGGTAAAAAATGTTTAGGAACTCTACTAATCTCCCAGCACTCCTACATTCTGTGTTTGTTTTCCAATTAGGTTTTGGCTTCTTTACTACATTGTTATTCAAGATGCTTTAAAATTCTGCCCAGGAGCCTTTGTTTTCAGTCAGAGTATTTATCTGAATAACCAAACTCATCATATTACCCATGTCTTCTTCAATGTATTTTATTAACATCTGGCTTCAAAAATATTAGGAAAAAATTTTGTATGAAAGCTATCTGGAAAAGCAACCAAAACCTTTAAAGTTCAATGTTCATTGAAATACCAAATTTCAAAGGTTAAAAAAATTAGAGTTCAGTATACCAAATATATTTCCTCTAATGTATTGGAGAACTCTCAAGTAAGTATAATTCAGTTCTCTGAAATATTTTATAAATCAGCAATTTGAGTTTACCACTAATGTCTGCCATGCCAAAGTGAAGTCTGGGTGAAAGTTACAAAGACAAGGAGTAAAATGATAAATAATATTTAGCACAGAAGTCTACTGTTTTTAAAGGCAAAGGCTGGAGTAATTCATCTTTTTATACTTGTTTTTAAAAATAAATCTATGTAAGGTTAAGTTTACAGATTAAGTTAAAACACACTTCTGTATTTTTAAATATCTAGATGTCTTAAATGAACTTCAACCCCCAATCAGATGTTGGCACTGTGCACATATACATTAGTCAAGAGAAAATGTGTGGGTAAGAGTTAAAATGTTTATGCTTTACTAATTTGACAAACAACCTGTGGAATCTGATAAACCAACCTGTGAATAGTCAAGTTTTTATCTCATACATGCACATACAAATGTCTGATAAGTTTTACTTCAATATATACACCTAAACTTTTCTTATAACCAGTCAGAAATTTATTTTCTGTATCAGGTTTTAAAGGAAAGCATTTCAGAATTACAAGCAAACATTTTTTTTTAAGGTACTTCAAAACCCTTGGTCCATCAGTAATGCCCTTTGGTAATTCTTTAAAAACCTTTCCTTTAGGATATATATCAAGACAGAATAATTCTAAATGTCAATGATGCTTATTCTAAAATACTTAAACAGCTGAGGCATTAGACAATTCAAAATGATACTTTTGTCTTTTTAGAAAAACTGTAAAGATTTTTTAAACCTACGTTAATAGTAAAAATATTGGTCATGCAAAATTTGATGAAAAATGTTATAAACGGCTATCATACTCTAATTCTTAGAAATTAAAATTCAAGTTGAGAATAATGATAAATTCAATTTTATTTCCTATTGGGGATTTTCTACCTGACAAATACTTAAGAGTGCCACTAAATTCTAGATTTAAACATACCAATATACAAAATACAAATTTAATAAGAAACTGTTCAGTATACTAGGAGATAAGCATTATAGGTGGAAAAAAATAAAGGGAAGAATTAGTTTTAAGGAGTTGGGAAAAACAGTGGCAATTTTAAAAGGTGGAAAGAGCAAATCCCATTGAGAAGAAAACTTTTATAAAAGTTTGAAGAAAACAAAGGATTCTGCCAAGCAACTATCTGGGTAAATATCTTTAGAGCATATAAAACAGCTAATGTTTTGAGGTGGAAATGTGTTTAGAATATTTAAGGCCAGAGAGACTGAAGAAGAGACTTTATTATGTGAATTATCATACAGTAAACATAAAATTTTTTACTAAAGTGGAAATCCCGGTATTCACTCATTTTCTAATATTTACTCAACCTATCTGAATCTACGACTAAGAAATAACTGATTGTTCAACATATAAAAATGTTACTTTACAAATTTAAAAAACTATATCCAATTTCTACTTGAAACAGAATCCTGATTATTGTTTTTGAAGATTCCAGAAGTAGCCAAACCCAATCAAGAACCAGAATTCAATAATTCAGTGATCCAAATTCACTATAATCCTCAACTATTTACTGCTATAAAAACATTGTATTACATGTAACACCAATGTCTAATATACACAATATTATCATTATTGTATCAATACAATTCTTACTAATACTTCCTTCCTCATATTAAACATATTGCCATAATCTACCCTCCCTAGATTTTTAGACTTTGTGAAAACATGAAAATCAGTGAATAAAATAAATTTACACTTTTTTCTCAAAAGGAGTTTGAACCCTTGTTTTTGTGCTTTCACTAAATTTTACAGTTTTAAGTATTCCAAAAATATTCACAAAATATCAGAATCTTAGCTTCAGGTTTTATTCAAATCAAGTTTCAATCCTCGATACTATGAACAATAAAAGTGCTAAGTGGTATTAAAAACTTTGTGTAGTAATTGCAGTTTTGCATAGTTGAAATTTACCACTTGTTATTGGAATACGTTCTTAAATGAGGTTATGTTATACATCATTTTAATGTGCATTTCTTGTTTAATTTTTTTTTTTGCTACTGACTTATTACTTGCATATTTTAGACTATGGCAATTTTATCTGAATATAATCCAGGCAAATATGTTAATAAGTATCCATAAGTCTTCAATCTATGAACTGTTTCAGGATACTTTTAAGGACTTGACATGTAAAACTACTTGACAAAACAGCTTGCTAACAGAATTCTGCATATTTTAATCTGCACAGAATCTTCTAGAAGCTACTTAGAACTACTAAACTCTTTTATAAGGTAATTTAAATTTTGACATAACTTTATAATGGTTTATATGGAATCAGCTGAACTGTATTAGGAAGATTCATAAACATATTTCAGTTTTGGGAAGGTACTCAAAAAGTGTTTCTTGAATTTCTAAATCTGATTAAACCACAAGTTTCAAATAACCGGTAATGCTGATCTTCAATAAATGTGATTTTTCTCATCAAATGAAGGAATTAACTAACACCCTTTTTCACTTTTTCTTTAAAAAACGGTGGATATTGTGCTCCCTGCCTTCAATCTTCCATTTTTATTTTTTCATGAAACTTTGCTTCATGATTTCAAACATTTTAAAGTAAGATCTCCAAAAAACAAAACAAACAAACAAAACAATCACAACAAAGTAGATTCTGTCCTCTCAGAAAACTTGAGCAAAACTTCTACGGGAAGAAAAGTATGAATATAATTCATTAAGCAGACTGAAATGTAATATACTTAACCTAAAATCTAAACTCTGGCCTTGATTTGAGAAAATTCCATCCTAATAAAACTCCTAACTGCTACATCAGAAACGAAAGGTAAACTTTCTTGTTCTCACATTAATGCTGAATTAATGCAGAATTGCTAATTGCTGCTTCTGTGTTTGGAATTTCTTTCTACTTTTTGAAATTAGAACCAAGTACATAGTGCAGAAGTTTAAAAACCGTGAAGGGTAAAAACAGAACTATGCAAAGTAGAACTTTAGAACTACGATTTTATACAAACCATAAGGTGTGGTTACATATTTTTGTACTAAGCCATTTTCCGAAGTATTTGTAGCAATTTTATGTCATTTTGTGTAGCTATACATACATATTTTTTCAAATGTACTCCCAAATCCTAATAGCTAAAAAAGAATGCAAGAAAACATCTGAACAAAGAGGAGTCAGTTATGAACCTACTACTTAGCTATTTCTACAACTGTTGCTATTTAGGTCCTTTAGGTTGTTAGTATAGTGTGATTAGTAACTAGGAGCCCAGGCTTATGAAATAGGCTATCTGAGTAGAATGTCCCCAGCTTTCCAATTTACCTCCCAGTAGCTTAAACTTTAGTACTACTGATCTTAGGAAAGCTACTTAAGAATTCTTCGGAAAAGCTGAACATTTGGAAAAAACAGAGGATAGTAATACTTACCTACTTTAAAGGTAAACTGTGATTAGTCAGATATCCCCTATAAAGTACTAAATACAGTGCCTGGAATATATTAAAGGCCTAATTATTCTTAGTTATTATTGTTTTGGTAAGTAATCAGAATAAAGGAAAAATCACTATTAATAAGGTAGCAATTGAAAATCAACAATGGTTTTTCTAGAAAATATTTCACCTCCAGAAATATCCTCACACTTTTCTTTTCCTTAAATGTCCACAGATTAACACTTTTCTATGCAATTTGGTAGTTTTGTAGATCAACACTTGAAATGTAATTTAAAAACATGTACTTAGTGCTCACTTCAGCAGCACATACACTAAAAAGGAAAAACAAACCACTTGCTTACTTTTAAGAATTCATGTATAATCCTATGCATATCTTGGGTAAGATCCACAAAAATTTTAACTTAATGTAAATATATTTAAATTTGGAATAAAATAACTTAGTAATAAAAATATAAAAAATCCCCCATCCCACTCTCTTAATATCAGGATAGTTACGAAGGCATCTCTTGTTTAGAATAGCTAATAGGGACATTTTCTTTTACAATTTACACATTATTAGAAACAGTATCTGAAATCACACTCAAGGAAGGAGAAAAGAATGAGAATATGAAATCTGTTAAAATTAAGTAGAAGATACAGCAGAAAAAAGACCACTATAACAAGAGAATAAAAAACAGAATTTCATCCATCATAGAAATAGGGAATTTTAGAAAGAGTATGAGACAGTTGGAAAAACATAAACACGAGCTGGGTATGAAATTATATTAGAACACTCTGTTCCTTTTCAGTAGGATAATGAAATTGTGGTTATGTAGGACAATATCGTGTGTGTAGAGAAGGAAAAAGTACATACGGCAAAATATAACACTGAGATACGGCAGAGGGTGTATAAATATTTACCTTAATATACTATTCTTTCAACTTGTTTTAAAATTTTCATAATAAAAATTGGAAAGGGAAAACAGAAAAATTAATTGCTTCCCTAAGGTCACATTAATTCGGTTGAAGAGCTAAAAGCAGCAAATCATAGGTCACTAGGTTCTAAATTCTGTGTCATTAGTATTCTTCCATACTATCCTCTATAGAGTAAAATTTACAAATTCCCTGCACTTCTTTTTTTTTTTGGTAGGTCTTTGTTGGTTCTCTATTTTTTTTTTAATTGTTTTTGCCATACAATGACATATCACCATGGGTTTACGTATGCTTCCCCTCCCCTGCACTTCTTTAAATAAATCACTTAAATATCTTTTTCACACTAGCAAAAATCATCAGATCACTGTTTTAATAATAATGGGGAGAATTCGGACACCCCTCTTAAGATCCATGGCAAATAACTAGCCCAATTATAAAATACTAAATCACAGACACATAAGTTCTTTCAACTTGCAATGTCTGTTCTTTAAGTGTAAATCTCATGACTCGTCCGTGAACTTGGGGAAACTCAAAAGTTACAACAGAGAAAACACCACTTCTAAGAAAATACCACTTCCATGCTTTATTACCTGTTAACAGAGAAATTATTTCCTTTACAGTGTTAACTTTATACTTAAAACAGGGAATTTAAGCAAATACTTGAAAAACATGGTATTTTCAAACACAAGTATTTATCTAGATGATCTTTTTTGACTATTTAATCTGTAAATTCATGGATCTCATGACTTCTAAAACACATACGAATTCTTAATTGAAATAATTTGCCATTTGATCAATTAAGTAAATCAATAAAGATATTCCCCAAAGCCTACAGATTGTTTTGAAAACATAGAACCAGTTAAGTTTCTATATGAGCAGGGGAGCAAAGTTTTTAACCTTCCCCTGATGATTTGTGATAGAATTTAAAAGTATTACTGACAGAGTATACGATCTACATTTAGAAAAGTTGTTATAACCATAACATGCACAAATTTGGTAAGTCATCATCTTTTCTAACTGCAAGTATCAGTAAACTGATCAAAAGGAAAAAAACTGAGGGCAAGGAGAAAGAAGCCAGTACCTTCCAAGTTTTCAAATAAAAATAAGCTGAAATTTGCATAATTAAGTACATACTTATAGTCAATACACTGAAAAGCTCTAGAAAAAATGACTGATTCAGGCAATAATTGTTAAGAGTTCAAATGGAGTGGGCAGTTGTTGAGAAATAGGATCTTTACAGAGTCTCAAACATCTCGCCATTATTTTATTAGTTATAACAGTAAAAACAGTAAATACACAGTCAAGGAAAAGGTCAACACTGGTATGACCAGTTAAGAGGTAAATGAACATCACAAGTGCCTCTGATGAGGACACACAACCACTTGCAGCTTTTCAGCGATAGTGAACATAACCTGAATTTAATAAGGGAATAAAAAATTTAAGACTGAGAATTGTTCAACATCTAAGGAGACTGAAGAATGACATCGACATATAATGATCTTGGATTACACTTCGATTAAAAAATTGCTATAATGGGCGTTACTAGAATAAACTAGAAAGTAGACTGCAGACTAAACTTCTAAGTTTGTTTACATATGAGAGCATCTTTGCTATTAGCAAGTGTAAAGTATTGTCATGATGTATGCACCAAATCCCCTATGGTTCAGGAAAACCAGAACTCATATATTTATTTAAAACTGACATTAGTTATTTTAAAAAGCTGCAGTAAGGACTGTTTACAATAGCCAAGACATGGAAGCAACCTAAATGTCCAAGACAGAGGAATGGGTAGACGTGGTACCTATACATAACGGAATATTACTCAGCCGTTAAAAAGAATGAAATGCCATTTGCAGCAACATGAATGGACCTAGAGTCATTCTGAATGAAGTCAAACAGAGGAGAAATATCCTATGAAATCTCTTATATGTGGACTCTAAAAAGAAGTGATATAAATGAACTTACACAACAGAAAAAGATTCACAGAGTTGGTGAACAATCTTATGCATGTCAAAGTGAAGGAGTGGGGGAAGGGATAGTTCAGGAATTTGGGATGGACACATACACACTGCTATACTTAAAATGGATAACCAACAAGAAGAATCTACTGTATAGAACATGAAATTCTGCTCAATGTTATATGGCAGCTTGAATGGGAGGAGAGTTTGGGGGAGAATGGATAAAGTGTATGTATGGCTTAGTCCCTCTGCTGTCTACCTGAAACTATTACAATATTGTTAATGGGCTATACCCCAATACAAAACAAAAAAAAATTATTCTTTTTTTTTTTAAAAAAGGCTGCAGTAATCCTTTCAAGCCACAGTTTAAGTGCCATCTCTTAACATGAGACTTCCTTTAAAGCTGATTCTTGAGTTTGGCACTTAGGTGATTATACTGTGTTTTTAAAAAGTTCACGGAATTAGAAAATCAGGCTTCAAAACCCAAAAATAAAAGAAAAAAAAAAAACCTGAACAAGTTTAGTAATGCAACCCTAAATCTGACCACAGATACAATAGTCACACTGTCAAAAATACCACAAGAGTGGATCTAAGATTACTTCTTGACAGACAATATACTGACTGACAAATCACAACATGACATAGTCAAAAGAACAATGACTTTATACCCAGACAAATATAGGAAGTATTCTGCCAGGTATGAAATATATTCATATGACAATACGATTCAATCATTGCCCTCCAAAGAAAGCCTCAATTACCAAAACCGGCTGCCAAAAACAGCTAACATCAGATCTCACATGGCCATTCTTTGGCAACTGAGTCAGTAATGCAGGTGTGGTAAATTCAAAGCCCGAATGGTTTAAAAACTTCCCAGATGATCCTAAAATTGTGTTTGCACATTTGGCTCAAATGGGTAACAATCTCTTGATTTAATTTACGAAAAGGGGCTAAGCTAATTCATCTTCCAGCTCTAAATCTGATCAAAACGTAATATCCATCTTGATTTTAAATATGCAATACATATAGAGCCATAGTTTGTTGAATTAAAGAATTTTCAAGAAAACCATCAATATGCAAGTCATTACTTTTCCTTTAAATTCAGTTATGAAAAAGAAAGTTATGGAAAATGTCATCATAATACCATTTCCCTTGTTGATATGTGAGGTGATATATGTTAACTAAACATTGTGGTAATCATTTTGCAATACATACATATATCAAATTGTTTTATTTTTATGTCTTAAACGTATAAAATGTTGTATGTTAATTATATTTCAATAAAATTGAAAGGAAAAAAAAGACCACTTCACATATAATCTTTAGACAAAGACTTATAATAATGTTATCTGCATATGCCAAAGCTAAAACATTTTTTTTTTTAAAAAGGTTGTAACAAACATTTTCTGTAATATGAATCAAAGTATTAGGGAGATTAAAAATAGCTTTGGGACTTCATCTTTGGATAGTTTTACATTTCAGAGTAGCTATCCCAAAATATTTCACACCGTCCTTGACATCAGATGGTTTTCAGAACTATCACTTAACATTTCCAAATACAAAAATTTTCTTTGGAGGTTTCCTAGCATATAAAATGGTAAAACTTACCCCAGGTTATGCTTCCCTGAGCTTTGAAAAGTCGTTTAGTTTCTCAACAGGTTGTAATCAAAGCAAGTATTCACCATTTTGTTGAGTTTGCTGTAGACTCTGAATACGTGGAGGAAAACTTTATACAGAATTCAGTTTATTATACCATTAATCAACTACTTGTTTTCTGCTCCAAAGTTGCTAAGAGCAAAACTGTTTAGTAATAAAAATTAAAGTTTAAAAAGTTATTTACAAGCAAATAAATGCATTCTTGTCCACATTCAGAAGTGCAGTTTTCAGAGATATCACTAGTATTATTTCAGACATCTTCATTTCTTGGAAATGCCTTGAGCCATACTCATTCATTTAAGAGGAACAGCTGTTTTTAAGTTGAAAGCACATATTAAACAAAATATAAAACAACAAACCTGTCAGAAAACACTTGAGCCTTTATGCGGTCTTGTCTTTTAAGAGGAAGTCAATTAATTGCCACCAGGTTCCCTTATGCTCAGAAGTTAGAACCAAAACTGATTAATTCTGCTTCCAAATACAGGAGTTTCTAACTCTCTATTATTGTAAAGGGTTTAGATTAATTTGTGTTTATTCATGGTTGCCACGTGTTGGGGCATATCTTTAATATCTTTTGAGACAGGGGTGGAGGTTGTATTCCAAATTAATACTCTAACATCTTACTGATTATAATCCCCAGTAATCAAAAAGAAAAAACACAACTAAGTATCAAATACTGTATATTAAGTGTTGTTCTTCCTTAAACGCTCAAGAAATGTAGGCTAAACCACTACCTACAAGGAAATCTCAAAACTGCATGATCCAATAGCCCTTTATGTTTCACAACAAATTTTGGAATGTCTGAATTTAAACAAAACCTGGTTAGAAATGCCTTTTCCAGGTTTTCAGATTATACTGTAACTCCTATGAGATACACAAAAATAGAATATAAGAAAGCCTGGTTAAAAATTGAGTCCTTGAAGAGGGAGGAATAATGATCCTTTTTCCCCAGTATTTTTTATCAGTGATTGCAATGATTATAAATTTGCTTTACAAAGAAAACATAAAAATGATCAGGTTGATTAGTACAAAATTTTGCCTGAGAATAAATGGCTACATTTCACATAATAAACTACCTAGAAGATATAAAGACTAGAACCTAAGATTTTTTTTAAGAGAAATTTTGTTATATAAATTAACTATGTCCTTTTGCAAATAGATTATGCAATGCCTGGGGTGAAAAGAAAAGGCTCCAAGGGAAAAATGTATAGATCATGTAGAAGTGACAACACCTAAAAATCTATGCTACTATAAAACCAGAAAAATGAATGGGATATTTCAGTAAGACTTAAAATAGAAGTCTGCTACTTAAAATAATAAATGTAAATACTTCCTTTGTTTTAAAAACAGTCTGTAATTATTCATATCACTTTCAGGTATTTGATCATCAGTTCAGTGTTTGCAAACAGTTTGTTTTCTTTTATACTCCTACACTACATTTAAACATGCATGTAAGAAACTAGAGATTAAAAAACATATTGCGTTTTAGAGGACAATCTGAATAATCACACAGACATGGACCAACATTTATTACAAACAGGAAAAGAGCAGATCTATAAGAAAAGAGTACAGAGTTTTTTAAAAAGAAGATTGCAAGCTGAAGTATAGAAAAGAAGTTGTGATCTATATATTTTTTCCTGCATTTAAAAATCACATTGCTCAACATGTACAAAACATTATAATACAGTAGTTTAAACTGCTACTTAGAGGAGTTAAAACAGTATAGACAGTGGAGAAGTTTATTTCAATTTAGGTCACCCATGATCCATCCTGAGTTCACTTCGATTTTCCAAGAAGAAAGGTATTTTTAAAGGTCATTTTTCCCAAGTAGAAAGGTTATTTTGAAAAACTGAAGTATGTACTTCACATCCCATTATAAGAAAAGGATTCACATTAAAATATTTTTAATAAAAGGCAATCAATTCTCTATATACTTTTATTAAACAATTACAGCTTTCACAGACAGCAAGACACAATGTTGCTATTACCCGCAGTATTACCTTCTTCATTTCTCCTTCAGCTAACAATTAAAAAATCATCCTAGGAAAATTTCTTATGAATGTGGCTCAATTAAAAACAAATTACTGCTAACACCAAGATATTGCAGCTCACATGCTGTCACACACTGATTACCGAGCTACACGAAGAGCTACAGTAACCAAAAGGGGGAAAACCAACTTAGAAAAACTATAAATTTTTTCAATTCACTAATACTTAGTGACCATTCTAAAAAGGGATTCATTATGAGCACTTAGGCTCTAAATGGTTATCACTTTAGTGTTTAAAAACTTTCGTTTTTTAAACTCTAAAATATACTGCAATGCAGATTTAAGACATCTGTCAACTAGAGATGTATTAAGATGTTTCCTTTGCTATTTTCATAGACTTTATACTTATAACTATATCACTTAAGAACAGTCATATTGTTTGCTTCTATGATATGGCTAGACCCCATAAAGTAGCATTTTGGAATTCAGGAGGAAAGCAATTCCATGAACTGGAGGCAAAATATGATCTCCTACATAATATATACAACACTAAAATAATTTGGCCTAATGTTGAAATTAGGTATGTATTAAACATAGGTGTATTAAATATATAGATGGTGATCCTATACGTCTTTTCATGAGAACAAGAGAATTTTACCTTCAATAAGCCAAAAAAAAAAGTAGGTAATGAATTAAGGATGACATTTTAAAGCTCAAATTTTATAAAAGTATCTAAGTATTGCTAAATACTCACTGATAAGAGAAAAGATATACTGGCAAATATTAAAAATACCAGATAGTGTTATTAACTTCTTTACTAGAAATTATTTATAATGTGCTCCCATTTCCAATTGATGTTCCAAGTTTAAAAGCAACCCTCCAACTCCCCAAATCCCCAAAACACCACTCCCCCTTGCCACTTTGTTCCTAAGTAGGATTTATAAGAAGTTTCTTTGGAGAAGAAAATTATCTCATTTTAAAAGATGTATGTATTTTCTATTAGAAAATAACTAAATGTATTTGGACTCGCACACACTGGTTTAACTGAACATAAATAAAAGAAACTTTACAATTTTCCATCATGAAGTACTGAGTTACAACAAATGTATTAACAAAACTTTATTTTCTTGAGAGTGCATACAGGATGTTATGCAAACACTGTTAGTAGTATCTTTAATGTGAAGACATTCTTTTTACTTCAGTTTTAATGTATCATAAATAGGTTATGTGTCTTCTCCAGAAAAATTAAAGGCTACACTGAGTGATATGGTCAAAGAAAACCTTAGCTCCTCACAGACTAAACAAAGTACATATGTGAAAATAAAAAAGAACAAATTAGGAAAGAGAAAAACATTGCTGAGGATATGCATTTTTAAAATTCCCATTCAATGTAACATCTTAATTCCTAAACCAGAAATAAAAATTTCATGAGATACACATATATATTCTTTACCATTTTTTTAATCAAAAGATGTTTTACACATTCATTTGTATTTGTGTGTGCAGGTGTGTGAAACTGCAAACATTACCAACTAAATAAATGTCAGGCAACTGCTAACAGCTCTGAAACAGTACGTGAAATGAGTCAGTTATTTAGACAACTTCAGCCCTTTGGAATAGTATCTGGTCTGTCTTAAAATTCAGTTTTTATTTTTAGCTAGGAAGTGAAAGAAATAGACTGTGCTTTATGCTTTCAGAATGAATATCTAACAGCTAATTTCAGTTTAAATTACGCTATACTAAAATGAATGAATAACTGAGTATCTGAGAAACTGAAAGATATTTCTAAAACTCAGAACATACTATTTCATTACACAAAAATTATGTGCCAATTATGTTATTTTCTGATGAGTCTGCAGAATATCTGCATATAAGCTAATATGTAAAGTCAAACTGGAATGAAGATCAAGTATAGGTAGATGATCCTGGCTTCAGCATACTTCAGACAGTTTTATTCACTCACCTGGTGAATGTCATGCCAGTATACTCTGATGATTAGATATACTAAGGAAGGAAATGGTCCAAAAGGATAAGTGATAAAACCTTAAGGATATGGTCTTGGTCCAAAATCACAACCAGACTCCACATAAGATACAACCTCTCTCACACATACAAACACACAAACACACATGCCACATACACAACCACACAGAAAAACTTCAACACACACACAATGTTCCTGCTATTGTCCAGTAATTCCCCCACTCCCAACATAATACAGTATAAACTATAACACAAATGCAGTGAGTACACTGTAGCCTCAATTTAAATCTGCGGATAGTTAGGTCCATTCTGAGGGACACATCACAGGTGACACTGTGTTGTGTTGAAGTCTGTTCAGTACTGCTGACTAAAGCCCTTTGATAGGTCCAAAACAGACCCATATATTATCAAATTTCAGTTATTGTGAAAATGTTACGACGAGGCTGCAGTGTACTTGATTATGTTGAGAATTTATATTACAAAATATTCAAATACCTCATAAGTATAAATAAGTTATAAAAAGAAATGGATATCAATTTTCAGCTTAATGTGGATTATCAACTATTCCCATCAACTATTCTCATTAATATATCACCTGAAAAATAATTATTTGGTGTCAATTGTTATCAATATATTAACATTTTATTATTATCTTGATTGCTAATTCTGATCTTCAAAAGTGAACATTTCCCTTCTAATCATAAACAAGAATGGGGCCTTTACTCTTTAAAATAAAATGCCTGACTTCAAATTTCAAGACAGTTACAAAGAAAAAAACAAAATAAAACAAAAAAACCAATCAAAGTATCATTGGGTAAATTATGATTACATAGGTTTGAGTTCATATTAACTTATTACTGTATAATGTAAACTTAATCCTACAGAAAAACTTTAAAAATTACTGAAGTGCTTACATTTATTGACAACCCATGCATTTTCACAAAATTAAAATCCAAAATAATTTTTTACCTAAAAGTTTCATTTCCCAAGAGACACTCAAAACATCCTATGAAACTAAGTTAACATTTCTGCATTTCCTTATAATACCAGATTCATTTGTAAATAGGAATCAAAAGAAAAATGAGTTCTAAATAAATGACACAGGAGGCAATAAATTGACACATGACAAGTAAATAAAAGGCTAAAGCACTCCAATACCATTGAAACTGTTTTAATGTTGTTGCAACTCCAAAATGCAACAATCATCAGCTTGTAAAGACCCAAATTTCAAAAAATTCAGTTTAATTACTCCTTCATACCTATTTTACAAAATAAAGGCAAAAGACATTTTAAATCCTCCTTGTCCTACTTGTGCTATCTATGTTCCTAATTTGTTTTCTATCACTACAGTGTATGTTGCAATTCCCATCAAATGCTATATAAGAAAAAATAAAATAAAATATTAACCTCTGCTTCAATGTACAGTTTCCAGAATCTGCCAGAACTGGGGAACTGGGCAACAAGGCGTTCGTAAGTCTTCCGTGCTTTGTCTATAGGTTGATTCTAAAATTGAAAACCAATAAACAGCATTTACAATGTTAGGATTATGAAAATATTATTTACTGCAGAACCAAGTAGTGTGATTGGACCCATAGAGAAGGAAATGTAATCCTATATCACTAAACCTGTGCCTCTCGAATGAGAATGCTCCAAGCGTCAAGGTCATAAGGATTCTCTTCTAATTTCTTTTCGGCTTTCTTCACCTTCTCTGGGACATACTCAGCTGCCTAGGGGGAAGAAAAATAATGAATTCAAGTTATTGTTTTAAAAATCTCAGGACTAATTTAATTCAAGCACAACATATTAATCCCCAGATGCAGTATCACAATAAGAGGCATGAAAACGTCTTCTGATAAAAGAAGCCTTCATTTTCTGTAAGCTATATCATTTGCATAATAACAAATTCAAATGGACACACACCTAAAAATTAAAATATTTTTAAATTTAAACAAACCCATCTCTTTTTTTATGAAATAAAACAGAGCGGCAGTTCTCCAACTTTTTAGACTCGGGACCCCTGGTATACTCTAAAAAGTGAGTACACCAAAGACTTTTTGTTTATGTAGGTTATTTCAGTATTTACCACATTAGAAATTAAAACTGAGACAAGGCTAGATATGTATTCACATACAAATAACAATAAAAGTATTTACATGTTAACATAAATAAAATTTAATGAAAAATAACTTAAAATTCATTTAGATGATTATCCCTGCGACATATATTTGCAGATCTGGGTATAATATAGCAGGCTTTAAAATGCAGCTGGATTTTCATATATGCTTCTGAACTCAACCTACTGCAGTATCATATAAAAATTCCACTTGTACACTCATGAGAATCAAAAGTGAAATAGGCAAATAATGTCTTAAATCTATTATGAAACAGTATGAACTCACAGATCAAAGTCTTAGGAACCCACAAGGTCCCTGGACCAACACTAACAAACACTGCTATAGAGAATTCATCCTGAATCACAACGAAAAAGCATGAAATGACATGAAAACTTTATTTTGACATAAAAGTTTTAAAAGAATGATTTACAAACTGTATATACAGCAAACTGTATATAAACTGTATTTATGAACTATACAAAAACCATAAAAGCAACCTACAATGAAAGAGGCTGAAAAGACTGTAAAATAGTAGTCATGTCTGGGTGATGTGTGGTAGATGGACAGCTGACTTTCCCCTCTTTCTCAGTATTTTCTAAACTCTTTAATAAAAGGTGGTTTTATTTTTATTATAGAAATACAATTTTAAAGTTAATACCTAAAAAAGTAGCCAGGACCTATGGCGTAAATACAAGCATTACTTTTCAAACTGCTGTTCATAATATTATTTTGTACCACAAAAAGAAACTGATACGAAATAAGCCAGATAAATTTGCCTGAAGTTTTGTTCTGCCTTTGTGGGAGGACTTCCTGAAATTGTAATATAGCAATGCTGTGCTGTGCTCAGTCGTGTCCAACTTTTTGCGACCCCATAGACTACAGCCCGCCAAGGACCTCTGTCCATGGGGATTCTCTAGGCAAGAATACTGGAGTGGGTTGCCATTGTCCTCCTCCAGGGGATATTCCCAACCCAGGGATCGAACCCAGGTCTCCCACATTGCAGGTGGATTCTTTTACCATCTTAGCCACCAAGGAAGCCCAACATAGCAATAAATATTAGTAATATTCAAGAGAGGAAAGAGAGGGAAGCATTCCCTCTAACATCTCTCCCCCCTCACCTTCCTCAGTGGCAATTAATATATTACCAGGCAATTCTGTCGAAATACCAGTTGGGAAAAAAATTTTAAGTCATGTGTTTAGGTGGGAAAAACTACCTGAAGAAGTATACATTCCTTTGGAATAAATCAGTTTCCACCACCAATAAGTACTCTTTTAGAAAGAAAAACGAGTTCTAAAAGACTAATGTGATTTTTCTATCAAAATTATGATGTCCTACTAATACACAAGAGCTTTCAGTAGCTTGCTCAAGAAACTAAAACTGGAAAAGTTTAATAAAGGAAAACCACTGGCCCCACTCATATACTAAACATGATACAGAATAAAGGAGTTCTGCAATGGTGATAAACCAATTACCGGATCAGGATGGTTCATAAAGAGGATACATGGAAAATTAGCAAATAAAGGTGACATTTGAAATCAGAATGTTGGGTTATTCAGTGCTTGGTGCTAGAATAACTATCTTAGAACAACTACAAAGTCAACAAAAGCTGAATCCCAATTTTAACCATTCTATCAAATTAATTTCAGATAAATCAAAAACATTAAAAACAAAAACACAAGAAAGAAAATGCACTGAAATTTGCCTTTATGTGGGAATGCTCTTTAAAAGCCTTTGAAAGAGTAAACTTAATTTGCAAAGTTTATTTACATTTGTTCATGGGGAAAGTATCACAATGAAAGTAATAAGATGAGCTTGAAAAAATATCCCCAACACATATGAAAGTATTAAATTTATTACTCTAACATCCAGTCACTAAAACATCAGAAACTCAAGAAGAAAATGGGCAAAGTATTCAAACAGCTCATAGAAAAAGAACAATGAACTTTAAATACTTGCAAACAAAACAAATATAAGCCATAAAATAAGAGATCAAAGGTGTTTTATAATTAACACTGCACTGGCAAAGATACTCTCAAATCAAATCAGTCCATCCTAAAGGAAATCAGTCCTCTGTGTTCACTGGAAGGACTGATGTTGAAGCTGAAACTCCAATACTTTGGCCATCTCATGCAAAGAGTTGACTCACTGGAAAAGACCCTGATGCTGGGAAGGATTGGGGGCAGGAGGAGAAGGGGACGACAAAGGATGAGATGGCTGGATGGCATCACTGACTCAATGGACATGGGTTTGGGTGGATTCCAGGAGTTGGTGATGGACAGGGAGGCCTGGCGTGCTGCAGTTCATGGAGTTGCAAAGAGTCGGACAAGACTGAGCAACTGAACTGAAGTGAACAGTTGCTGAAGCTCCAATACTTTGGCCACCTGATGCAAAGAACTGACTCATTGGAAAAGACCCTTATGCTGGGAAAGACTGAAGGCAGAAGGAGAAGGGGATGACAGAATAAGGTGGTTGGATGGTATCACCGACTTGATGGACATGAGTTTGAGCAAGCTCTAGGAGCTGGTAATGGACAAGGAAGCCTGGCGTGCTGCAGTCCATGGGGTCACAAAGAGTTGGACACGACTAAGTGACTCAAGTAACTGACTGAATTGGTCAAGACATGTCGAAATAGACATTCTCAAACCGGTGGCAGGAGCAAGCCGTCATACTGACCAAAACATAACACGAATATCTGACCCTGAATTCCAGTTCTGGCCACTTATCCTACTCTACATGTGTACAAAGATGTGCCCAGAAGAATACTCAACTATGTGGCTGTTTGTTGCTGTGCAAGACTAGGAATAATTTAAATAATCATGTAAAAAAACCTGGTTAAATAAATTATGGAATTTGTAACCACCAAAAAGAACAAACAAGGCAGATCTATAAACAGCAACATGGGACATAAAAGGCAGTTTAAAAGAAAGTAGGTGAGGCTGGGGAGACACATACACACCACATACAAGTGTACTTTACACACCATATACATAATCTGCTGCTGTTTGAAATTTTACTGTTCACCTGAAAAATATTTCCTCAGTGCCTAGTATGTGCATTGTTTAAGAGGCACCTGGGATACAACAAAACAAAGACTTTCAGTTTACTTCTTGACAAAACAAATTTTAAAAATATTTTAAAATAAATGAGGATTTGTAAGCTATGAATCATAAAATGTTAATGATAAAATAAGAAGTAAATATGATATAGAACTTTAAATTACAACCTAAGAACCAGCTAAGCTAATCAAAGCTACTAATAACAATTAGTATTTCAAAGCAGTCTGATGGGAGGCCAAATCATTCAACTTCACATCTTCAAAATTAACCTACCAAATTAGATAATGCATACTATATGTTTATGCAGAGTACATCATGAAATGCCTGGCTGATGAATCACAAGCTGGAATCAAGACTGCCAAGAGGAATATCAACAACCTCAGATACGCAGATGATACCACTCTATGGCAGAATACGAAGAGGAACTAAAGAGCCTCTTGATAAAGGTGAAAGTGGAGAATGAAAAAGCTGGCTTAATACTCAACATTCAAAAAACTAAGATCATGGCATCCAGTCCCACCACTTCATGGCAAATAGAACGGGAAAAATGGAAGTGGTAGCAGATTTTATTTTGGGGGGCTCCAAAATCACTGCTGACAGTGACTGCAGCCATGAAATTAAAAGACACCTGTTCCTTGGAAGAAAAGCTATGACAAACTAGGCAGCATATTAAAAAGCAGAGACATCACTGTCAACAAAGGTCCGTATAGTTAAAGCTATGGTTTTTCCAGTAGTCACGTACAGATATGAGAGTTGGACCATAAAGAAGGCTGAGCGCCAAGGAATTGATGCTTTTGAATTGTGGTGCTGGAGAAGACTCTTTAGAGTCCCCTGAGCAGCAAGGAGATCAAACCAGTCAATCCTAAAGGAAATCAACCCTGAATATTCATTGAAAGGACTGATGTTGAAGCTGAAGCGCCAACACTTTGGTTACTTGATGCAAAGAGCCAACTCACTGGAAAAGACTGATACTGGGAAAGACTGAAGGCAAATAGAGAAGAGAGCAGCATTTGAGATGGTTGGATAGCATCACCAACTCAATGAACATGAATTTGAGCACACTCTAGGAGATAGTGAAAGACAGGAAAGTCTGGAGTGCTTCTGTTCAAGGGGTTGCTAAGAGCTGGATACAACTTAGTGACTGAACAACAACACATACCATAATCTGCAGAACAGAGTAACTCAGAAGATGGCATCTAGTATCTGACCAGCATAACTGCAGCAAGGATAAATGTCTCCTTATGAAATAAAATAAGCCATTTAGTGATTCTCAACCCTGGCAGCACATCAGAATCACCTTGGATAAAGAGCATTTAAAAAGATACTCAAGTCTCACTCTAGATCATTTGAAACAAAATCTCTAGGAGTGAGCCTGGATCGTCACTATCTTTTAAAAACTCTTCAGGTCCAATTCAGGAGACGTTTAAGGTACACAGGTTTGATCCCTGGGTTGGGAATATTCCCTGGAGAAGGGAATGGACTCCAGTATTCTTGCCTGGTAAATCCCTTGGACAGAGAGACTGGCAGGCTACAGTCCATGGGATCGCCAAGAGACGGACACGATTTAGCAATTAAACAACAACAAGCAGTTCCAAACTTTTTTCTTTTGGTACCACTGTACCTTCTTGCAGTCTAATGATGTCCATGAGAACTTTCTCAGGATAATGTTCTCAAATATACAAAATAAACTATGCAGGACTCAATTATACTGAAATATAATTATCTAAATATCTTAAAGTTTTACACAGTAATAAATACTTATCACATGAAATAAAATCTAGTGCGTCTACTGATGAGTGCTAACAGTACTGTGAATACTTCTGTCCCAGTCACATAGCTGTTGCTAACAGAACTAGCATGGCTTCTTGCCTACATTCAAAATGGAAGGCTTGATTTCAGTTAGCAATTAGTGAAAATAATTTTGCCCATTCAAGTTCATGGAACACCAAAAATTCTATCGACACCTGGAGGAAGGAGTTACCATGGACTAAGAAGCCCAAGGAAAGGATGATGGATCAGATGTAAAACAAAACAAAACATTTATTGAGCATCTACTATGTTAGGCATTAATCACCACTCCTTGTTAAGTAACCAATAATCCCATTCTATAATTAGAAACATAATTAAATTACATGAATCTGCCCAAAATCTAGTTAAATCTGGCAGAACTATAAATCAGCTCTTTGCAGAATCTCTTACAATGGTAAATGTTTTCCTCTGAACAAGGATATAGTCAAATGTTTGTAAAAGAATCTATATATATAATTCTCTATCAACTGAATTAATTTACAATAGAAGATAACTGAAATGGTCCAGTATCCTCTAGTAGTTAAAGGCCACATTCCTCACAATAAAAAGTCAGTCACACATATGAACCAGTTGGGTAACCAAGAGTATAACATTTTTGCTTTGTGGTCTGGTTACTATATTTGCTATTGAGCAAATGAAAATGGAACAGTTTTCCAGAATCAACAAGTAGACTGAGGCTTCATAAGGAACAGAGTTGTATTACTGGGTTGGCGAAAAAGTTCATTTGTCATTTTCCATAACACCTTACAGAAAAACCTGTTCTGGCCAACCCAATATTATTTCCTGAATCTGTTGCCAGATCAGAGAAATAGGTCATTTTAAGAAAACTTGTGGCAAGTTTCCAGTGCCTATTTGTAATGAAATGAGGTCAGAACTCTGTTTAGTTATAGCCAAACAGCCATGTCATCTTTACATGTCCCAAAAACAACTATAAAGAAACTACCAAAATCCGGCTTGTCTTCGGAATACTTGTAATCCTATTATCATCCTATAGGGGGATGTTAATGGGGAGTAGGATGGACCCCAAATCAAATGAGCAGAACAAAAGCTGGACTAGTTCAGTTCCCAATGCATGCACATTTAATGATTCTAGTAGGACACTGGGAGCTGCTTTTATTTGCACAATTTTAAAAATCAGAAAAATTTTAAGATTGTAAGGAGTATACAGATACACATCAACATATACTATTACAAATGGGTACAAAAATCAGAAAAACTTGTGAAGCAGATGAGACTTTTTTTTGTATAAGGTAAAAACATTGCTAAGTATCTGTTCTATGAACTGTTTTTCTACTCGTTGAGTATTGCTAAAATACCAACTTCTTTCTCTGAAGAATCCCCCCATGGACAACTTGCTTAAAGAATGGAGGAAGGATACATTATACATGTCTGACCTTTTTTATTTTTAATAATAGCTTTATTGAGACAATAAAATTCCATACAATTCATCCATTTAAAGTGTAAAATTCAACGCTTAAAAAAATTTAGTATATTTTACCATCACAATAGATTTTAGAACATTTTTATCACCCCAAATTAAAAACCCATGCCCATTAATGGGCAGTCCCACTTCTCAATCCACCAATCGACTGTTTCCATAAATGTGCAGGCATTTCATGTAAACAACACAATGTGTTTTGTTTCTGACTTTCACTCCGCATGTTTTCAAACTTCATGTTTTATCACATATCAGTACTTTCCAGTGCCAAATACTGCACTGAATGGATATCCCACATTTTATTTATCAGTCGATGAATACTTGGATTATTTCTAGTTTTTGAGTGGAGTTCCTTTTGTATTTTCCTTTTATTTAGGTGTATACCCAGAAGTGAAATTGCCAGGCCATAAAGCAAATTATGTAACACTTTGAAGAACTGTCAGACTGTTTTCCAAAGAGACTGAACCATTTTACAGTACCACTAGTAAAAAGGCTCCAATTTTTCTTACATTCCACCAACACTTGGTATTATCTATCTTTTTGATGATTTTAAAACACAGTAGAGTGGTATCTCATTGTGGTTTTGATCTTTATTTCACTAGTAGTTAATGAAGTTCAAAACTTTTCATGTTTTTATTGGTTATTTGTATATAGTTAATGTCTTTTCAGATTCCTTGCCCATTTTTAATTGAGTTACTTTTTTGTTATTGCACTGCAAGTGTTTTTACATATTATAGCTATTAGTTCTTCACTGGATACATGGTTTACAAAAATTTTCTACCCTTCAGTTGATTGTCTTTTTACTTTCTTTTTGCTATGGAAAGCTAACTCAGATAAAAAGAACTTACAACATTGTCTCACAGGTTCCGTGCATTGTATCAATAGTTCTAAAACTTCTTATAGAGAATCACTTTGCACTCTTACAACTGAGGAACTAGAGACAGTTTATAAAATGTGGGTCAAATCTATCAATATTATATTAGAAATTAAAACTTCACAAATTTTAATGTTAATTCGTTTAAAAATAAATTTCTAGTTTTAGTTAAAAATATTTCCCAAACAACAACAAAAAATTAGTGAAAACAATGGCACTGTTTTACATTTTTGTGATATCTTTAATATCTGGCTTCTGCTTTCAATCTGCTGCAATATATTATTTTTGATGAAGACCCCCAAACTACAATTATGTAGTCTGAAAAAGGAGAAGCATTTTTAATAATCTTTTCTTACAATTGTCATGTGTCATGGATATGTCACATAGCTTCTGGGAAACTGAGGCTGCAAACCACTGTCTATACAATAGTTTAATTTATGGTTGTTAATAGGGTGGGGTGTGGAGAAGTGACAGACTATATTAATGATTTTTATCAGTCAGTTCAGGTACTCAGTCGCGTCCAACTCTTTGTGACCCCATGGACTGCAGCACACCAGGCCTCCCTGTCCATTGCCAATTCCCAGAGTTTACTCAAACTCATGTCCATTGAGTCGGTGATGTGTATAATCTAATTTAATTTCTTCTTTCCATTTCCACCAGGGAAGTAAAACTTGGACAGAAAAAAAAAAAGTACTTCCCTTTCTCCAAATAGCTATTTTTGTGGTAAATGGAGAGGGTGTGATGCTGGAGGTCATATGTAAATTAAATTAAAATGGGAGTCAGTGAAACTTTAAACCAAGTGATAAACAACCAAAGTATGCAGAGAGGGATGTAGTAAGTTAAAGAATGTAAAGCTACATAAGCTTTTTGACCAAGAGTTTTGATGATCTTTGCAACAGAACTAGCAGAGCCACAAAACTAGTTTTATAATGAGTATTTTCCATTCATAAGTGACTAAATATAACAGGGAGAGAAACATCAGTAAAATACTATCAAAGGCCTAGCCATCCTCAAATAATCTGCAATGTTTTTCTCCATTTATTTTATCAATGTATTCAAAACCATCTTTGAAGGTCCAAGTCTCTTCAATCCCTAACCAAAGTGGTTTACAAACTCATTTACATAAAAACCACCGTGATACCCATTTCCAATGAAGATTTTCAGCCTCACCTATAGAATCTATTACAATATATCTAAAACTGAGGTACAGGCAATAATGAAGCACCTAAGTGAATATGATACAATGGACCACTGACTCCATTTTGAGAAACACCACCTAATCTACCTGTTCTGTAAATACATGTTTCCCCAAATGTTGTTTCCTCAAAAATAAAGCAGAATCAGACATAAGTCATTCCTTTTATTGTTATTGTTAAAACATTAAGAAAACTGCAAATACTAAACATTTCAACTCTTAAGTTTCTCTTGGTAGTCTTTTTTCAAAATCAAAACTAGACTAACGTAGTACTTTGCAAGACTATATTCAAGAAGTAACTAAGCAAATTCATATGCTTAAAGCATTTTATGTGACAGGTGACATTAGTACTGGATGCCAGTTTAGTCCTATGTTCCTTTACCAGTGCGACAATACTAGATGTTTTCAGTGAACAAATCTGAATGTATATCCTGCATGTAATCCCTTCAACTCTTTCAAAAACTTAAATCTACTAAACATACAAACATTTCAAAAACTCAGAAAAAGCAGGCTAATAGTTATTGGTCCAAATAATTTTACTTCTCCTATCTGCTTCCTAAATTTGTTTATTCATTCCCTAGGAAGCAAACACTTTCAAAGTGTTTGTTTTATAAATAAAAATCTTAAATCTTTTAGAATGTGAAAAATGCAGCTTCTTTTGATCAGGAGGGACCAAAATATTAACTCATTTGATAAACTAAGTGAAACATTAGAAAGACAACAACTAAGAATAGTTATGCCCTTTGGGTTTTGATAAATATTTTCTGCTTATGATAAACTACCCATTAATCTAAAATTAGGTTAAACTAAATTTTCAACTAAAATTTCTTTTAAAATCAATCTCACACCATTACCAACTATCCATTAAAAACAAGAAGACTCAAATTCACAACTAGGTCTTGTTTAAAGAAGAATAAAGATTTAGAGATAATGGCAGAAAAGCCTAAAACTCTAAGTTGCTTCTTTTGCAATCATTCACTTAATAGGTACAAACATCTGAATAGATTTTCCCATTCTGGAAGGCCTATCTAGGATGCAAATTTCTAATGAAGAGGTAATGCAATCTTGTCTAACACAACCTCCCTCTATTGTACTTTTCAGGAAAACCAGTACTTCAGTAAACACAGATCTCTCTCTCTTAGGAACAATTACTGCCAGATAGAGTATCCTATATAGTCAATTTCCTCAAGAAATATTAACAATAAGATCAAAATCAAACTTGCCTGTCCAAAACTGTTACACTAAGTATTACCTAAAATAGGACAATAGGACGGGGGGGGTGGTGGTTAGAAAAGGCTATTACAGAAAGATTTTGTTAAAAACAGATAAAGATAACTCGATCCAAAGAAAAGACTATCATTATAACATATATTCTTGGCCTTTTCCCTTCCTCTTCTAACCTTCACACACATCCACTTAGGTTTAAAATAGGCACTATTTCCTTTTAACCGCTACTAGATATTAATGGTTACTAAAAAAAATAAATCAGGTTTCAACACTGTTTTATCTTTCTTTCCTAATTAATAAGTACAAAATAGAACACGTATTTCTCATATTTTCCATATCTTCCTAAACTTATTTTTCACCAAAAGCAAAACACTTTAATGGCCCTGAATTTGAGCTTCTTCAAGTCACGTAATTCTTTTTTTTCCCCAAAGTAAATATCATTCATTTTATACTTCAGGCCTTCCTAACTCTAGGATACGCTATGAATTGTTTGAAAACTGCGATCTTACTTCTGAAAGACAAAAGTGTAGAATCAGAAGGGACCAGAAGTTTCATTGGAATTGACTTGGCCAAATACATTTCTCCCTTCCTCTTTTTCTGGTGGTAAAACAAAACTTTAGAAACCATTCACTCTTATGCCCAAAATATTATCAGTAATTATAAGCACCAGTCTTTCCAAAAGATACAATTCTATAAAGTTTTGTAACATATAGCATATGACCTGAGTGCAAAAATTTATCCATTTAACCTTTAATTACCAAAACAGTGATCTAGATTTTTAAGGTGAATAAGGCAGCCCTTTCAATTCAAAACTCAGTGAACAAACTCTAAATAGCCTATTGAATGCTGTAGAGGTGGCGCACAACATAAAATGGTGTGATGAATGAGATTAAAAGTTGAATCAAGCAGTTAGAAAAAATGTACAAGATAAAAATAGAGCCATAATTCCATAGGGGAACCAGATGTGCTTTTGTTGGGGAAAATCTATATGCATGCGGTTCTGTCATGACTAAAGTAGCAAAAATAGTAAACATGAGGCTCCAGAATACCCACCAACACTGCAAAGTAATTTAAACAGCACCTAAATGTAAAATAGAACATCCTTACAAGAGTTAAAAAAAAAAAATCACAATAAACCTCACTCTTGATTTTGCTTGTCTACAATCTTTCACAGAGCACAAATCCAGAGATTCAGTACCAAGAAATGACCATCTATATTTCTGAATAACAAACATAAAATATTATCAGGTTTACTGAACAAATTATCATTTTTTTGAGTTTCAATGCTAAACAGCTAAAAGAAATCTACAATTCATATCTCGAAGGAGGGAAACCCCTTGGCATCTTTCCAAAGCAAATCCATTCAGTTTTGTTTAGTCTTTTTTTTTCCCCTTGTCTATCATCACTCAATTTTCCCGTAAATTTTCATTGACTGTTGTCTTTACACATCAAGCAAGCTAGCTGATTCATATTTTTGATCATGTCATTCTTCAAGGTACTATTTAACCACTATTTCAGTTAAAAGTTTAATAATACAATATCTGGGATTTGCTTCAAAGTAATGGAGGTGGGGGGCTTCCCAGGTGGCTCGGTGGTAAAGAATCCACTTGCTAAGAAGGAGACACAGTTTCGATCCCTGGGTTGGGAAGATCCCCAGGACAAGGAAATGGCAACCCACTCCAGTCTTCTTGGCTGGGAAATCCAAGGACAGAGAAGAGTGGCAGGCTACAATCTATGGGATTGCAAAAGAGTCAGACATGACTTATCGACTAAATAACAACAACAAATGGAGGTGGGAAGAGTAAGTGAAAGTATGGAGAAAAGAGGTTTAGCTGTGACAAAGCTCTGTGATAGAAGCATCATATATTATTCTTTTTTCTCACATGTTTGAAATGTATCTTTAAAAAATTCAAAAGATTATATGAAGATAATTCTTTGTTGGTCATCAGATGTCAAAAAATGTCTTACAGACTGATGGAAAAAATATATAGGACACAGGAAGCACCATAAAAGTTAGGACAAGTTAAGCATTAGAAAAAAAAAAGCTATAGCTGAATTTAACATAGTAAATTCAGAAAACAACGTGAATCCACAGCAATACTCAATCTTTTAAAAGGAGGGGAAAAGAAAACAGCAATTTTTTTCTTTGAGGAAAAATATGAGCCAGTAAGTAGAGACAGAAATAGAATTTAAAAAAAAAAAATCGCCATTTCCAAGGAAATAATTGATCTATTCAAGGATTATCAATTGACAATAAATAACTAGATAAAAGGTTATTGAGGAACACAGTTATTGACCCACAGATTACTAACTGCAAAGGGGGAAATAATCCTTTAAAATGAAAAGACCCAGCCAGCAGTCATTACCCTAACCAAGTGAACAAACTTAAACCACTGCTAACAGCGGAATAACCTAGCATGAAGTGCCTTTTGATGTGATGTTATATTATACACAAAAATATTTAACCTGAATATTATTGAAGCTCTGAGTTTAGACATAACTGTCAATTTCCAGGAAATACAGAAGATGAAAGAACAAGTTAAAAGATACCTCACACACACAGATCAAATAAACCCAGACGGAAAATGATAAGTTCTACAAGAGAACTGTTCTGGATTCTTCGAATAGACAACAAATAGAGGGACGATTTAAGAGACATAATCAAGTGATGCAAATAACCTAGATTATAGATTCTGATTTTTAAAATAATAAAACCCTATGAACCACACTGCCTTCTGGAGAAACTGGGGAAATTTGAATATGGACTAATTTTTAGAAGTGATTCGGTATTACTATTAATTTTCTTAGATGGGAAATGGTATAATGGTTATAAAATAGCATTAAGGTCCTAAGGGGGGCTGAATATGTGTTGACTTACTTTCAAGTATGTACAAATATAAAGCAATATGGCAAACACTCAACAATTGTCGATTCTAGGTGAAGAACTGTACTATAGGTATTCACTGCACTTTTCTTTATGTCCTAAACTTGGCACATAAAACTAATGGGTGAGACTTTTTTCCGTAAAAATCACCACTTTCTCTCCCACTTAAAACACTACAGTTCTGAGGTGAAAAGGTCATGGCACCATTTCAGTGTGTTTGCAATTTTAAATATATTTTAAGAATTAACAATGAATCCGTGAAACTTTCAGGGAAAACCTTAGTACATTACTCTTCCTCCACTTGCAGGTGACAAAACATGAACCCAGAAAAAGGGTAGTATATGTAAACAGATATGACGTAACAATTTTAAGACTTTGCAATCTTGGGCATTCCAACAGCATGTAAAATGTAACTACTGTGAAAATTTCAGGACAGAAATTTGTCGACGAGCAAACACAAAATTCAGTTTACCCAAACTTTCCCGGCAATAAAATTTATAGTCACTCTATTCTATTCAATAGAAACATTCCAATTTTGCCTCATCTCTGTCAACCTCCAAGAACAGTTCCCACTCCACAAGCCGGGCACTTGAAAAACGGAAACGTAAGTGTATTTCGTTGCTATGGCAATGGGAAATTTCAGGAACTAGAACTTGAAATCTGCAGTCTATCTAGCCTCCATTTTAAAAACCATTTACCTAAACATACTGAACTTAAATAGAAAAAAAAACTGACATCTTTCATAAAATATCAGTTTCCTCTTTCAAACTAAAAGGTAAAGACTATCCTACAAAATTCTGAATAAAAAGCAAAAGGAACAAATCATTTAACAAAAAATCTGAATTTTTTATTACTTATATGTCACATATCCAGTACTAAAACAGATCTTTTTATTGACAGTGGCCATATCGGACTTCTCACTTTGGATTTATCAAATTCTACAATTATCTGTGTCGCTGGAAAAACGAAAATGAAATGTTAAGGGAGGGAGCGGGAGAAAGCCACAAAATTCCTCTACTCCTAAACTGCTTCCTCCCTCATTCGCTCTGGCAGGAGTCTATTTCTTCAGACCAGTTTCATTTCAAATTATTTCTCAAACTAGTAAGCAGTTTCTGAGTACAGTGTATATCGGAAAGGCGGTTGGAGAGAACACTGTCAAGTTTTTCTAAAACAGCGAGTACACGTTAAAATAATCAATTCCTCATCCCTAAAAACCAAAAGGGTATTAAAGGAAAGAATCTCACCGGGTAAGTCCCATAAACCTAAACAGGACGAAGTAGTTTCCCAGCTATTGTCTAAATCAAATATTTGTTCATATTAACCCCTAACACAGAGAAGCCAAAAACAGTTTCAAATCTCAGTCAGATCTCGCTCCCTATTCCCACCGTACTTCCGTACCCAGCCCCTGGGATTCATTAGACCCCTGATTCCTTCCTCAAGAGAATATGGCTGGAGTACTCGGACGAACAGAGACGAGGAGAGAAGAGGTCGCCACGAGGCCCCACCACTCTCCTTCCTCACCTGCTCCGTGGCTCCGTCTCCTGACATGGCCTCAGCCGACTAGAATTACGAACTGGCCCGCGATGCCTCGCTAGAAAAGGAAAATTAAACTAAAAACCACCCTAAACCAGTAAAGTTGCCCCCTGCCCTGCGGAGCCAGACGGCCAACACGAATCGCCACCGCCCACTCAGATATGAATTAAAATGGCTCCGTCGCGGCCGGCCGAGTAGGGGGTGTGGCTTCTGCATTAACTTCCGGGGCAGTGGGCAGAGTTAACTGCTCAAACTCCTAGGTTACTCAACCGCGCAGAAGCAGAAAGACCCCCAGGGGGCGGGTCTAGTGCCTGTACTGACGTCAGAGCCCTACACTAGAGAGGCTCCTCTCGAGAGAGCTGCAGCCCGCTGGGAGGCGGGAAACTGTTTCTCTTGGAGGCTCCCCCGCCTTTTGCAATTTAATTATCAATCTGCGGAGCCGGGCTCTTAACTGTTAAAGCCTGAAATCGGTTCAGTTCAGGCAAACTGGCCATCTTATGGATCAGTGCTTAAGTTTCTTGTTCCGTCACTCAGTCATGTCCGATTCTTTGCGACCCTGTGTAATGCAGCAAGCCAGGCTTCCCTGTCCTTCACTGTCACCCGGAGTTTTTTCAAACTCATGTCCGTCGAGTCGATATTTCAGAGATGAGGAATCTATGGAGTTTTCTATGGTCTCAACTAATGTGCTTTACACTTTTGCCGGTATGAGGGGAACAGATCAAGCCAATGTTAATTTATGCCTCCACCGATTACTCTTGTGTCAAAGATTTGAAGTCTGTAAGGGCTGGATTTTAAGCTTGCCATCCCACCATGATTTTTGGTTAATAGCAGTGAAGCTCTAGAACCGGACATGGAACAACTGATTGGTTTAAACCTGGGAAAGAAGTATGTCAAGGCTGTATACTGTCACCCTGCTTATTTAATGTATAAGCAGCGTGTTGTTCAGTTGCTCAGTCGTTTTCACCTCTTTGCGACCCCATGGACTGCATCATGCCAGGCTTCCCTGTCCTTCACCATCTCCCAAAGCGTGAATACATCTTGTGAAATGCCATCTTGCAAAGTGGTGGCCTGGATGAATGAGAAGCTGGAATCAAGATTGCTGGGAAAAATACCAACAACCTCAGATATGCACATGATACCGCTTTAATGGCAGAAAGTAAAGAGGAACTAAAGAGCCTCTTGATGAAGGTGAAAGAGAATAAAAAAGCTGGCTTAAAACTCAGCATTCAAAAACCTAGGGTCATGACATCCAGTCCTATCACTTCATGGCAAATAGAAGGGGAAAATGTGCAGTGTCAGATTTCATTTTGTTGGGTACCAAAATCACTGAGGACGGTGACTGCAGTCATGAAGTTAAAAGACACTTGCTCCTTGGAAGAATAGCTATGACAAACCTAGGCAGTGTATTAAAAAGCAGAGACATCACTTTGTCCACAAAGGTCCATATAGTCAAAGCTATGGCTTTACTGGTAGTTGTGTATAGATGTGAGAGTTGGACCATAAAGAAAACTGAGCACCAAAGAATCGATGCTTTCGAACTGGGTGCTGGGTGCTAACCACTGCACCATCAGAGGATTCCTGCAATTCCAATAAGTTATACGTGATAAAGTGCTTGGAATTGTACTTGACATAGTCTAGGATTAAATGAGAGCAAGTCTTCGGAACTCTTTCCCATTCACAGATCATCATAAGACTTATTCCATGCTCTTGGCTACGGTGCCCTATGGCCCAAGGTAAAATATTCAGCCTTTCTTATAAACTTCTTGTTCTTTTCAGTCTCCTCTGCCTTTGCTCTTGTTTCCACATCTGCCCTTTCCACAGCCTGAACTCTCTTCAGAATAAACACATGAGCACAGGTGTGTATTAGAGATGTTTATTGCACCATCCGATTATAGAGGACTAGTTTTCTATGGTGAACTCTCTGTCTCTTTTATCTTCTATATCTCCCTTATCCTATGTTCCAATACCCCTAGTGGGTACCTGAAACAGGAGATAGTACCAAACCCTATATATTCTATTTTTTCCTGTACATCTATGTTATCATAGTTTAATTTATAAATTGTGAATAGTAAAAGATTAACAATAATAAAGCAATCATAACACTGTGATAAATGTTATATGAATTGCATTCATTTACCGACTTGTGCGCTTGTTCTCTTTCAAAATATCTCATTGTACTAAGTAAATGTCTTTTTCACCTTAACTAAGCACCTATCACGTACTGTGGCCATAAACTTTGCAGTTTGAGGTGCAACAGCAGAAGTAGAATGAATTTATTTTTCCTTCTTCACAATTTCACAGGTACGAGATTTGTTCTTACCATGGATCTTAGCAACCTCAGCACACAATATTTTTCCTTCCCTTAATAAGGCAAGAACTTTCACATTTTTATTTAAAGAAAGCACATTACAACTTCTTTTGGCATATGCAAATTGCCAGTCTCACTACTCTTGGCGTTTGGGGACCATTCCTAAGTAAAATAAGGGTTAACTGAACACAAACACTGAGATACCCCCTCAGTCAATCTAATAACCAAAAGGGATGGCTCCAGTTTTCATCATGCTGCTCAGAATGATGGACAACTTAAAACTCAAGAATTGTTTCTGGAATTTTCCATTTAATTTATTCAGCCCAAGATTGATCGCAGGTAACTGAAACTGTGGATGGGGTGGGGAGGAGGAGGCAGACTACTCTACATCATAAGACATCTCTACAATGGGATGTCACGTTGCTAGTAAACTGATGCTAAGGCACTGAACTGAAGGTACAGTTACTGACAGAGAGATCCATGATACTGTAAAGTGAAGAAACAGAATACAAAAATAGTGTATGTATGTGTGTGTGTGTGTGTGTATGTGTGTGTATACACACAGGACGATCCCCTGGGGGAGGGCATGGCAATTCACTCCAGTATGCTTGCTTGGAAAATTCCATGGACAAACAAAAAAAAGAAAATTCCATGGACAGACAAGTCTAGTGAGCTACAGTCCATAGTGTCGCAGAGAACAGGACATGACTGAAGCAACTTAACACACTCATATATACGCACATGTACATGTACAGTCAGTCCTCCATATCTGTGGATCCTGCATCCTTAGAGTTAATCAACTGTGGATTGAAAATATTCTTTTAAAAAATCCTGAAACTTCCAAGGAGCAAAACTTGAATTTGCTGCTGCTCACAACAATTTACATAGAATTTACATTGTCTTTGCAACTACTTACAGAGCATTTGCATTGTATGAGGTATTACAAGTAATCTAGAAGTGATTTAAAGGATGTTCATAGGTTAAATGCAAATAGTATAACATTTTATATAAAACGCTTTGAACATCCACAGATTTTGGTGTCTGTTGGAGGCAGGAGGGTGGCCCCACTGTATATGTAGTGCCTCAAAGCATTATCAGTAGTTACAGTAAGTTCCCTACAGATGAAGCTTTAAGTTTTGAACTTTCACAGATGTGAATGCGCACAGAGAAAGGATGGAGACAAGAGGAAGAAGTAACTGGAGAACCAAAGAGATTCCCAATGCAGAAAATAGCAAGGGGATTTTCTTTATTTGAGGAGGCCCTGTTCGTTTTGGAGGCGAAGGATCCAGACATGATTGGTCATGGAATTTAAGCTGGGTAAGGAGGAGAAATGAGGGCACCAAAAGTGAACAACAGTAGCATCTCTAGATTTGAGGACCTATGGTGGCATTTAAGGGTCCTCTAGAATGCGAATTCCCTGGTGGTCCAGCGGTTAGGACTCCATGTTTTCACTGCTAATGTGTCATGTGGCCAAATTAAATAAATAAATAAAATAGAAGGAGGACTGGGCTAAAAAGATAGAAAGTGGGTAATCAGAGACCTGAAATGCAAAAAAAAAAAAAAAAATGAGATTATAGAGAATCTGTAGTTTTCCTTAATGACAAAATCTAGGGTGTGACCATAGAAGTGAATGGCTGAGGCAGATTTGAGGACAAGGTCATTAGAGTTGTTTTCAAAAAATTGAAAAGTGTTGGTGTGGGAAGGTTTCTCTAGGCATACATTGAATTGAACAAGAACGAAGAAAGGAGTTATACTAATGAGCCAGGAACGAAAATCTTTGAGAAATAGGAAGAACATATTTCCACATGTTGATAACAGTATTCAGTTCAGTTCAGTTCATTTGTTCAGTCGTGTCTGACTGTTAGTGACCCCATGGACTGCAGCACACTAGGCTTCCCTGTCCATCACCAACTCCCAGAACTTACTCAAATTTATGTCCATAGAGTTGGTGATGCCATATTATTACTGTTAATTACTCTAAGGAAGGAAGTGTAAAGTTTTTCTGTTAGAGGTTCTTAAACTTTTTGCTTTCAAGATCATTGTAAACTCTTAAAAATTATTGAGGACTATATATAAATTAAAACTGATAACATGTCAAAATATTTATTAAGTAAATTAACAATAATATCATTACAAGTAAACATAAATGACATACATTCATGAAAAATAATTGTGTTTTCCAAAACAAAAAATTAGTGAGAAGAATGGCATTTTGCAAATTTCTTTAATATCTGGTTTAATAGAAACAGCTGGATTCTCAACCTTTTTCTGTGTTTAATACATTCACATGTCACTTAGCCTCTGGAAAACATCCGTGTGCTCATCAGAGAGTGAGAGTGAAAAATGACTTAAACATTATTGTGATATATTTTGATCTTGTGGACACCCTGAAAAATCTAGATATGCCCATAGCAAGATATGGTAGCCTTTAGGCCTGTCTCAATAAAAGCCCTACTTGCTCAGAGCTCCCCTTCAAGCTAGATGATCTCAGCACATACGAGCCTTGACATTAATCAAAATGTTGCTGGTATTTTCACTTTACTGTTTTCATATATGTTATCTTAATTTTTATTTTTTAAGCAATGAGATGAAAATTTTCGCTCACCAAGGAAAATGTGAACAGCCAAATTACGTGAAAAAGCAAGGACACCTGGAATTGAGGAAGAAGTGGCATCAGAGGCATAGTCCCAGGATTCTCTTTGTCTTCTTTCTCTTGGTATATTGATATCATCCTCGCGGCTGACTGGCTTTCTCTCTGTATGATGGTGTTGGAGGCTATATAAATACACCACATGGTCGTTCTTGAGCTGGCCTTGAGACTGGGCCTGAGAGATGTGCAGCTGCAGAGAGCTTCACTGACCAAGGGTCCCAGCTGCTGAAATCCATTGAGGCTATGCTTTTCATGAGCTGCTTCCAGCCAGGGAGCAAGAACACACAGAAGAGCTATACTAAAAAGGTCTATTAAGACCTGGATAATCACGATGATGTGGTCACTTCCCTAGAGTCAGACATCCCAGAGTGTGAAGTCATTTGGGCCTTAGGAAGCATTACTAGGAACAAAGCTAGTGGAGGTGATGGAATTCCCACTGAGCTATTTCAAATCCTAAAGGATGATGCTGTAAAAGTGCTGCACTCAGAAATCAGCACATTTGGAAAACTCATTAGTGGCCACAGGACTGGAGAAGATCAGTTTTTATTCCAGTTTCAAAGAATGGTAATGCTAAGGAATGTTCAAAAGAAGAAGTGAAGTGAAAGTCATTCAGTTGTGTCCGACTCTTTGAGACCCCACGGACTATACAGTCCATAGAGTTCTCTAGGCCAGAATACTTGAGTGAGTAGCCTTTCCCCTCTCCAAGGGGTCTTCCCAACCCAGAGATCAAACCCAGGTCTCCCGCATTCCAGGCGGATTCTTTACCAACTGAGCCACAAGGGAAGCCCAAGAATGTTCAAACTACCTCACAATTGCTCTCATTTTTTGAGCAAGGTAATGCTCAAAACTCTTCAAGCTAGGCTTCAGCAGTATGTGAACTGAGAACTTCAACATATGCAGGCTAGATTTAGAAAAGGCAGAAGAATCAGAGATCGAATTGTCAACATTTGTTTGATCATAGAGAAGGCAAGGAAATTCCAGAAAAACATTTGCTTCTGCTTCATTGACTGTGCTAAAGCCTTTGACTGTGTGGATCACAACAAACTAGAAAATTCTTAAAGAGATGGGAATACCAGACCATCTTATCTGTCTCCTGAAAAAGCTGTATGCAGGACAAGAAGCAATGATTAGAATCGGACATAGAACAGCAGACTGGTTCAAAACTGGAAAAGGAGTACGAAAAGGCGGTATACTGTCACTGTGTTTATTTAACTTCTATGTAGAGTGAATCATGTGAAATGCTGGGCTGGATGAGCACAAGCTGGAATCAAGATTGCTGGGAAAAACATCAACAATCTCAGATATTCAGATGATATCACTCTAATGGCAGAAAGTTGACAAGGAACTAAAAAAACCTCTTGATGAGGGTGAAAGATGAAAGTGAAAAAAGCTGGTTTAAAACTCAACATCAAAAAACTAAGATCATGGCATCCGGTCCCATCACTTCATGGCAAATAGATGGGGAAACAATGGAAACAGTGACAGACTTTAATTTGGGGGGCTCTAAAATCACTGCAGATGGTGATTGCAGCCATGAAATTAAGACACTTGCTCCTTGGAAGAGAAGTTATGACCAACCTAGACAGCATGTTAAAAGGCAGAGACATTACTTTGCCAACAAAGGTCCATCTAGTCAAAGCTATGATTTTTCCAGTAGTAATGTACGGATGTGAGAGTTGGACTATAAAGAAAGCTGAGTGCTGAAGACCTGATGCTTTTGAACTGTGGTTTTGGAAAAGGCTCTTGAGAGTCCCTTGGACTGCAAGGAGATCCAATCAGTCCATCCTAGAGGAAATCAGTCCTGAATATTCATTGGAAGGACTGCTGCTGAAGCTGAAACTCCAGTACTTTGGCCATCTGATGTGAAGAGCTGACTCACTGGAGAACACTCTGATGCTGGGAAAGATTGAAGGCAAAAGGATAAGGCAGTGGCAGAGAATGAAATGATTAGATAGCATCACTGACTCAATGGACATGAGTTTGAGTAAACTCCAGGAGACAGTGAAGGGCAGGAAAGCCTGGCGTGCTGCAGTCCATGGGGTTGCAAAGACATGACTTAGAGACTGAACAACATTAGCAGCCCAGCCAGGAACTGAGAGTGTTAGGGAGTCGAAGGAGGGCCCATTCCTGGAAAACCAGAACCTCTTGATGACTGATTTTGGTTTGAAGACTTTCCAACAGCTTATTAAATCTTTCTTTGGCTACATGATAATCTAGGATGCTACTTTCATCTGTCTTTTACCTTGAGTCAGACTTGCACTGCAGTTGGACAATCCTCCTAGCCTTCTCTGGCTCCTTTCCCCTTCTCTCTCACTGGTGACTTGCCTAATAAAGTCCTTGAACATTTAATCCTGTTTAGTTTCTGCTTCTTGGAGGACTAGACTAACAGACTCCTTTAAGGGAGCCTGCTGTTGGGGAGCAGGGTTACTGAAATGCCTGGATGTACCCCTTATTTTTATAAATTTCAAATATTGATCCTGGCAGCCTCCAGTTACCTTAGGCCCTGTCTAAGAAATCCAGGTGTAATCAATTATTATTTTTATTCGTGCTTGGTTACAAAGTGACCCTTTGTAAGGGTCAAAGTCTGCTCTCAACTTCTTTTTTTGCATAAATCCTCTTAGTTTAAGCATGCAACTTTGCAGAAGGCCAAGTCCTTTTAGAAAAGCATAGATTTCATTACAGCAGAAATATGTGTATGTACAAATGTCCTTATCCCTCCCTTCTTTATTTCATGGTTTTGCTCTTTGCCTTTGTTGTTTGTATTACAGATAACCTCCACATTAACACATAGAGATCGTCAATTATTTTTATAATTGTATAGGACTCCATTGTATGGATGTACCATAGTTTGTTCAACTTGTTCCCTATTGAGAGACAGGAGGGTTGTTCCAATCCTTTGCTATTACAAATAGTGCTACAATAAATAAAAATATGTATATATTGTTTATATTTGTGGTGGCATCTTCAGCACAATTCTAAGAAATGGAATTGTTGAGTCAATTGGTAAATACATTTGTCATTTTGGTAGACATATTTCTAATGTTGTTGGCTTGTACCATTTTGTACTCTTACTGCCAACATCTGGGTGTTCCTTTTCCCACAGTCCTGCTATAGGATATATTGTCAAACGTTTGTATTTGTGGCAATTCTAATAAGCGAGCCGTGGTGTCACAGTGAAGTTTTGTGTTGCATTTCCTTTATTATACATGAAGTTGAGAAGATTTTCGTATGTTAAAAACCATTTTTACTTTTCTATGAACTCTATTCCTGGCATTTGCCCATTATTCTATCGGGTGTTCATTCCTTTCTTTGTGATTTCTAAGATCTCTTCACATAGTAGGGAGGTCAGTCCTCTGTGGTTTAAGTTGTACATATTTGCCCTCCCCCAGGTGTTCTTACATGATACCTTACCAGATCAGCTGAGCCAGAAATGATCTCTGCCTCTAAAATTCTTAGAAGTGCCTCATTAGCTCAGTAGGTATACTGTCAGTCTCATAAAATCCTTAGAACATTTCTTTGTATTTCCATTCATATTTTCTCTCTTCTGCTAGATTGTATCTACTCTCTAACAGAGTACTTTTGAATGAATTAAGCAGTTTATTTTAGCTATTGCTTGAAATGTGTAAATCATCAACTAGAGTTCAGGAATTTGTCCTGTATTATAGTTGTTATTTAACATTTTTAGAATTTATTTAGTTCAGTCCTTTAATTAACTCTCAATATCATTTTAGAGCTAAAAATTATTGTGATACTAAAACTGTACAAAGTTGGCATTTACAACAAGTGTATGATGTGCATACTCAATTGTATCAGATTCATTGTGACCCCATGGACTGTAATGTAGCCGATCAGTCTCCTCTGTCCATGGAATTTTCCAGGCAAGGATACTGGAGTGGGTTGTCATTTCCTTCTCTAAGGGATCATCCCAACCCAGGGACTGAACCCATGTCTCCTGTGTTTCTTGCGTTGGCAGGTGATTCTTTACCACAACGCCACCTGGGAAGCCATATAACAAATATTAAGGCAAATTTTACTTATAAACAAAATAAAATTGGAAAAATAAAAACTCAAAATTAGCAAAACAAATTGAAAATAGCACCAAGCTTAAAAGAAAATAGAAAATATCAGATAGTTAGATTTATCCATAAGCATGAAATAATATTAGCAACTCTATTAATGAAGATGTTGTTATAACAATTGAAAAATAATCATTATTTTCTGGTATTTGTTTAAAATATTTGATAAAATTTCACACATATTAATGATTTAAGAAAAAAAGTCTCTAACAAACTAAGACTAGAAGGAAACTTCCATATTTAATAAAGAATATTTCCCAGAAATCTACAGCAAATCATTTAAAATTTAGATATGCCACTTAATGCCAAATAAAGTATAAATGCTGGAAAGTAACCTCTGAATATTTTCATACAATATGATTTTCTACCTAGAAAATACAAGTAAATCAACTGATAAACTATTAGAAATAATAATAAAATCCAGTAAGGTGGCCCAATTAAAAATCATCTTACAAAAATGAATAGTTTTCTATACTCCATTAGCAATGAACTAGAATTATCATAGGTAATTCCCTGGCAGTTCAGTGGTTAGGACTGGTCCAGTTTCCACGGCAGCGGGCACAGGTTCAAATCCTGTCAGGGAACTAAGATCCCATAAACACGGCCAAAAAAAAAAAAAAGTTGTAAATGAAAAGATATTCTGACAATAGCAAGAAGAACCATAAAACATCCAGAAGAAATGTTTCCACTGCAGTGATTAGGACTCTGGTGTTTCCACTGCAGAGGGCGTAGGTTCAAACCCTGTCAAGGAACAAAGATTCCTCAAGCATGGACAAAAGAAGTCATAAATGAAAAGATATTCTGACAATAGCAAAACCATAAAACATCCAGAAACACCTATGACCTCCCACTTGCCAAATTCAGTGTTCAGCCTAAGTACTTTTCATCTTATTCTGTGTATAAGCAGTATTTGACAAAGCTGATTACTCTGGATTTTTTGGGACATTTTCATCACTTTGACATTTAGGATACAAGTTTATTCCTTTTGCCACTACCTCAAATGGCCACAATCATGTAAATATAACACTATTGGTACAAATGTAATACCTTCTTACTAAGAATTTTGCCACTTGCAATGTTTCCATGAATCCCCCAGGTGGCAGACAAATGCAATTTCCCCTACTTTTGGTAAGAACATTACTTCCTTACTACAAATCAGTTAGAAATATTAATCAAAATTCTAGCATACGTACGTTCAATCATACGTACCGTATGATTAAGGAACTAATTTCTCATAACTTACATAAATATTTTATTAGAAACATTAATGGCAACTGTAAAATTGCCAAGTAATTATTGTAATTGCTGCTGCCGCTGGTGCTAAATCGCTCCAGTCGTGTCCAACTCAGTGCGACCCCATAAACGGCAGCCCAACAGGCTCCCCGGTCCCTGGGATTCTCCAGGCAAGAACACTGGAGTGGGTTGCCATTGCCTTCTCCTATCCATAAAAGTGAAAAGTGAAAGTGAAGTCACTCAGTTGTATCCGACTCTTAGTGACCCCATGGACTGCAGCCTACCAGGCTCCTCCGTCCATGGGATTTTCCAGGCAGGAGTACTGGAGTCAGGTGCCATTGCCTTCTCTGATAGTTGTAATTAGACATTGATAAATATTTATTCCAACTGATCCATCACCCTAAACACTTAGAAATGTATCTGTTGGCTATGAAAGTCAATATAGCTTCTTTGCCTGGGATCTGAAAAAATTAAGTATCACTGATAATAAACCAAAAGTTCTATTACCCAGCTGATTGGAGTTTTTAAAACTTCTTGGAGTTTTCTACAGTTATTTCTAATTTTAAACTCATATCTAATAAAATTGGTCATAAAAGGCTGGGTATGTGTGATACTTGATATAATATACTTACTTGCTATAAATACATTAATCATATCCCATTTCCTCACCCTCATAGCTCTACTGTCCTAATGTTTCAGTCTTCTATGTACATTTTGATCTATTTTACAAAAAGGTTAACAGGCACATGATTACAGCTATGTAGAGAGATGGGCAAATATTTTAAAAGCTTGTGTGAGAAGGACACAAATATATCTGGAATTTTGTTTTTAAAAAGAACATGTTACCACTTCCAAGCAATGAATTCTGCATGTACATGATGAAACTGACTTGGATGACTATGGACTTATCTTGAATTAAAATGTCAATTAAATTCATCTTTTACACATGTCCTAAATTTAATCTGACTCTATTGCTTGAGTTTATAATGATCTCAAAAGTAACAAAGATAGAAATAATCAGTTTCAAAAAACATCTAGGCATTGTTAAATTCATTGTTCCAAATATTTTAGAAACCTTATATTAGTGAAACACTGGAACAGCAATGTTGGCAAAAACTGGGGGAGGGGAGTAATTATAATCTCACCACTTTGAAAAACATATTTTATTTCACATTGTCCCTTTTTGTATTTAATCATATGCAAATATTTCTTCCCTTTTGGTATACATTGGGTATACTCTACAGTTTTTATTTCTTTAGAGGGCTATTTTTTGTTTTTAAAAATGGAGGGCCTGATAACCTAGAGAGGTGGGATGGGAGAATGGGAGGAAGGTTCAAGAGGGAAAGGACATATGTATACATATGGCTGATTCATGTTGCTGTACTGCAGAAGCTAACACAACATTGTTTTCTTTACAACACAACATGTTTCTGTTGAAAATTTCTTTTTGACATTGTAAGCAATTTTCCTCCAATTAAAAATAAATTTTAGGGAGAATAAGATGGCAGAGGAGTACGTGGACGTAGAGTACATCTCTCTCCACGGATACATCAAGAATACACCTTCAGACACAGAAGTGCATGCAGAACACCAGCTGAGAGCAGACAGGAGTACCTGACCAGAGGAGAAGAATGTATAGAACCACACAATACTCGGTAGGGCAAAGGAACTGGGGGAAAACAGGAGTGTTCGTAGGACTGGACCTGCCCTCCACCGGTGGGGAAACTGAAGCAGGAGTCCAATCCCCACATAGGGGCAATTGTCTTGAGTCAGAGGAGAAGGATTTAAGGCTGAGAGTGAAACAGCTGACCTGTGGCAGCCTAAATGGAATGAGAATCAGACAGTCCTTGCCGCAGCCATACATACTCCAGGCAGGTCTCCTGGAGGGCACAGCGGCTGGGAGCTGGAGTTCAAGGATTGTGGAGCAATCCCAGGGCAAGGGCTGCTGTTGACTGCAGAGAGACGGACAGAGGGGATGTGAGGGGTGAGACTGTGGTGGGAAATGCCTGTGGAGGAAAGCCAGGCAGCATTGGAAGCAAGGCGATACTGCTGAGTCATGCGTAGGGGTTGGAGCCATCACCATAGCCTCTCTCTCCCCACAACCCAGCACCTGCAGCTGAATAGAGAGACTGGCCCATCAAATGCCTGATGCACTGCACTACAGAGTAAGATCCTACCCAGGGTGCCCCTTTAAGTGTCTGACATGCTTATCTACAGAGTAAGATCCCAGCCAGGGGGGTCTCTCTATGTGCCTGGTGTGCCAAACAACAGAGAAGGACCCCAGGCAAGGGAGCCCTCTAAGTGCCTGAATGGGCGGAGCTCCAGAGAAAGACTGGAGGAAGAGGCCTTCTGATCGCCTCAAAAAAAGACTCTGATAGGGCCTTAACTCCTGTGGTAGAGGCAGTCCATGTCCCTGCACACTTGGCGCCACCAGGGTGCCGGAAAGCTGTGCCACTTTCACGCTCAACTCTCACTAGGGCAGATCTGCCACAGGCAAAAAAGTCTAGCATCTATGCATGCAGGGTCGCTCCAGTAGCGTTGGACTCTGCAACTCTGTAGACTGTGGCCTGCCAGTTTTCTCTATCAGGGAGAAGGGTTCTCCAGGCAAGAATATTGGAGTGTATTGGCCAGTACTGGTTGTCATACCCTACTAGACCACTGTATTTCCTTTTAACCTAGCCACCAACTCCCCTGAGTACCTGGTGGTGTCAGGACCCATGCAACCCAAGCACCTGCACTACCTCCACACCTGGTCCTCACAGCAGCAAACCCAAGTCCTCCAAGGCAGCTTCAGGAGCAAACCCCAGTGGACGGATAACCCACATGCAGAGGTGGAAGTAAAACCACAATTGAAACCCAGAGGCAGTGTGGCTAAGAAGACTCAACACCTTCCTACCAGCTATACAAGCTGCAGGTTAAGTCCACATGATTTCCTTTGTTTGCCGGGTCAATCTACTGTACTGAATTTTTGTTGGACTGTTTTGACTTTGCTCATGGGTGTATATGTATATGTGTATATTCCATTATTTTAATTATTATTTGCCTGATTTTGTAACTTCCATTTGTCTGGGGTTCATCTTTGGCTTCTCATTTTTGGATATTTGTTTTAACCTCACTTAAAGTCATAACAAACAACTTGTGGAGTCTTCATTCCTGACCAGAGATCAAGCCCTGAGCCTTTGGAGTGAGAGCATTGACTCCAAGACCCTAGACTACCAGAGAACTAACCCTTCTGCTGTTGCTAGGGTGTTCGGCTCTGTGCGACCCCATAGACAGCAGTCCACCAGGTTCCCTGTCCCTGGGATCCTCCAGGCAAGGACACTGGAGTGGGTTGCCATTTGTTTCTCCAATGCATGAAAATGAAAAGTGAAAGTGAAGTCTCTCAGTCGTGTCTGACTCTTCTGAGACCCCATGGACTGCAGCCTACCAGGCTCCTCCCTCCATGGGATTCTCCAGACAAGAGTACTAGAGAAGTACTTTTGAAGAAGTGCAATCGCTTTCTCCGAACTAACCCTAGGGAGTATCAAAGAGTGAGAACTCACACAAAAGAAACCACTTGACTCAACCAACAACCAGTAGCACCCTGTGCAGGCTGCATCATATAAACAACAAACAAAACAAAAATACAAACCCAATCATCAGCAGACAGGATTAGCAGCTCATTCAGCCTTGCCCATCAGAGGAAAAACAAACAAACAAACAAAAACTCAGCACAAGTTTCAGCCTATGTGAAGCTTACACAAACCACTGGACCAAACTTAGGAGGGCAGAAACCAAAAGGAAGAAAGAATTCAACCTTGAAGCCTGTGAAAAGGAGACCTCAAACACAATAGTTCAGTTCAGTTCAGTCACTCAGTTGTGTCTGACTCTTTGTGACCCCATGAACTGCAGCATGCCAGGCTTCCCTGTCTGCCGGGAGCCGTCAGGATGCCCCCTCACTCGGTTGACAAGGTCACGAGACTGAGAAGGAAACTGCAAATTGGATTTTCCTTCGGGGCATCCCAAGGCAAGGCCCCTCCTGGTATTTTTCTTGGGAAGTTCTGTTTATGCTCTGAACACTAGCTCATCTCAGTAGGTCAGTCCCAGTTAGAAAAAATTCATCCTGAGATAATTCCCTCAGACTTTATTTCCCTCAGAGGATCCTGGAAGGCAGATTCCCTTTTATGTGCGCTTGCTCACCAAATGATTCATCTGAAATAAAAGAACAGATTTTACCATCTCCAAAAGCAACTTAATGTGGCATAAAAATAGACAGTATTTTAGAACTTGGCTTCCAAGGTTTCATTATTATCTTTTATTCTGGAAATTGTATGAAAGATGTATTTATTTTCTAGAAGAAAAATCTACAATATCCATAAATTTACATTATCTAAAATGCAACATCTATTTTGAGGACATGACTTTGTCCCACAAAAGACTCTTAGTAAGTATGTATGCCTCATAAACTTTGGTGTAATAATACTCTGCACAGTAGTACAATACTACCACTATACTCTGTGCTGATTTTTTCATCCAAAGACTCTTCTAAATGCCTTTCATGAGGCAACAAATACTTAGACTCTCTGATGGTCATTTCATTGTTTACTGGTAATAGTTCACAGAAGGATGGAATGTGCTATCCCTGGCATGAAGGGTTCTGCTAGAAGTTTAAAGAGAATAAAACGTCTTCTTACTTCAGTGACTACAGAGAAAACACTTGTGGAAAAGAGAGAAAGCAAAGTTCCAAGGGGTATGTATTTATTATCTCCGTGCTGGTTAGTTGGAACTTGTTGTCAATGAGGTCATAGTTTCTATCCCAATGTGGCTCATTTATCTTTGCTAGCTTCCTTAATCAGAGGGTGCACCCCTAGCTCCAGCCAACTGCTTGACAAATGTCTCTTTTTGATCTAAAGAATGCCTGAAAAGAGAATAAAATTATTTATGTAAAGTCCCCGGTATAACTGGAAAAAATAATTTAAAATGCTTTTCCAGTTGGCTGGATTAATAAAGCTATCTCTAGTTAGCAGTCATTTAGAAAGGCATTTCCTATATGTGTGCTGTGCTTAGTCGCTCAGTCTTGTCTGACTCTTTGCGACCCTATGCGCTGTGGCCCGTCAGGCTCCTCCATCCATGGGATTCTCCAGGCAAGAATACTGGAGTGGGTTGCCATGCCCTCCTCCCAGGGATCTTCTCAACCCAGGGATAGAACCCAGGTCACCTGCACTGCTGAGCCACACAGACAATTCCTAAATGATTTTAAATGAACAATTAATTGATTCATCTTATTGGAGATGGAGGATTTCCTTGGTGGCTCAGATGGTAAAGCGTCTGCCTACAATGTGGGAGACCTGGGTTCAATCCCTGGGTCAGGAAGATCCCCTGGAGAAGGAAATGGCAACACACTCCAGTATTCTTGCCTGGAGAATCCATGGATGGGGGAGCCTGGTGGGCTACAGTCCATGGGTCGCAAAGAGTCGGACATGACTGAGTGATTTCACTCTCACTATCTTTCCATGGTGATGGGCTTTCCTTAATGTGTTTGTTGTGTACCAATCAATGTACAAATGAAGTCATTTATTCTTTTAAAAAAGTTTATAACTGAAATTTATATGTAAATATATATATATAAATAACTTTATATATGAGATCATACGGTATTTGTCTCTCTCTCTCTGACTTATTTCATTTAGCATAATGCCCTGGAGTTCTATCTGTGTTGCTTCAATGGCAGATTTACTTTTTCTTTTTTTATGACATTAATGTTCCACAGTATTTCACATCTTCTTCATCCATTCCTCTGTTAATGGGCATGGCTTTTTTCCATGTCTTGGCAACTGTAGATAATGCTTCAGTGAACGGGGGAGTGCTGTTATCTTTTCGAGTGGATGTTTTTGTTTGCTTAAAATAAAAAACTACTTCATATGGTAGTTCTTTTAATGTTTTAAAAAAGTTTGGCCATACCACACAGTATGTAGGATCCTAATTCCCTGACTAGGAATTGAACCCATGCCCCCCACACTGGAAGCTGGGAGTCCTAACCACTGGACAGCCAGGGAAGTCCCATTGTAGTTCTTTTTTAAAAGGTTTTAGGAACTTCCATATTGTTTTTCACAGTGCCTTCATCAATTTACATTTCCACCAACAGTTCACAAATATTCCCTTTTCTCCATATTTTTTTAAATAATAAAAAACTCCATTTGTACATTGATTGGTACACAAGAAACACATTTAGGAAACCCAATCTCCATTAAGATGAATCAATTAATTGTTCATTTAAAATCATTTTGGAATTGTCTGTGTGGCTCATATGGTAAAGAATCTGCCAGCAATGCAGGAGACCTGGGTTCGATCCCTGGGTTGAGAAGATCCCCTGGAGGAGGGCATGGCAACCCACTCCAGTATTCTCTTATCTTTTGAAAACAGCCATTCTAAAGGTATGAGGTGATATCTTTTTGTGCTTTGATTTGCATTTCTTAATGATTAGTGATGTTGAGCACTTTTTCATGTACCCATTGGTCATCTGCGTGTCTTCTTTGGAAAAACATCTACTCAGATCCTCTACCTGTTTTTTAGTCCTATTGTTTGTTTGTTTTTTTCTTCTCAGTTGTATGAGTTCTTTATGTATTTTACATATTAACCCCATATCAAATTATAATTTTTGAGTATTTTCTTCTATTCTATAGAGAGGCTATCTATATCTATCCTGAAGATAGGTATAGTCTGACTTAGTTTGTATAATCTGACTTAATCAGTCTGGTATAGCCTAACAAACCTCCAACAAGGTTTGTTAACAGTTGGAAGGTCAGAAGATGTTACCTTTTTATAAAAAGGACAGTTTAGTTTCTCTAGAATCCTGTTATGTGCTAAACCACTTTCTCAGAGTTTTAGGTCATGGAGGGAGTTGTATCAACATATGATATACTTTCCAATTAGAGAATGAGGAAAGTATGCATGCATGAGGTTTTCTTACTGAAATAGCCAAAGAACCATCTACAATCAAGGACTCAAGATTGTAAGTAGATTGGAATTTTTCTCCTAGTCTCCTAGTAGACTAATTTGATCCTGTTTTCTTTTCCTCTTTTCCTATAGACTGTATATGACTCTAGGATTAATGTTCAAGGAAAGTAAAAGGAATAAGGGCTACTTGGAGAAATCATTGATTTCAAGCTGGGTCAGGGAAAGACAAGGTGAGTTTAGAATATCTCATTGTATTAGAAAGTAAGGAAGGGACTTCCCACTTGGTTCAGTGGTAAAGAATTCTCCTGTCAAGCAGGAGACTCAGGTTTGATCCCTGAGTCAGGAAGATCTCCTGGAGAAGGAAATGGCAACCCACTCCCGTACTCTTGCTTGGGAAATCCCATGCACAGAGGAGCCTGGTGGGCTATACAGTTCATGGGGTCACAAAAGAGTAGCATATGACTTAGCAACTAAACAAAAACACACACACAAGAAGAGGGAGGGGACCTATGGCTGATTCATGTTGATGTATGACAGAAACTAACACAATATTGTAAAGCAATTATCCTCCAATTAAAAAAAGAAGAAATAAGCAGTATAGAAAAACTGATGGGGATGCAGGAGTCAGCTTGAGGCATGTGCCACTGGTCAAATATTAATCAAGGTAAGCATTGAAATACATAATAATAGGAATGGGCTATTACTCAATGATTAACAAAAAAGAACTTATGAGTCCATGTTATTACAGAAAAATATCACCATTTTATAGCTCCCATAGTCATATTTGATTTCTACAAGAGTCCTCAAAAGATGCTAAAACTCTTATGTAGAAGACTCTTGGGGAACAGAATGCTCATCCAGTATCCAAGTACCACTCAACAGAATACTGTTGGAGACATTCAAGAGGAACTTAGTCAAATGAACAAAGTTAACATCTATAATAAAGCAAACTAACATTAAGACTCCCTTAGGTTTGGTCATTCTTTAGAAGGACTCACAGAACTCAAAAAAGCTATAATTCTCTCAGTTACAGTTTCTGATAGCAAAAGGATAGAGACTGAAATCAGCAGAGTGAAAAGAAGCACAGAACCAAGTCTAGGAGGAACTGGGAGTATGGCTTCTGGTTGTCCTCTCTTAGTCCAGTCAGTCAGTTCAGTTGCTCAGTCCTGTCTGACTCTTTGCAACCCCATGAACCGCAGCATGTCAGGCCTCCCTGTCCATCACCAACTCCCTAAGTCCACCAAAACCCATGGTCATCGAGTCGGTGATGCCATCCAGCCATCTCCTCCTCTATTATCCCCTTCTCCTCCCGCCCTCAATCTTTCCCAGCATCAGGGTCTTTTCCAATGAGTCAGCTCTTCGCATGAGGTGGCCAAAGTACTGGAGTTTCAGCTTCAACATCAGTCCTTCCAACAAACACCCAGGACTGATCTGCTTTAGGATGGACTGGTTGTATCTCCTTGAAGTCCAAGGGACTCTCAAGCGTCTTCTCCAACACCACAGTTCACAAGCATCAATTCTTCGGTGCTCAGCTTTCTTTATAGTCCAACTCTCACATCCATACATGTCCACTGGAAAAACCATAGCCTTGACATATGGACCTTTGTTGGCAAAGTAATGTCTCTGTTTTTTAATATGCTGTCTAGGTTGGTCATAACTTTCCTTCCAAGGAGTAAGTGTCTTTTAATTTCATTGCTCCAACCACCATCTACAGTGATTTGGGAGCCCAGAAAAAGAAAGTCAGCCACTGTTTTCCCATCTATTTGCCATGAAGTGATGGGACCAGATGCCATGGTCTTAATTTTATGAATGTTGAGCTTTAAGCCAATTTTTTCACTCTCCTCTTTCACTTTCATCAAGAAGCCCTTTAGTTCTTCACTTTCTGCCATAAGGGTGGTATCATCTACATATCTGAGGTTATTGATATTTCTCCCAACAATCTTGATTCCAGCTTGTGCTTCTTCCAGCCCAGCATTTATCATGATGTATTTGCCTGTCTTATGATTAGTAATGTTAAGTATCTTTTCATAATGTTTGTTGGTCACTTGTATATTTTCTTTGGAGAAATGTCTATTCAAGTCCTTTGCCAATTTTTAAATTGGGTTAATTGTTTTTACTGTTCTTGAGTTGTAAGAGTTCTTTATATTCCTCTTATCAGATGCATGATTTGAGGGTATTTGAGTATTTTCTCCCTTTCTTTAAGTTGATTTTTCACTCTGTTGTCTATTTCCTTTGAGGCACAGAAGTTTTAAATTTTGATGTAGTTCCAATTTGTCTGTTTTTGCTTTTGTTACCTGTGTTTTTGGTGTCATATCCAAGAAATCATTGTTGAATTCAATGTCCTGAAGCTTTTCTCCTTTGTTTTCTTCTAGGAGATTTATAGTGTTAGGTTTTAGATTTAGATCTTTAATCTATTTTGAGTTAATATTTGTGGTATAAGGTAAGGGTCCAAATTCATTATTTTGCATTGAATATCCAGTTAGCTTTTGGTTTTTGAACTTCTTTTTATTGTGTGACTGGCAAAGATCTTATTTTAACAGCATGATACGTTGATTAGTGAGGGGCATCATAATGGTGGGTTTGTTTGTTTGTTTGTTTGTTTCACTTTAACTTGATAGGAAAAGTTATCTTAGTTTGATTACATGAAAGCTATGTGCAAATTTTCTCTATGGATATATTTAACTACATAAGCAAGAAGTACATTCTTATACATTTTATTAATGTGTAAAAGGAAAAAAAAATCTGAGGAATTCTCGTGGTACTCAGCAAGCCATAATATCTAAAAGTCAGTTGAATAGAAAGAATAACAACAAGAAGAAAGTAATGCATTAGTCAATTTGCTTTCCAAAACTTAAACTGTAAAAAAGGGGATCTTGCTTAGAAAAGCAACATTGAAAACAGACTCATATGCCACTCATTGTGCTAAGTATTTCTTTGGGAAAAAAACAAAACAAAACAGAAAACTGTCTTAAGTAATATGATAGTGGAAGATGGAACAAAACAAGAGGTATTTGGATTAATTGAATTAATTAAGAATATAGTGTCCTACACATGCGTAAACATAGATCAGTAGCAGATTTAGGGGAGCACTATTAGACTGCACCTGTTGGAGTTCTCCTTGAATCCAGTCCTTGTTTGAGGCTTCCAGTTGGAGCTGGCAGTTGTTGTAGGGATTAAATTATTTAAAGCCTTCAGCTGGCTAGTGTAGGCAAGCAGTGGCTTAGAAAACACTTAATCTATTTTTTAAAATCTGTTCCTAAGTTTGTTTTGCTTAGGCTGTAAGACTACATGCACCACCCACCTGCCACATTCTGGAAACCTTTTGTCAGAGTGGGGAAATTTATCCTAGAAGAAGAGAGCTTAAGGGAATAGCTCTATTTTAATACAGCATACTTTCATTGAAGCATAATTTGTTTGTAATAAATATTTTGTTAAGCAACTAAAAAGGTATTGTCTAACAATGTATTTTCAAATTGTTATTACCAATTTACTTACTTCAAGAGTTATCTTTTAAAATTTTATTTTTAATTATAGTTAGAGGGGCTTCTGATACTTAACAACATATGGATCCTTTCAATAGGAACATTTTAAAAAGGCAACTCCGTGTGTATTGAGTAATTTGGTAGACTATTTCAATATATGTAACTTCCTTTTAGAAAACTAGTATTACTTAATAAACTATACTGTGCCTTGAAGTGACCTAACAAGGAATTTGTATAAAATCTTCTGTATAACTCTAAAGCAGAGGATAATGACAAATCTACTTACATGTAGTTAATGTTACTTAGAGGCCCAGACTATTCTTTCACCTGCAAATATCTTCTGTCCTACCAGAAATTTTTAGTCTGATTTGTGTCCCTATCATTTGAATTTGTTGGATGCATGATGGATTAAATTAATATATTTCCAAAATAAAGAACTATGTCTTTGACATCATTCACTGACTAAAGTTCTTCCTTGGCTGCTTCTAAAATAAAACTGCTATTTTTCTAAATTGTGAGACACAAAATAAAATAACTATGGTGGCCATATACTCGTTTTCCTAAAATTTGTGTGTTAGAGTTTATGAAACAAAAATGGAAGCAAAACCCTATGTAATAGAAATAAAATGTTGAATGTAAAAGCTAAACTTTTAAAGTTACAAGTCTCAAGGTCCCTTATTTGTAAAGCTAAGAAATTTCATCACCTTGTTTCTTTTCCTCCTTAAGACCTTTCATTACTTTAGAAGCTTATTTTGGGCATGAAAAAACGAAGACAAGATTTTTAGCTATGTAGCTGAGGAAGAAAATCAATTTAAAATAAGTTGTCTCTTAAATATGAAAAATAAAGATCAAGCTATTCTAGCACAGTTTTTTACTTGACTGAAAGTATACCACCGCCCCCTCCTCTCACAAAATGAACTACAATTTCACACTAAATGGTAACAGCCTTTGGAGAGTCAGCCTGGGCCAATCAAACCAAATAATCTAAACATTTATACCAGAAACATTATCATGATTTTTATTTGACTAATTTTATTCATTTGGCAGAATTTCATAGATCTCCAGTTTAGTTGCTTTAATGTTATCATTGGGCACTATCCCAGGACTCCATGGGCAAGGCTGCTAGGTGTCAGCTATATTCCCACTTCTAGGTCACCCCCCTTGGAGTCTCTTGCTTTCAGCAGGCTCCCTGGGGATTCAGCCCTCATTCCTCTACTACTGACAGCTGTCACCACCTGCTCTATTTCCTGGGGTTCCTCCCCCTCCCCATCCCACCTAAGGCTGACTGTTGTCTGACCCAGTTTCTTTAGCTTCCCCCCTTCCTTTCTGTCTCTGAAAATAAGTGTGAAGCCTGTTTAAACATTCAGAACACAAAATACCAGGGCAGGACCTACAATCCAGCTGTCCTTGTCTTTGTCATAAACACATCCTTTGTGGAAGACCCATCAACTCTGAGGAGCCTGACTTCCCCTTAGAAACCGAGAAGAATAAAACAAGTGTGTTTATTTAACTTTTCTTCAAGCTACTTCCCTTTTCAGCTGGTACTACTTCTCCTAGAGTGGCCACTTACCACATTCACGGTGATTGTTGGCATGAAATAAACAAAATCCTGAGCCGCTGTCGAATGGTGTCAAAGCAAGCAAGCAGTCTTCACTTTGCTACCCTGACCTGCTACACCCATGAACACCAGGCACAGTCATCAGCATGGCCTCTGTAGGCATCTGAGATTTCCATTCCCACCTTAGATGTCTCTCAACTGAATGCTTATCAAGACCAGCCAAAAAAGAAAAAAAAAAAAAAAAATCAGCCAATCATGTAAATTTCAAATGTTTACTATTAAAAGAGTTCTGTTTGGAGTTCAGGAGTAATATGTTGGAGCCTTGATTCCCCATACATTAGATGGGCAAACATAACCCCTCTCCACATGACTTTAACTCTAACTCTTTTTGACTCTTCTTACCACAACCACCCCAGAGGCCACTGGTAACTGTCTGTGGCCAGTACCTAAATTCTCAGTTGAGTAAGGATTCAAGATCTCTCTCTTTTAGCCTGTTTGATACCATCTCACATATTAGCTCTTCTCCAGTCCCAAGCTGACTGAATTTGCATCCTGGCTTCCTCTTATTTTTCTCTATTTGGATTTAATTATTAGGTTTTAGTATTTCCACCGCCCCACCCAACCCTTGGAATTGACCTGGTAATTCCATAAAATACTGCCTCTGGCAATTTCCTTTGACCTACAGGGAAATTAGATTAAATCCTTTCAAGAGCAGGGGCCACGTTGTATTTCTCTTATCCATAGGCACAGAATAATGTCCTTTGTACAGTGGCACTCGTCATCATGTTTTGTTGTTACATCATATTTTGATGATAGTGTTGGAGATCATGGTTTTGAGGGCTACTTCTGCTCTAAGAAGCACCCCATAAGTCTTCATCTCTGCAGTGATGTGACCGATTTATTGTCAGCCTACAGTGGGGCAACGTGGTGTAGTGTCTACCATCATGAACTCTGGAGCCAGACTTTCTGCATTCCCATCCTTGCTCTATCGCGCTTTCCAGCTCTGTGAACTTGACCAAGTCACTTAGCTTCTCTGGGCCTCCATCTCCTTTTCTATAAACTAGGTATAATGACAATACTTACTCCCTAGTGTTGTTATGCAGATTAAATGAGTTAACAGTAGTGGTGGACTTAGAACAGTGTCCTAAATTTACAACATAATAGCACAGAAAGTGAAAGTAAAAGTCCCTTAGTTGTGTCCAACTCTAACCTTAACCCTAACTCTTAGCGGCTCCATGGACAGTACAGGGTAGCCTTTCCCTTCTCCAGGGGATCTTCCCAACCTAGGGATTGACCACAGGTCTCTCATATTGCAGGAGGATTCTTTACCACTGAGCCACTCGGGAAGCCCAATAGTGCAGAACTAACACACAAAAAAGTGATTTTCAAAATAAACAACTGGTCTGCTTTTACCCTTCTAGGTATTATTAAAGTAATACAATTTAGAACAGGTAGAAATTTTTTTTGTGTGTTTGCCTCAACCAGGTTCCAGAATGATTTGAATTTAACTATAATTGCTTTTCTTACTATTGAATGCTTTCAGTCTCGGCTTCCAATCACTAATGACAGTCATCTGGTAGATAATTAGTGTTATGTAGATTACTGTAAAGCTTAGCAATGAGAGTTTTTTTAAAAAAAAAAGTTCCTGGAAAAACAGAAATATCTTTCACATAAAATAAAGAGATGCTTAGGAAGTGTGTTTGTTTAAGTATGGTAGACGCAGCTAAGGTGTTTGTTTTAAATTTTTTCTACATTTTTCATTACAGATTAAGACTTACTAATACGCTGACAACACCCTAAAAAGGAATGATTAAAATAAATCATTGTGCATCCTTTTAAAAATGGCCTACTATGCAGCTGTTTAAAAGAATGCAGTAAATTTATACATACTAATAGGGAACAACCACCCAGCTACATAAAAAAAAGAAAGCATAGAACAGTATGTATGGTATGTACACATATGCTTTTGAAAAAATCCTATTAAATGGGTCATACTCAAAATAAGATAAAAGTAGAAAGCAACCTTACTTTTCCCCTTAACTATCCCTTTAAACCTGGGGTGAAATCTTGTGCAAGATCATAATTTTTTTGGCCACCCTTAGGAAAAAAATGTCTCTTGAACCCTTTTATTTTCAATAATAGTTTCGTTTCTGTAATTAAATTGATTAGTGAACTAACTGAAACTCCAAATCCCTCTGTAACTCAGAACTTATCCTTCCTACAGCTCAGCTGGCTATGGGCCTGAGGAACGGGCAGGTGACAGGGTTCCTGACTCCTCCATCCTGGGCCTCTACTGCCTCTTGCCTGCTTCTCTAAGTTCTTCTGACTCCTCAGGGTTAAAAGAAGAGGGAGAAGTTAAGGACAGAAAAAGTCACACTTGCCTGGCAAACAGGTCATTTTAGGTGTGGCCTTCTAGGAGTAGCAGATGTTGGTTGTGATTCTTTTTAAAAAAAAAAATTTATTTATTATTGGGCAGTGGGTCTTAGTTGTAGCACTCCAGATATTCAAGTTTAGTTGCCACTTGTGGGATCTTTGGGCTTCCCTCATAGCTCGGTTGGTAAAGAATCCACCTGCAATGCAGGAGACCCAGCTTCAATTCCTGGGTCGGGAAGATCCTCTGGAGAAGGGAAAGGCTACCCACTCCGGTATTCTTTGGCTTCCCTTGTGGTTTAGCTGGTAAAGAATCCGCCTGCAATGCGGGAGACCTGGATTTGATCCCTGGGTTGGGAAGATCCCCTGGAGAAGGGAAAGGCTACCCACCTCAGTATTCTGGCCTGAAGAATTCCATGGACTGGATAGTCCATGGGGTCACAAGGAGTTGGACAGGACTGAGCAACTTTGACTTTCACTTTGTGGGATCTTTAGTTGCCATCTATAGAATCTACTTCCCTGGCCAGGGATTGAACCTGGGTCCCCTGTATTGGGAGCATGGAATCTTAGCCACTGGGCCACAAAGAAAGTCCCCACTGGCTGTGATATTTGATCTCTTTTATCATTTTATTGGAGATCCCACAACTATGAACCTCCAATTGTAATTTCTGTGATGTGGTGGATGCCTGTCTCCAGCAGGGAACTTCCACCTCTAACCCTCAGCCCTTGCATGTCTGATGATTTCTCTCTCTCTCTTCTGGAGCCTCATGCCCCTCCAGGCAACTCAATTGGGCAATGTTATTTTTAAGTCAGTTTCAACCTGAGTTTTGCCCATGAATCCACTTGGTCTGCATATTGATGCAGCTCCCAGGGAAACTTGGCCTCTTCATTCTCTGCTTCTTCAGACCTGAAGCCATAACTTCTCACTTTAGATTCCCCAGTTGTATATCACACCATCCCACCATGCCCTGCCCCAACAACTCTGCAGAATGGTATCCAGCCCAACCCTAGAAGAGATCTCTTTGAAGTCTTGTTTTTGGTTTAAGGTAAGGGGAAATATCATTTTCCCGATCCCCATGAACATGACACAGTCCTCTCCAAAGAAAACCCCCCACAGGTCACTTCAGCTTCAAGCCTTTTATACCCTCAAAACTGGCTAAGGTTTGGAAAGCTAGTTTTTGATTCTCAACTTTATAAGTCTTGTTTGGAAGGTGCCACTCTCCTGGGAATGTGAATGTATGTGGTAACTACTCTCAACCTTTGAGGCTGCAGCTGAAACTAAGACAAAAAGTGTCTCACTATAACATCCTACTTTTCTTACATATCCAGAGAATATCTCTTTAAGGATACCCAAAAGACAGCTGCTTGCCTCCGGGGGACTGATGGACTTGGGAAGAAAGATATAGAGAAAAACATATCACTATATAAGCTCTCGTACCGTTAACATTTTACACCATGTACATTTGTTACCTATTCCATATATATAATAATCTTATCCCAAGATGCTTCCTTTTGTACAGTCAGAGCAAAAGCGCACTAAAGAACGATGGTTGTTTTTTAAAAGCAAAATTATAACTCAAGGCACAAAGTATTGATATAATTATACAGATTGCCAAACCAAGAAAGGCAATTTATCTTCAATTCTCTAAGTATCTCTGTTTTGTGTTTTGTTTTGTTTGGACTAAATTATATTGTCTCAGTTCTTCACTGCTTATTTCTGCCTTCCTGCTACCACCAAAATGATAAATTATGGTTGACTTGGTTGTACTTGGGCTTCCCTGATAGCTCAGGTGGAAAAGAATCTGCCTGCAATGCAGGAGACCCTGGTTCGATTCCTGGAGAAGGGATAGGTTACCTACTCCCAGTATTCTTGGGCTTCCCTGGTGGCTCAGCTGGTAAAGAATCTGCCGGCAATGCGGGAGAGAGCTGGGTTTGATCCCTAGGTTGGGAAGATCCCCTGGAGAAGGGAAAAGCTATCCACTCCAGTGTTCTGGCCTGGAGAATTCCATGGACTGTATAGTCCATGGGGTTGCAAAGAGTCAGACATGATTGAGCGACTTTTACTTTCACTTTCAGTTGTACTTAAATTCTGTTCAACATTGGAGTTTGAGGCATGGAAGTGTAAAATTGGAAAAAAGTATAATAATAATTTAAAAAAGTACTATTTGACTGTTATTGAGGTCACAAATGAAAGTTAAGGACCCCATAGTAAATCGTCACAACAGAAACATACCTCAGTAAGCCTCTGGAGCAACTGGAAGCCTGCCTGTTTTTTGTTGTGCGCGTGTATGCACACACATTTGTGTATGTGTGTTGTATTCTTCTTTTTTATTTTAAAGCAAGTGTCGAAGATATATGAAAGTCTTATATAATCAGTGATAGTGATTGTTCCTGAGTTGTGCTACCCTTAGGGTAGGACTCAGTACTTCCCTTTCTGTCTCAAAAGAAAATCCAGTCTACAAGGCAATAGAAGGAAGATTTTGCAGAGAAAATGGATTGGAGGGTTGCATCATATAACACCATTAACCAGTTTTGTTTTTTCCCCCCAAGTTCATCTCCAGACCTTTTTGCCCTTCTAAGTCTTTTTTTCAGGCAGCCTTGTTAGGGACACCTGGTTATAATCTGCTTTTGGGCCCCTGGGATCATCCTTCCTTCCAAACCTCATAAATTTCTCCATTTTCTCTTGCAAGGCAATTCAGGTTTCTTCTGCTTTCTTCACACCTAAAATCCTGTTCATCCAATAATGAACTTCCATTAGAAGAAAGCCAGTAATAAACAAAATTTTACAATCTTCCATGTCTTAAAACATTTTTTTTCCTTGTTGCCTTACAAGAAGGCAATAATAAGTAACACAGAATCAGGTTTCTACCGCTGAAGACATTGGATGTCACAAAACTCCAGACTATTAGAGGTATGGGTGCTAAGTCACTTCAGTCATGTCTGACTCTTTGCATAGCCCACCATGGTCCTCTGTCTGTGGGGATTCTCCAGGCAAGAATACTGGAGTGGATTGCCAGGCTCTTCTCCAGGGGATTTTCACTATTAAGGGATCCAACCTGCGTCTCTCGTGTCTTCTGCATTGGCAGGCAGGGCTCTTGACCACTAGCGCCACCTGGGAATTAGAGGTATAAAGACCCTGATTTCACAGATGAAGAAGATGTTATCTAGAATGAGATCCATGGAAGACTGATAGTTCTCCAAAGTCTGTTTCTTCATCTTCCAGAGTAGTAGATTTAAAGCTTGGTGTGGCCACACAACTAAATTCTTGCCAACAGAATGGGAACAGAGGTAACTTGTGTGGCTCCCAAATCACAAACGCATCATGCTTTACTAAATGTGGTTCTTGGGTTAGCACCATCAGCATCAGAACTTATTAGAAAGAATGTTAGTGCAAGCCCCATCCCCAGGATACCTTATCAGAGTCTGAACTTTTACAAGATACCCAAGATTCTCACATTTTTTTTTTTAAGTTTGGGAAGAACCACTCAGAAGATAGTGGATCTACAAGATGGAAGGAGTCAGAGTCCCTGATTCTTAGGAGCAGAACACCCCAACTACCACTAATGCACCCCTGTTGTTGTTGTTTTTTTTTATTGCGGGTGGAATACACATAGCAGAACATATCATTTTAACTATTCTAAAGTGTACAGTTCAAGAGTATTAAGAACATTCATGTTGTTGTGCAATGATCATCTCTAGAACTCTTTTCATTTGCAAAACTGAAACTCTAGACTTCCCCATTCTCCCTTTCCCCAGCTCCTGGCAAACACCATTGTACTTTGGGTTGGACTCACCTACTTTGGGGTTATTAAGAGAGGGAGAGAAACCTCTAACTTATTTAAGCCACTGTGTTTGTGGCTGTGCTGTTCAGATTCCCTTCCTTCAGGACTGAGATACTTATTTCCTCAGCTGTTAAGGGTATTGGCAGACAACAGCCTTAGTTGAGTCCCTCTCCAGAAGCTGCCCTTGGCTGGAGGGAGATACTTCACCCAAGGTCTTCCCAAGGTCAGCTATTCCAGATCCAATGGATGTAATTTGGGACAACTCAGAAAAGTTGTTCTAGCTATGAAGGTTCCTTGAGTTACTGTGATTGCAAGACAGCTCATCTTTTCCCTCTCCTAGTTCTGCTTCCTTTACTCTGGATTGTTGGGAAGCATTCAGGAGATCAACCCTGTGAGGGAGTAGTGCAAGAGCTCTCAGACAGACCTGAGCCTCTGCCACTTGCTAGTGCTTGGTCACTAAAGACAGTACTCCTGCTCTCTGAGTTTTAGTTTCTTCACATGTAAATAGGGATCATAATAACAGTACCTGTTTTGTAAGCTCAATGTAAAGATTAAATGATATAATTTTTAAAATTATTCTTTAATGCAGCTTTTTTGGTTTTCCTTGGGAGGGTCATTCAAGAAATCTAGTCCACTTAATAATCAGAAATAGCTTGTCAATCTCTTGGAAATTGGTTTGTGTTCTTTTGTCTTCTTGGTCTCACGAAGTTGGCGAGATCTTAGTGCCCGGACCAGGGATCAAATCTAGGCATTCTGCAGTGAAAATAAAGAGTCCTTACCATTGAACCACTAGGGAATGCCCAAATGATACAATATTTTATGTGTAAGATAAAACTCTGGTACATAACCAGCCTTGATAATATTAACTGGCATTACCATTATTTCTCCATGGGTTTTGGCATCTAAGGAGTCACCGTCTTTGTGAGCCTTGCTTTATCTCCAGCCTTGACGTCCTATCTGGACTAGGCAACCCTGATTCCTGAGAGTCCATTTCAATCCAATTACTCAAGCTGGAAGCCTTGGCTGGCAAATGGAAGCAGGAACACTATGATTCACCCTCATGTACGTGCCACAAAGAGATTCCCCTGAGTCTCACAGCTGTTCAACGGGTACGCATAGCATCTGCACACAGGACTGTATAAGATGGAGGAGCTTCCATTCGTGCCTCAAGTGTCATTATCACTACGTTATTAGGAAGGCAGTTTTTCTTTGAAGGTGGTAGTGCTGAGAGAGGTATCCCTGTTTACCAATACAAATGCATCACAAGATCTCTTTTGTTATCCAGAAATAAAATTCATTCAGATAATAACTCATTCACATGTGTAATTTTAAAAAAATGAAGGTCCTAAGTTAAACATAAAAGAAAAATGAGGGGAAAGTGTTTTATAACAAAATACGTATTTCAGTGTATCTATACTCGGGCATGACAACATTATGAGACAATGAGGCTGTGGGATATTTGCACCTGTGCCTAGAACTGAGGTGCCATATTAATAGGTATAAATGCAGGTGATGTTATATTAATAGCGATAATTGCTACAGTTGTGTTGAACTAGTGACTTGAATATTGGGAGAAATGTGATTGTCAGTGGTTTTTTTCTGAAATGGTGAAATGTTCTTTGTGAAACTCCAAATGAAGCAAAATACAGCCTTCCCCCATTTTACCTAAAAGGTGTGTTTCTAGAAAATTCAGTGTGTATTAGAGATGGGGGAAAACTTTGTATTTATATGGAAAACTAATATTGGTTCTAGGCTCAGATAATTATGAGCAGATTTTCACTAATAATCTGGAGAGATATCAAAAGTTGTGAGGGATCCAGGATAATTCTTTGAAGTGGACATCACCCCTGGCAACTGTCCATTAAATCCCAGCCATGCTTCTAATCATTATGAATGTAAAGATGAAGTAAAAATGGCCCTGGAGAATTCCATCTGCTTTGAGAACTGCAGCTTTAAAGAAAATGCTATTATTATGCATATTTTTTTTTATGTCAGAGCAAGAGCACTGAAAACTTTCCCAAAATCTTGTCTTCAATATAATAATTATTTTATACCATGCATTACCACTTTGGGCTTCCCGGGTGGTGCTCGTAGAGAACCTGCCAATGCAGGAGATGTGCGTTTGATCCGTGGGTCAGGAAGATCCCCTGGAATAGGAAATGGTAGCCCTCTCCAGTATTCTTGCCTGGAAAATTTCATGGACAGAGGAGACTGACAGGCTACAGTCCACAGAGCCACAGAGAGGCAGACATGACTGAGTGACTGACCACACACACACACACATCACTACTTTACAAATGAGGAAACAGGCTCATAGAAATTAAGCTACTTGTCCTAGGTCACACAGCCAAAGGGGCAGATTTGAACAGTTCTAGCTCTTGATCTCACCCCTCACTTCTCACTGCACCACCCCCTCCCCCGCCACTGGGAATGCATTAGAAAACTTGCATCTTTGGCTCAGGGCCCCATAATGAAATTGCTAGAACTTCAGTCTCTTCCCTCACCTTCATTCCCTCCTAAATTCTGTTTCAGGGACTCGGCTGAGCTGATGTTTGCCTCTCATTAGTCACTGTTCCTGCCTCATTTCCATGTCCACTGGCTGCTGTTTAGGTCTTCTCCAGGAGTGAGGACTGAGAAGGCAGAAGAGTTGTCCCCTCCCTCACCCTCCATTACTAGGTTACAAAGCAGAGTGGACTCTGTTTCCTGTTTCCTGCAGGGTTTCGAGGAGGCAGCAGCTGTTTCATTTGTTTTGGTCTTTATGTTAGGTCCCCTTCCCTGGAGTCTGGTACGCTTCCCTGAGGCTGGCTTGGAGGCTCTGTGTCTACCCTCCCCAGTATTGTCCTTGCCTTCTGTATCCCAGCCATGCACGCAGCCTCCACTTCTTTTTCCCTCCTAGGGACTCCTTATTTCAGTTATTTGACTGAATAGGAACTTAAAAGGGGGGGATGGTGGACATTATTCAGCAGCTCCTTAGGGTGATCTCAGCTCTGGCAGCATATTAACTTTATGCTTCTTCAACTGGAGTTGGCCGGCCACAGTAGTTATATCCCTCAAAATATGTGGTGATGTGATGGAGAAGCAATAGGGTAAAAAGGGAGTATATTTTAGAACCCTCAGTTTTTCTGAATGTTAAGTGATCTCAAACATCTTAAATTTATATTAAATGTGGAGGTATCATAGAATAAAATACAAAATATTCTTGAATGTTTGGGATAAAGTTTGTGACATAGAGAGATTCCTAGTTCCTAGATATTCTGTATGCCTATCCTCTCCCCTACCCCTTCCCTTCTCCATCCCACCCTCAGACTATCAGAACTACATATTCACTTTCCTCTATCTTAGGGATAAAAGCTGGGACAGCACTGGCTTAAGACATCTCCTATCGTGTAATCAGATGTTTACGGTAACAATCTGTTGTTTGTCCCAACTCTTCCATTGTCACCCCCAAGTATGTACATTCTCAGAAGATGCCTTGCATTGCCATTCATTTTAGGGTGCCCTGCTATGTACCCCAGGGCAGGGTCCGACCTTATTTTATATTTGTATCATTTGTTTGTATCATGCATACATGCTAAATCATTTTAGTTGTATCTGACTCTTTGTGATCCTATGGACTGTATCCCACCAGGCTCCTCTGTCCACGGGGATTCTCCAGGCAAGAATACTGGGGTGGGGTGCCATGCCATCCTCCAGGGAATCTTTCCGATTCAGGGATTGAACTCACATATCTTATGTCTAGCACCACCTGGGAAGCCCTTGTTTGTACCATATTGGAACCAAATATAGTGCTGGCATTTAATAAGTGCTCAATAAGTATTAGTTAAATGTATGAATGAAAGAGTCAATGGAATAATCTAGCTCCCCATTAATTAAATGCAAATTAAAACAAGGGATGCCAGATACTATCACTTTTTTTGGCAAATACTTTTGAAAGGATAAAATACAATTTTAGTATGGTAGAAGTATTACAAGTCTTCAGTGTAAGGCACTCTGCAGGCACTCTACTGTACTCAGCAGTCCTGAACGGGAAGGAAGAACAGCCTGCTTACATTCACAAGAGGTTATATGTAGTGAGACTGTACTGTATTGCTGAGGGGCAATTTGGCAAGATGTGCCAATGTTTTTGTACTCTTGAGCCAATGACTTATATTAGGGAAAAGATGAGATATGCGTAAAATGATTTGTTGATGACAGCATTATTTAACTTGGAAACAAGTTTACAAAATATAGTACTGATTAAGTTAATTGTGGAATATTCACACAATGGGTTATTATAGAATCATAAAATAATATCTTCAAAGAATATTTAATGACATAAGAAAAGTTTCCAAAATGTATGTGTGGGTGGGGAGAAAGTTTATCTCTGGAGGAAAAAGAAGGATTTGAAGGTAGATAATGGTTTTTATATTTTGTTCTGTTTCTTTCTTTTTTGGGTCTATACCATCTTAGTTCCTCCACTAAGAATTGAACCTGAGCTGCAGCAGTGAAAGTGCTGAGTCCCAACTCCTGGATCACCAGGGAACTCCCTGTGTATATCTTTATTGTTTGCATATTTTACAATAAGGATGAAGTCATTTAATGATTGTAAAAAGATATTTTTAAAAAGACAAAAACAGTTAAAGCAATTAAGGTATTTTTAAAAACAAAGAAATCAATGAAATAGATTTAGGAGAGGAGATAAGATTTAGAAAAAAAGTAATAAGGAGCTCTGAAGACTGAAAGATCTAATAATATATGTGTGACAGGGCTAGGAACTAAATGTCTTTTTCACTTTCTTAAGTGACTTTTAAAAGATGAATGTATTTATAGAGTACATTTGAATGTGCATATGAAGTACATTTTGGTGTGTATGTGTTTATTTTGGAGCCTATTCACTTATAATACTCATGAGTTCACAATAATTTCTCACCATTTCAACAAAAAAAGCTTTCTGTGAACAAGAAGCTAATGGCACTAAAAATCTAATATTTAATACTCAACATACATATTGTTCTGTAAAAAACGTGATATACTTTTAATAGTGTCACACTGTATCAGTTAGGAGACTTTTGGCTATAGACAACAGAATACCTAACTACAGGTTAGAAAAGGCCAAGGAACCAGAGATCAAATTGCCAACAGAAAAATATCTACTTCTGCTTCATGACTATGCTAAAACCTTTGACTGTGTAGATCACAACAAACTGTGGAAAATTCTTAGATGGGAATACCAAATCACCTTACCTGTTTCCTAAGAAACCTGTATGCAGGGCAAGAAGCAACAGTTAGAACTGGACATGGAACAACGAACTCGTTCAAATTGGGAAAGGAGAACGACAAGGCTGTATATTGTCACTCTGCTTATTTAACTTATATGCAGAGTACATCATGTGAAATGCTGGGCTGGATGAATCCCAAGCCAGAATCAAGATTGCTGAGAGAAATATCAACAACCCTAGATATGCAGATGATACCACTCTAATGGCAGAAAGCGGAGAGGCACTGAAGACCTTCTTGATAAGGGTGAAAAAGTTGGCTTAAAACTCAACAGTCTAAAGAGTAGGGTCATGGCATCCAATCCCATCATTTCATGGCAAATAGGTGAGGAAACAGTGGAAACAGTGACAGATTTTATTTTCTTGGGCTCCAAAATCACTGCAGACAGGCACTGCAGACATGAAATTCAAAGAACCCTGCTCCTTAGAAGAAAAGCTACAATAAACCTAGACAGCATATTAAAAAGTCAAGACATCACTTTGTTGACAAAGGTCCCTATAGTCAAAGCTATGACTTTTCCAGTAGTCATGTATGGATGTGAGAGTTGGACCATGAAGAAGGCTGAGAGCCAAAGAATTGATGTTTTCGAACTGTGGTGCTGGAGGAGACTCTTGAGTCCCTTGAAGAGCAAGGAGATCAAACGGGTCAATACTTAAGGAAATCAACCATGAATATTCATTGCAAAGCCCAATGCTGAAGCTGAAGCGCCAATACTTTGGCCACCTGATGAGAAGAACTGACTCATTTGAAAAGACCCTGATGCTGGGAAAGTGGACATCAAGAGGAGAAGTCAGGAGAAGTGGACAGAGGATGAGATTGTTGGATGGTATCACCAACCAAATGCACATGAGTTTGAACAGACTCCAGGAGATGGTGAAGGACAGAGAAGCCTGGTGTGCTGCAGTCTATGGGGTTGCAACGAGTCAGACGCAACTGAGTGACTGAACAACAACAGTATGTACATATGAACCATGAATTCACATTGATACACCCAACTCCAGTTCAATAGCATAGGATTTACTCTAGTTTTTTTCCTTCTGTAGTTGTACCTATTCTCTCATTATTCTCAATATTATTTTATGAACCCCCTGTATGTAATCCATCCCCCATCTTTGTCACAACTCCGTCTACCTGGAGAAGCTCTTTTACCCCGCTCAGACTTTGACTCCCCAACTAGACCACATCCCATGCAGACACCCTCTTCACCTCACTCATGCTCTACCACTCACCTTGGTCAGTCCTTGCTCTGGCTGCAATGGCTTCCCCAAACTCAGCCAAACATAGGTGCCACCTTGCTCAGACCTACCTAATAGCCTCAGGACTGAAATGACTAAAGAAAGAAGATGGAGGAAGAGAAGGGAAGGGAAAAGAAAGAACAATAATTGGGGATTTAACCACTGAGTTTTGAGATAGTTTGTTAAGCAACATTATTGTGGCCAGAATAAACCAAAATACTGGCTTTTACTATTTATTCCTACTATTCATGCCTCCTGTTACCTGGAGGCATAACTACCAAGTCTAAACCAGCTTGTCTGGTTTTTACTTCAGTGCCTGCATGCTTGCTCAGTCGCTCAGTTGTGTCTGACTCTGTGACCCTATGGACTGTAGCCTGCCAGGCATGGGATTCTCCAGGTAAGAACACTACCCAACTTCAAACCTGCCTCTCTTCACTCTTAAAGAGGAGAGGGATTAGATGTTCGGTTAATTACTGAAGACAGTTAATTCTACTTCTTTAATATTTTTGAATAGCTAACCTAGGTCAGAGTGATGGGGTGGAGCCAGATTAAATCAGTGTTTATTCCCCAGGTACATTAAAAGAGCTGGAGTCAGACCTAAAACTAGAATATATGAATAAGAGAGTAAGAATATAAGGAGGAAAATATGAGTCTTTTAATATAAAATGATTTTTAAATCAACTCTAATACAAATGACAAAAAGATTATATCAATACAATCACTGTTTCGAGCAGCAAACAAGTCCTAATATAGGCTAAAGTTTAAAGTGATCAAGTAGACTAGAAAAATGAACTGAGTCTGTGTAGCCCAACTAAAAACATCTTTGGATAGAGTTTCGTTAGAAGGGAATTAAGAAACCTATTTTGTAAATTACTCTAGTTTCATGTGTTGAGTTTATGCTTTCTTTTTTCTTATGAAAAAATCCAACCTTTGGCATTGTATTTCACAATTTGGTATTATATATTGAGAGTTACAAAAATGTTCATAGCTTTTGACCCAGTAATTCTGATCTTGGCAACATACCCTTCTTATAAGAGTGCTAGGTTAACAAACAGTCTAAATATGCAACAATACAAAAGTGGACAAGTAAATATGGATTATTTTGCAACCACTAAAGATTATAAATATGGCAACTATGGAGTAACTTGGAAAATAGCTTAGGGAATAATGTTACTTGAAGTTATCATGATACGTATGTATAGATACAACATGATTCAACCATTTTAAATTATGTATTTAAAATGAGACAAAAGGAAAAATAAAAGAAGTATGGTAAGACAGTCAGATTATGAGTTAAATATTTTATTTTTTTATAATTTTATTTATCTATTATTTTTGGCTGTGCTGGGTCTTCCTTGTTATGCATGCTTTTCTTTGGTTGTGGTGAGCAGTGAGTACTCTCTAGTTGCAGTGTGCAGGCTTCTCATTATGGTGGCTTCTCTTATTTTGGAGCACAAGCTCTAGGGTGCAGGGGCTCAGGAGTTGCAGTTCTTGGGCTCTAGACCACAAGCTCAATTGTTATGGCGCATGGGCTTGGCTGCTCCAAGGCATGTGGGATCTTCCCCATTCCACATCTTCTGCAATGACAGGCAGATTCTTTACCACCAGGCCACCGGGGAAGCCCTGAGGCTTTCATTTCTTTTTAAATTTTGCTCTAACACTGTACTATTTCATTTGTGCTATAAATAAAAATCAAGGTGGTGTGGTAGAAAACCCAATTTTATTTTAGCTGAATTAAAGGAATCGAATAGTTAAATTGGGAGTCAGTGTGCCTTCAGAGGTGAGTGATGAAAATATTATCATTATAGTTAACATTGTTGAGCATTTACCATTTTCCAGGCACTAAATTAAAGGCTTGAACATGCATTCTGTATCTTTAGTTAAGACTTATTTATAAAACTACTGAATTATTTTGCCAAACAGATAATTGACATATTTTTCTTGAATATCTTACAGGCATCTCAAACTCAGCAAGTTCAAAATGCTGCTGCTGCTGCTAAGTCGCTTCAGTTGTGCCCGACTCTGTGCGACCCCATAGACGGCAGCCCACCGGGCTCCCCCGTCCCTGGGATTCTCCAGGCAAGAGCACTGGAGTGGGTTGCCATTTCCTTCTCCAACGCACGAAAGTGAAAAGCGAAAGGGAAGCTGCTCACTTCACTCTTAGCGACCCCACGAATTGCAGCCTGCTGGGCTCCTTCATCCATAGGATTTTCCAGGCAAGAGTACTGGAGTGGGGTGCCATTGCCCTCTCTGAGTTCAAAATGAAACTTTTGATATGCTTTCCCAAACTGGCTCTACCTACAGTCATCTCTCAGTTAGTGGCAACATCATCCTTCAAATTGCTCAGAATAAAACCCTAGGGGTCATACATCCAGTTTATCAGGACATCCTGCCAATTTTACCTTCAAAACATGCCCAGATTTTGTCCACTTCTCACCTCTTCCACTGCTAGCACGCTAGCCCAAGCCATTTTGTGCCCGAATGACTACAATGGACTCCTTTCCTTCCCACTTTTAAACCTGCCTCTCTAGTCTATTCTCAACACGTGGGAAGTATTCAGAGGCATCTTTTTAAAATCTGTCAGATCATGTCTCTCCTTTGCTTGAAATTCTCCAGTATCTTCCCATCCTACTCAAAATAAAAGCTAGAGTCCTAACAAGGGCCAAAAGGCTCATCTATGCTCCCCTGGCTTTTAAGATGTTATCTCCTACTTTTCTCCCGTTCAGTCACTTCACTCAGCCACAGCCACATTAACACCCTTGATGTTGATACCAGTACCAGTCGTTCTCCTGTCTTGGTGCCTTTGCCTTAGGACCTAGCTCTCCTCTTCTTGGAATACCCTTCACTCATATGTCCACATGGTTCATTCCTTCTTTGCTCACATGTCACCTTTGCCATAAGGCTACCTCTGACCGTTCAGCAACACTGTAGCCTGCCCCTACACCTCCAATACACCAGATCTCCCTTACTCTATTCTTTCTATAGCAATCATCTTCTAATGAGCTCCATACTGTATTAAGTCTATCTCTAATTTTCTTGATGAGATCTCTAGTCTTTCCCATTCTATTGTTTTCCTCTTTTTTTTTTTTTCATCATTCACTTAAAAATGCTTTCTTATCTCTCCTTGCTATTCTTTGGGACTCTTCCATCAGACAGGTTTTATCTTTCCTTTTCTCCTTTGTCTTTGACGTCTCTTCTTTTCTCAGCTATTTGTAAGTCCTCCTCAGACAACCATCTTGCCTTTTGCATTTCTTTTTCTTGGGAATGGTTCTGATCATCACCTCCTGTACATTGTTACAAACCTCTGTCCATAGTTCTTCAGGCATTCTATTAGATCTAACCCCTTGAATCTATCACTTCCACTGTAAAATCGTAAGGGATTTGATTTAGGTCATACCTGAATGGCCTCGTGGTTTTCCCTGCTTTCTTCAATTTATGTCTGAATTTTGCAATGAGTTCATGATCTGAGCCACAGTCAGCTCCCAGTCTTGTTTTTTCTGACTGTATAGAGCTTTTTCATCTTCAGCTACAAAGAATATAATCAATCTGATTTCTGTATTGACCATTTGGTGATGTCCATGTGTAGAGTTGTCTCTTGTGTTGTTGAAAGAGGGTGGTTGTCATGACCAGCACACTCTCTTGGCAAAACTTTCTGTTAGCCTCTGTCCTGCTTCATTTTGTACTCCAATGCCAAACTTGCCTGTTACTCCAGATATCTCTTAACTTCCTTACTTTTGCATTCCAGTCCCCTACGATGAAAAGGACATCTTTTGGGGAGTTAGTTCTAGAAGGTTTTGTAGGCCTTCATAGAGCCTTTCAACTTTAGCTTCTTCAGCATATGTATATATATACACATTCTGGAATTAGATTAGATAGTAATGATAGCTGCACAATATAAAGAATATTTTTTTAAAAACTTGGAATAAGTTTTATTAATTAATTAATTTTTTAAAAAACTTATTTTATTTTACAGTTGATTTACAATGTAGTGTTAGTTTTAGGTGCACAGCCAAGTAATTCATTTATGTGTTTACATATATGCATTCTTTTTCAGATTCTTTCCCCATATAGGTTATTACAGAGTACTAAATAGAGTTCCCTGTGCTATATGGTAGATCTTTATTGATTATTTTACATATGGTAGTGTGTATTTGTGAATCCCAAACTCCTAATTTATTCTTCCCTTCCACATCCATTTTGGCAACCTTAAGTTTGTTTTTGAAGTCTGTGAGTCTGTTTCTGTTTTTTAAATAAGTTCATTGGTACTCTTTTTTTTAGATTCTGCAATAAGTGATATCATACAATATCTGCCTTTCTCTGACTTACTTTCACTGAGTATGACCATCTTTACTTCCCTCCATACTGCTGTAAAAAGAATATTTTATTCTTTGTTTATGACTGAGTAATATTCCATTATTGGGGTTGCAAAGAGTTGGACATGACTGAGTGACTGAACTGAACTGAACTGAATTGAATTTCCATTGTATATATCCCTCTGTGAGTGGACATCTAGGCTGCTTCCATGCCTTGGCTATTGTAAACAGCACTATGTGAATATCAGGGTACATTTATCTTTTTGAATTATGGTTTTCTTGAGATATATGCCCATGAGTGGGATTGCTGTATCACATGGCAGTTCTAGTTTTACTTCTTAAAGGAATCTCCATACTGTTCTCCATAGTGGTTGTACCAATTTACATCCTCACCAACAGTGTAGGAGGGTACCCTATTCTCCATACCCTCGCTAGTATTTATTGTCTGTAGACTTTATGATGATGGCCATTTTGACCAGTGTGAGGTGATAAGTCATTGTAGTTTTGATTTGTATTTCTCTAATAATTAGTGATGTTGAGCATCTTTTCAGGTGCCTGTTGGCTATCTGTATTTCTTCTTTGAAGAAATGTCTATTTAAGATCTTTTCCCATTTTTTTGATTGAGTTATTTTTTGATATACAGCTACATGAAGTGTTTGTGTATTTTGAAGGTTAATATCTTGTTGCTTTGCTTCATTTGCAAATATTTTCTCTCATTCTGTGGGCTTTTTCATTTTGTTTATTGTTTCCTTTGCTGTGCAAAAGCTTTTAAGTTTAATTAAGTCCTATTTATTTATTTTTGTTTTTCTTTTCTTTTTTTTTTGATTGTTTTTTTTTAATTGTTTTTTTATTGTTTTTGCCATACAATGTCATGATATCACCATGGGTTTACATATGCTTCCCCTCCCGAACTCCCCCCCCCCCCCTCCCCCCGCCCCCCCCCCGGGAAATCTCGCTGCACCAGCCCCGAGCATCAATCCTGGGCTGGCGATTGATTAGACATATGATAATTAACTTGTTTCAATGCCCTTCTCCCATATCATCCCACCCTTACCCTCATCCACAAAGTCCTCTGAAAGGCAGATCCAAAATGATATTGTTGCAATTCATGTCAGAGTGTTCTGCCTATGAAGAATATATTAAAAACCATTGAATTATATACTTTAAAATGGTGAATTTTAAGTTATATGTACTATATATCAATATAAATTATATATGTATATTATAGTCAGATAAATGAGAAATAAATGTATATAAATATAAGTATATACACACACATACATATCATGCATTCTGTCCACTGAGAGAATCTAGGAATCATGACCCTTCAATAGCAATGTGCATGTCTAGTGGCTTGATCCTGATTTTTAAATAGTATTCTCCACTAAAAAGAATTAGAGCTCCTTGAGGAAATGACTATTTCTAGGTCTGGCACAGAGAAAGAACAAGATGATCTCAGGATATCTTATTGTGTCAGAAAGTAAGGAAGTAGCCAAGGAATGTTGGGGACATGTCAAAGGATGCAGAGGCCAGCTTGAACGCCAAAGTCTGGAGAAATTTGAGCATCAAAATAAATAATGACATAACAGATTACAATCTCTTGAATAAGATATGAAAGCATATTGATATAAATCATTCTGTAAACCATATGTTTGATGAAGAATGAAACAGTTTGCTAGTATTCCTAAAATACAAATTAGTTAGAGAAGGGGAAAAAGTTTATAGTGGAGAAGTGTGGCGAACACCACTTTATTCAACTGATCAAGTTAACATCATCGTAATGAGACATATTGAAATCAGGTATCTCTGGACAGGGTGGAGTAGGAAGAAAACAAGATCACATCTGGAATGCTCCTGCCAGAAGAGAAGGGGTCCACCACATGGGCCTGCGCCCTGATAGAGAGTACGGAAACCCAAGGGCGGTGACAAAGGCATCTCTGTAGAGGAAGCCCTGGTGCAGGGTGTGAGAACCAGGTGAGCATCAACTTTTGGGGGTGACCTGGTGTGGGGCATCAGAGCCCAAGGAAGGTGCAGAGGGCCAATCTGAAGTGGAGTGCTGGAGCCCGAGTGGGCTGAGGAGATTGTCCACGCTAGGTGGGCGGCCCATTGAGGAGAAGCAGGCCTGGATGGGAGGAGGGCTTCTGTGTTTAGAAGTAGCCTGGCCCGAGGTGTCAAAACCCAAAGTGTTCACCTGGGGAGGCGTCCTGGTGTGGGGTATTGGAGCCAACTAAGAGGAGCAAAAATCACGCGCAGGCATTTTATATTCAAACTGCGGACAACTAAAGACAAAGAGAAAATTTTGAAAGAAGCCAGAGCAGGGGGAAAATCACCTTAGCTATAGAGGAATTTTCAACAGAAACCATGTAAGAAAGAACTGAGTGACGTGAAATATGTAAAGTGTGAAAAATAAAAAAATGAAAAACAAATCTATGAACCTAATGAATAGAGTGAACAATGAATAATATAGTGGTAATATCCAGTGAAATTATCCTTCATAAGTGATGGAGAAATAAATGTTTTCTCATACAAATAAAAACTGAGGGAATTTATGCAAGAAGACTTACCCTTTAAGAATGTGGAAAGAAAATTCTCAGTAAAAGGAAAACGACATAAGTTAGAAATTTACATCTACATAAAGAAAGGAAGATCATTGGAAAAACAATAAGTCATGATAAAACATTTTATTTTTCTTTTAAGATTGATTTAATAAATAACAATTTGTTTAAAGCAATAATGGTAATAATGTATTGAGTGGTTATATCATATAAACAAGTAAAATAAATGACAGAAATATCACAAAGGATAGGATGGAAGAATTAAGAAAACTATTATAGGATATCTGTACTATACATGAAACAGAACAGTGTGATTTGAAAGTGAACTTATATTAGTTAAAAATGTGTGTTGTAAACACTAGAGCAACAACTAATTTTGCTTTTGAAGACTATATCTGAGCAGCAACATTCACAAGAAAGGAGCACATCTGGTGCCCAAATATTGACTTCTAAATACCATTTTCCACTAAAAGGAACCAAAATTCCTTGAAGAAATGAATGGTTGCAGGGCTGGTACAGAGGAAGTAAGAGATGCTCCTGGACTACGTTAACCTTAGGAAGCAAGTGAAAGTGAACATCATTCAGTCATGTCTGACTCTTTGGGACCCCATGGACTGTAGCCTGCCAGGCTCCTCTGTCCATGGAATTAGAATACTGGAGTAGGTAGCCATTCCCTTCTCCAGGGGAACGTCCCAACCCAGGGATAGAACCCAGGTCTCCCGCATTGCAGACAGACTCTTTACCTTCTGAGCCACCAAAGAAGCCCTTAGTTAGAAAGCAAGGAATTGTTCAAAAATGACAGTGTGCTTAGTCGCTCAGCCATGTCTGACTCTGCGACACCATGGACTGCGGCCCACCAGCCTCCTTTGTCCATGGGGATTCTCCAGGCAAGTATACTGGAGTGGGTTGACATGCCCTCCTCCAGGGGATCTTCACAACTTAGGGATTGAACCCAGATCTGCCACATTGCAGGCAGATTGTTTACCGTCTGAGCCACCAGGGAAGCCCAAAGAATACAGAGACATTTCAAAAAGACACAGAAGCCAGAGTGAATGAGCTCTTAATGGCCAAACTGGGAAAAATCAAGCATCTAAATAAAATGACACCACCCTTTTGGGAGAAAGCAAAGAAGAACTAAAGAGCCTCTTGATGAAAGTGAAAGATGAGAGTGAAAAAGCTGGCTTAAAACTCAATATTCAGAAAGCTAAGATCATGACATCTGGTCCCATCACTTCATGGCAAATAGATGGTGAAACAGTGAGAGACTTTATTTTTTGGGCTCCAAAATCACTGCAGATGGTGACTGCAGCCATGAAATTAAAAGACGCTTGCTCCTTGAAACAAAAGCTATGACCAACGTAGACAGCATATGAAAAAGCAGAGACATTACTTTGCTGACAAAGGTCTGTCTAGTCAAAGCTATGGTTTTTCCAGTAGTCATGTATGGATGTGAGAGTTGGCCTATAAAGAAAACTGAGTGCCGAAGAATTGATGCTTTTGAACTGTGGTATTGAAGCAGACTCTTGAGAGTCCTTTGGACTGCAAGGAGATCAAACCAGTCCATCCTAAAGGAAATCAGTCCTGAATATTCATTGGAAAGACTGATGCTGACCCTGAAACTCAGGACTTTGACCACCTGATGTGAAGAACTGACTCATTGGAAAAGACTCTGCTACTGGGAAAGATTGAAGGCTGGAGGAGAAGGAGATGACAGAGGATAAGATGGTTGGATGGTATCACTGACTCAATGGACATGAGTTTGAGCAAGCTCTGGGAGTTGGTGATGGACAGGGATGCCTGGTGTGCTGCAGTCCATGGAGTCACAAAGAGTCAGATTGAGAGACTGAACAGAACAACAGATAATGAACCATTGAATAAAATGGAAAATGTGAGTTCGTTTTGTTACAAATGAAGGAATAAATTGAGAATTTGGCAAGGAATGGGAAATGTACACAGTTTAAAAAAACTCCTAAACATGTTAATCACAAAGGAGAAAACAGTAGCTTCACAGTGGAGAAGTCAAGTAGACCTCGCTTTCGCCAAGTGATCAAAGTGAATATCATCAATAATGGGAAAATCGAAAACGTGTGTCACCTAACATGTTGCAACAAATACAGAGTGTTTTATTTCAGTCATATTCCTGCCAAATATGGGTTGTTACTGTTCAGTCCCTCAGTTCTGTCTGACTCTTTGTAACCCCGTGGACAGCAGCACACCAGGCTTCCCTGTTCTTCACCATCTCCTGGAGCTTGCTCAAACTCATGTCCATAGAGTCGGTGATGCCATCCAACCATCTCATTCTCTGTTGGCTTCCTCTGTTGTCTTGCCTTCAGTCTTTCCCAGTATCAGGGTCTTTTCCAATGAATCAGTTCTTCGCATCAGGTGGCCAAAGTGTTGGAGCTTCAGCTTCAGCATCAGTCCTTCCAATAGGTATTCAGGGTTGATTACACGGGTAATATGAACCTTTTCATGAGGAAACACCAGAAAAACATTGTTGAAGGATATTCTACAAAATACCTGTCCTGCAATTTTCAAAAGTGTCACAATTATGAAAATCCAAGAAAAATTAAGGAACTGCTTCAGGCTAAAGGAGAGTAATGAGACAACAATTAAATGAAAACAGGTGACTCTGAAATGGGTTTTTGGCAATGAAGACCATTGTCAGGGCAGTGGATGAGACTTGAATGTGGCCCAAGAATTAGATGGTGGAAATATATCACTTTGTATAATGAGGGGGACGACAGAAGATGAGATGGTTGGATGGCATCACCGACTCAATGGACACGAGTTTGAGTAATGGACTCAGTTTGAGTTTGAGTTTGGTGATGGACATGGAGGCTTGTCCGTGGGGTCACAAAGAGTCGGATACGACTGAGCGACTGAACTGAACTGAATGTATCAGTGCTAATTTTCATGTTTTATTGGTGTGTTGTGATTATTTAGAATGTCTTTGTTTATAAGAAATACACACAAGTATTGGGGACTGGTAATAAGGTATTGTTAGAGTCTTATTCTCTAATGATTCAAGGTGAAAAATTCTTTATTTTAGTGTACTTGCAAGTTTCCTATGTTGCAAATTTTTTAAATATAAAATAACTTTTTGTGAAGAAAAAAACAGCTAAAGTTTATGTGCATGTATATATATAAATAAAGAACTGTAAAGATGTACATGTTAACTGTGCTTCATTTTGAGAAGGGAGTTATGAACTGGAGTAGGAGTGAAGAGGGATTTTAAGATGTACTCCGTAAACTTCTAAATTGTATGAAACTTTCTGGTCGGGGGAGGGGGGAAATGTCAATCTGTAACTCTGAAGGAAAGTTAAAATTACTGAACTTTAAAGAGCTGCTAGTCATAAACCACACTTCTGGCACTTCGTGGCATCCAGACTCCAGGTTTTAAAAGATTTTTTTAATGATAATTTTATATATTAGCTATCAGTATAGAGTGATAATGTTGCAATATTGCTTCATAATCTGTTTTAATAGTCAGTTAGACTTACCATAGCAAAGTTCAGCCACCAATTTGTTTTGCTTTTATTTACTTTCTCTAACCTTTCCTTCATAGATGTTTGAGAATTTGTAAGTTCTTGATTCATCACGACTTTCTTAATGTTGTGTTAACATAACCAGAGATTATATAAGTAAATACTTGACAAAGAAAAGATGAACAAATGCGTTCACTACTGGGAGAGGCTTATGTTATAAATGCTGTGTTTAACTGAAAGCCTGAATCCTTCCTATAACTCCTGACGAGTCCACAAGAATTTAACAATTATTTTAAGGAAGGAATTTACCCTGAGCTTTGTGTGAATGCTAAACTATAGTTTAGATTGCCTTTAGTTTTACTGAGTAGACATTATAAATGTAAAAAAAAAAAAAAAGGAAAAAAAAGAGGAAGAGGAAATTTTAAAACCATACAACTAGATTGTCTCTCAAACCACAATGTTGTGCAATTACCTTTTGTTTTTTGAGTTTTTTTGAAAGACGTATTGAGGACTCAATGATAATGTGAAAAAGGTCACAAATTTCTCAAGTAACGTATTTAGGGAAATTTGTTCTCTGAAGTATTTTAAAGTCAAAAACTATATATATTTAGATTACAAATGACCCTCTGTACTAGTTGGAGTCATAATCCTTTAAGTCATCACAGGATCTCATTTCTGGCCCCATTTTTTTCACTGGCTTCTAATGACTTCTACATAAGATGACACAAAATTCAATATTAACAAATCATAGCAAAAAATATATACACTTAGGGAAACTCTCCAACATGGGAGGCATCTAATGAGAAAGAGAGCTTGAGTTTGAGGAGCCCTTAAGTTTCCCCTTTAAAAAAAACAAAAACAAAACTACAAAATTAGGTGATAGGCTTCTTTTGCAATGTCCAGGGTGCCTAGTACAGCGCTTGGCTTCATGAAAGACTCAATAAGTACTTGTTGACTTCAGAAAAACTTACTCTGATATGTATCCTTAGAGACATTTTCCCAGCCCTGATTCCCTGAGGTTCATGTAAAAATAGAACATGACCAAAATGTGAGGCAGAAAGGATTCTGGAAATATTCAGTACTGGGTCATGCTATTTCATCCTCTCTACCAGTGCCCACAGGATAGTTACATATATGGAACTGCAATTTCCACCTTTGTAATATTTCACTAACATTCCTAGAAACAAATGATCAGTTTAGGCATTTAAGTTTTATAATATTTGGATGTAAGAGTTTATCACTTAGTAGTGCTTCCTTACAAAAAAAATACTCTAGAGAGTCTGGGATCTGACTTCCAACCTCTACTAATACTAATAAGCAAAAATTTTCAAAGACTTTTTTCTTTTTTGGCCACATGGCAATGTGGGATCTTAGTTCCCGGAGCAGTGATCAACTTGCGCCCTTGATTTGGAAAGATGGAGTCTTAAAACTGGGCCGCTAGGAAAGTCCTTCAAAAGACTTCTTTAGATACAGCTTTGTCTATTCTCTACAAAAAAATACACAATAATAATCACACACTGATTTAGAAAATATTTTACTCATTCATTATTTGAAGATCTGACTCTTTAAAGGTTTCTAGCTTGAGTAAACACAATTTTCTTTCAGAATAGAACAAAGCACCATTTATTTATTTACTTATTTTGTTTCCAAGGCACCAGTATTTATATTTGTATAGCACTGTAGTTCAGAGATTGTGCTCTGTCAGACAACTCCCTTGTTTGAAACCCTGCTCACTGTGCTGTAAATTCAGTTATCTCTACCTCAGTTTCCTTATTTCTAAATAGGGGATAGTTAAATCTATCCTTAGAAGGTTATTGGCAGGATCATATTGCTGTATACTGCTTAGCACAGTGTCTCTGACACAAAGTAAATGCTATGAAAGTGTGTATTAAATTCTGACTGAGATACAAGAAAAAATGGTTCCAGTTTCCGAAGGGTTTGAAATCTTAAACTGACTTGTACTAGTGTAACTAAGTGTTAAGAGATAAAATCTCTATGTTCAGAATGAGCTCAGAGAAGGAAGAGATCTGCAACTAAAGTCCTTGGAGGGGGTTTAATGGAGGAGTAGAACCTGCACTATTGGCTTTGAAGAATTAGTAAAGATTAAGAACTTAGGACCATGTTAGAATAGAAACAAAATAATTTTTTTTTTAATTTGAGGATTTCTTGGTACTCATTCATATGAAACTACTTTGATTATTTTGTTTATACCAAGTAGTTATATGAGTTTAAGCCACTTAATTTCTTTATAAATCATAATACATAATCTAATTGGAGAAAATCCAATTAAATGATAGGTACTTAATTAGAGTTCCTTCAGATATGAAGAACACACTAATTTACTAGTACTAATGACTTCTCAGCATGGATATGCCTTTCTTCATTCATCTTTATGGAAAACTTGTATATTTTATACACCTAAAGAAAGTGTAATTAACTTATCTGCTAGCACCAGACTTCATATCAGAATTACAGATGTTCAAAATCAATGAAGATATTGCTGCAAAGTTCTATTTAGTGTTCAGTTGGCAGTAACATACTATGAACCTTCAAAATATACTGTAATTTCCAAAAGGAGACATAGGAACCCAAAGCTAAAAATGACCTCTTAAAACAATTTAGGCTGACTTCAGCCTTTTCTGTGTTAAAATCAGGAAACTAAGTCAAATTCTCCCATGGCCCTAAGTAAGCCAGAAAGCTGCATTAATTCTTCCAGGCACCCCTGGGGTGTGATTTGATGCTGTTGCCTTCTTAGTCACCAAATCATTTACAAATATGTCTTCAAATGTGATTCCTAGGATCAAGCCCACACAAGTTGAGAAACTAGGGAAGGATATTGCCACAACCTCTATCAAAACGCTCCAGCTTTTTAAGAACACATTTTTCCCAATTTACATTCCCCAATGAGTTTATATAGCTTCCATAACTATCCCATCCTCCTAGCCTTTTCTACTATTGTGAGTGCCACTCACTCTTGTAACTCTTTCCCTCTACAAGTTGTGCTGTGTGCTTCACTCTTTCTGCTCAGCAAAATTTATCTGTTGTTTTTCCTATTCCTGTGGGGTCTTGCTACACACATTATCTAATTTAATAAAATAACTATAATAGGAAATCAACATTTGGCTTCCCTTCAGTATTTTATTGGAAAGTCTACTGCAAAGAGTATTCAAAACATTGAAAACCAAGAACACTATGTCATTATTGGAGAGTTCTCTTCTAAATGTCAAATTTGATATGTTATTTTACCTCTTGTGAATCATGGGAGGAACAATCAACTTTATAAAACACCAAAGGCAATGGGGAGAAGAACAACCTAGGCAAAATTTAGACCTGTTGAAACGTATTTTCAGCTTAGAAATCTATGGTTAATTTGCACAACATGTTCTCAGGCAGAATGACTTCCTAAATTTGAACTTGAAATTGACACAGAGAGAAGCAATCTGACACCTCTGTTGCAATCAGCCTATTTTCAACAGTCAGAAAAACAAACTCATATAAAACTTATCTCTGAGTTTTTGGTAGAGTACCACTGAAAGAATGATGTCACTTTTCCTTTCTTGTGCTTTTAAGATCTATGAGGCTATTTCCCGGAAGATGTGTTCCTTTAGTTATAATGAACATGGGCAGGCAAACAGATCTCACAGGACGCTTCAATGTCTGAAAACTTGCAGTTTCTGGTAAGAGCTGGAAATTTCTATTTCAAGTGGAGTCTTGGTAAGCAGCCCTGATAAATGTTTTCTCAATTGATTTAATTACTACTGATTTTCACATTCTGCTTTTGAGCTGAATCCGAAATATTTGACAGCTTTAGAATGTGGAATTCACAACCAGCAAATAAAGAAGCCATCTTTATAAATATCTCCAACATTTAAAAAAATAGTAAGCATTTTGAATTTACAGTAAGTACTTGTTCAACAAATTGGGTTGTTGTCTCAATAGAAAGCTTCCTTCTATTGAAAGAAGCTTTCTGCAAACTGGATGTCTTGGCTGTATCACTTTTATGATGAAAAATGGTATAGTGTTTTAGGTATCTTTTGCCAAGAAAAGAACTACAGAGTAATGATAAAATGGAATGGACTGTTTGGGAAATGATTCTTCAAAATACAAGGTCTTACAGGTAGTATCCTTTTCATGAATTAACTGGCAAACAAGGAACATACACATCACTGTGACTGAATAAGTGGCATAATTTTCAAGATCCAAATAAGAAAATAAAAGAGATGAGTGAATATTATGTATTTGATGGCAGTGAATTAGAATATAAAAATAGTGAATGTACAATTTGATATGCATATTTCAGCTTCTATACCAGGAGAGCAGATATCAGCTGAGAATCAGAATGGCAAGAGATTTATTGTGGATATGGCCTGTGAAAGATAAAGGAGAGAAAACAGAAGTCAGTCTGTGATGAAGGTCTGACACCTTTGAGAGGTGGGAGGGAAGCACTGAGAATTGGATGGGAAGAACTTTGGTTTATGGTACAGTTCTGAGAAAGTCTTGGCCCTTGTAGTGGAGAACTGCAATATGAAGACTACCAATAGAGGAGTTTTGATGGCATTACTGAACCAAACTTAGGTCTGTTCACCTGATGTGCTGCAAAGCTAATCTACTGACATTGGGTTGTGGTGAAGGAAAGCACAGAGTTTACTGGAAGGTGCCCTCAGTTCAGTTCAGTTCATTTGCTTAGTCACGGCCGACTCTTTGCAACCCTATGGAACTGCAGCCCACCAGGCTTCCCTGTCCATCACCAACTCCCGGAGCTTGCTCAAACTCATGTGCATCGCGTCAGTGATGCCATCCAGCAATCTTATTCTCTGTCATCCCCTTCTCCTCCTCTTTTAATCTTTCCCAATATCAGTCTTTTCCAATGAGTCAGTTCTTTGCATCAGGGCCAAAGTATAGGAGCTTCAGCTTCAGCATCGGTCCTTTCAATGAATATTCAGGACTGATTTCTTTTAGGATTGCCTGGTTTGATCTCCTTGCAGTCCAAGGGACTCTCAAGAGTTTTCTCGAACACCACAGTTCAAAAGCATCAGTTCTTCAGAGCTCAGCTTTCTGTATGGTCCAACTCTCACATCCATGCATGACTACTGGAAAAACCATAGCTTTGATTAGATGGACCTTTGTTGGCAAAGTAATGTTTCTGCTCTATTTAATATGCTGTCTAGGTTGGTCATAGCTTTTCTTCCTAGGAGCAAGGTGCCCTATATAGAGTCAAATAAGGAGAATAGGCAGCTCAGGCTCAAAAGAGAGGAACTACCCTATGACTTTCAGGGAAGGGTATTTTTTTTTTTTCAACTGTGCTGAGTCTTTGTTGCAGCTCATGGGTTCTTTGTTGCTGCATAGGGCTTTTCTTTAGTGCAGTGAGGGGGGACTAATCTGTAGTTGCAGAGGCTTTTCTTATTGTACAGCACAAGTTCCAATAGTTGCAACTCATGGGCTTCAGAGCACAGGCTCATTAGTTACGGCACAGAGGCTTAGTAGCTCCAGTGCGTGAGGAATCTTTCCCCATCAGGGATCAAACCCCTGTCTCCTGCATTGGTAGGTGGATACCCCACCAGGGAAGTCCCAGGGATACAAATTAGAAAGAAACTTCTTATTATAAATTTTCACATTCTGAATGAGTTTAATCAAAGAGCAACTCAAAGTTCCAAAGCATACTATTTAAAAAAATTAAACAAAAACAATCTACCTATTTTTTTCTCTATAGCCATATATTTGTGTGATAAGGAGTATTGTGATTCTATGTAATCAAAACAAAGTATAAAAATAATTGGAGGGCTTCCCTGGTGGCTCAGTGGTAAAGGATCCATCTTCCAATGCAGGAGACACAGGTTTGATCCCTGATCTAGGAGGACCCCATATACCACAGAGTAACTAGGCCCACGTGCCACCCTTCTGAGCCTGTTCTAGAGCCCAGGAGTTGCAACTACTGAGCCCAAATTCTGTAATTACTGAAGTTCATATGTCCTGGAGCCCATGCTCTGCAACAGAAGCCACCACAATAAGCCCATAAACGGCGACTAGAGAGTAGCCTCTGCTTGCTGCACCTGGAGAAAAACCTACTCAGCAAGAACGACCTAGCACAACAAAAAATTTAAAAAATAAAAATAATAATCGAAGGAAAAGACAAATACAAGGCAAATAATTATACATAACTTCTGATTTCCATTTTTCAGATTCATCAAAATGGCTTTATTGTTCCTTTTGATTGACTTGATAAAAGTAAATATAAATGAACTTATAAAATAAACGTATGTCAAAATTAAATTTATTCTACATGAAATATTGACCTAAAATGTGTTTTACAGTTTTAAAGTTTGGAGAACACCTCTCTTACACTGCACATTAGAGGGAGGCATTTCTTGGGGAGGGAATAGAGGATAAAAGCGTTTTGAGGAGATAAAATTACTGAAAAATAAAAGAGGAGCACTCCATAAGGTGACCAGATTTTTAAAGACTTGCTTGTTCTCTCCAAGCCATCAGTTGCTGCTACGTCTCATCTTTAATTCAGCTGGATCCTCAGGTGGGTGGGAATTGTAACAGATCTCTTCTGCAATCATCACATTAATGTTGTCAATTCTTTGTGAAATCAAAGGCATATCTTTTTTTTTTTTGGATACAGACCACTTCATGAATTTGTGTGTCATCCTTGCGCAGAGACCATGCTAATCTTTGCTGTATCATTCCAATTTTAGTACACGTGCTATTGAAGCATGCGAAAAGGCATATCCTTTTAAGCAATTGCTTCAAAAGGTGAAAAAGATTATACAATGAATAGTAAGTCTCTCTTCTTCTGGTCCCTACTTACCCAAGTAATTTTCTGGAGAGACTATAAACAGTGAAGACAAAAACAGAGACACAACTATATAAGCAAAACCTAAGATACTAGCTTTCTTGGTATATATACAGTAACTACAAATAAAAAATTCATTTAGAAAATTTTTGTTTCTTATTTATTCTTCCAGAGATATTCTATATATTTGAGTATACACATATACCCATAAATCTTTATCTTCCACATTAATCATAAACAACAGTACAAAGAACATACTTACATATATATCATTTTTAAAATATAAGAATATATCTCTAGGATAAATACTTTTGTCTTTTTTTTGTATCAAGTTTTCTTAATGATTTGTTGGGAGCTGTATATTCACACAAAGGAATCAAGTTTTCAGTGTATGAGTCCATAGTTTTTCAAAAGTGAAAGTGAAAGTAGCTTAGTTGTGTCCGATTCTTTGCGACCCCATGGACTGCATAGCCCTTGGAATTCCCCAGGCTAGAATACTGGAGTGGGTGACCTTTCCTTTCTCCAGGGGATTGTCCCAACCTAGGGATTGAACCCAGGTCTCCCGCATTGCAGACGGATTCTTTACCAGCTGAGTCAAAATTCATGTTAAAAGTGGATTGAGGGGATTTCCTGGCAGTCCAGTGACTAGGAATTGGTGCTTTCACTGCCCAGACCAGGTTCGATCTCTGGTAAGGGAACTAAGAAGCCAAGGGGCATGGCAAAAAAAAAAAAAAAAAAACTGGGTTGAAATCTTTATATAGAGTTTTCACTTTCTTATTATGAATGTATGTAGTATAAGGGGAAAAGGGAATTGTATAGATCTTCAGTAAGGATTCTTGGTTGACGTTTCCTTATTTAAGATGATATTTTCCTTTACAGCACAGTGAATTGTGTGTCCTATTAATATAAGGACATACAAACGTTTGACAGTGATAATGCTTCCCTGGTGGTCCAGTTGTTAAGAATCCACCTTGCAGCGCAAAGTACACTGGTTCGATCCTTGGTCTGGGAAGATTCCGCATGCCATGGAGAAACTGAGCCCGTGCAGCACAACTCCTGAGCCCACGTGCTGCAGCTACTGACGCCTGTGCGCCTAGAGCCGGTGCCCTGCAGGAAGAGCAGTCGCTGCCAGGAGAAGCCTGCACACGACAACCAAGACAACCCCTGCTTGCTGCAGCTAGAGAAAGCCCTTGGGCAGCAATGAAGACCCATCACAGCCAAAGATGAAATAAATAAGTAATTTTTATAGCGATGAAATAAAAGAACATTTTTAATATTTATTACCTGTGCAAGTCTCTTTTCTACTTACTATTTGTCATTTTCAGTAATTTGTCTCCTTCCTGAATGCCAGCCTTAACAACTTGTTACATCAAGACCTTGAAAGCACAGAAACATGAAGTTTCTGTAAAGCTGGGCCTTTTGTAACATAATTCCCACAGACAGATGCAAAATTGTAATCTAACCCACTATTTCAGGAGTAGAGAGAACACTTCTGTGACATATGATTAGAGTTAAACCCGACTGAACTACAGATGCTTGTGTTGGCATTACAGCAGTTGTGATCTGCAAAATCTTAAAGCAAATTTCTATTGTAGCAAATTAAATAATATGTAAGGAGTTAGATTAGTTTTGATCCTGTCACTCAAGATTTAAAATTAAAAAAAAACACCCTGTTTTAAGTGTTTACAAATTAATTTCCTTTAGCTTTCAGAATATTTTTCATTTTGACAAGAAAAGAATGTCATATATTAAATGGTGCCATCTTCCTATGATGCCAGTTTTGGAGCACTCTTTAAAGAGCATGAACTTTTAGAAAGATGTTTATCTACTTGTAAAGAACATAATCCCAAAGAGGTTTTCTGGACTGTTCCCTAATTTGTTGGATCTTAATCAAATTTCCTGCCTATGCTCATGCATTCACACTTAATTTGTCATAATTCTCCTTTAGAAAAGGCTCGTTTTAAGAGAAGCACAACAACTGTGATATCTTTGGAACTTATAAATACCTAGTCTGGGATTTCCTGAAGGCTGTCATCTGTTTCCTCATTTTAAAACTTGAAACACTGTTAGGCTGTGTTTTTAAAATGTAGGGTTTGTTTTGCAAATACAGGAAAAGCAACACTTCCTAATTTGCTTAGATGGGTGCCATGTAATTTGGAATTATATCAAGTCATTTTAAGTACTGCTGTTGTAACAATAGGAAAGATCAGGTTTTACGTGCGTGCATACACGTAGATGCCTTTGTGTGTCTGTGGTATAAGTGTATATAATTAGTGTAATACAAGATTTCAGAGAATCAGTATGAAAGTCAATCCTTTCTTTAAATATTGTGACAGAGAGACTGAACTAAAGTGAACATACCCAGTTCTGCTAAGCATACTTCCTCTCTTTTAGTCATTGATTAACCTATTTCCCCTGACTGGAAAAGTGACAGTATTTTTCCATTCCTTAAACCCTTGAATTAGAATTCATTAACAAGAGTATTTTTTGTGGAGCATGATATTTCCTAAAATGGTGCTTTTAAATGAGTCACATATTTGTTCAGTCTTTTAGATAGTTAATAGTTGCTTATATCCTTTATATTTTAATTACATTAAAAAATTGGACTATAGATTCAGCTCAAAATTCTATTCTATACTGGAATTTTCTTAAAACTTCTGAGATAAATAGTTAATCAGCTTTTTGTTGTTCTCTTCATTAAGAGAATGTATAGCAAAGCATTAGTACTGTTTCTGGTACAATTAATTTTTTGCTAAAAATATTTGAAGAAATTTTACCAGTGAATAATCATTTATTCAAAGATTATCATGAGGTTATTTTTTTCTCCTGATTGGTTACATAGTCTACTGATTATCTGAATAAAATATGTTTATATTTATAAACCCAAACAAAACAGAAAGTTAAAGTACACTATAATCCCACTTCTCAGTAATAGTTAACTATTAACAACAAACCAAGAGACAAATATACGCATAGATATCACTAGATGGTCAATACCAAAATCAGATTGATTATCTTTTTTGCAGCCAAAGACAGAGAAGCTCTGTACAGTCAACAAAAACAACAACTGGGGCTGACTATGACTTAGATCACGAGCTCCTTGCAAAATTCAGGCTTAAATTGAAGAAAGTAGGGAAAACCACTAGGCCATTCATTCAGGTATGACCTAAATCAAATTCCTTACAATTATACAGTGGAAGTGACAAATAGATTCAAGCGATTAGATCTGATAGAGTGCTTGAAGAATTATGAATGGAAGTTCGTAACAGTGTATAGATTATGAATGGAAGTTCATAACAGTGTATAGAAGTGGTGATCAAAACCATCCCCAAGAAAAAGAAATGCCAGAAGGAAAAGTGGTTTGTTGGTGGAGGCCTCACAAATAGCCAAGAAAAGAGGAGAAATGAAAGGCAAGGTAAAAAGGGAAAGATATACCTATCTGAATGCAGAGTTCCAAAGAATAGCAAGGAGAGATAAGAACTGCTTCGTAAATGAACAACGAAAAGCAATAGAGGAAAACAATAGAATGGGAAAGGCTAAAGATGTCTTCAAGAAAATTGGAGATATCAAGGGAATATTCCATGCAAAGATGTGCACAATAAAGGACAGAAACAGTAAGAACCTAACTGAAGCAGAGGAGATTAAGAACAGGTGGCAAGGATACACAGAAGAACTATACAAAAAAAGGTTTTAATGACCCGGATAACCACAATAGTGTGGTCACTCACCTAGAGCCAGACATCCTGGAATGTGAAGTCAAGTGGGCCTTAGGAAGCATCACTACGAACAAAGCTAGTGGAGGTGATGGAATTCCAGTTGAGCTATTTCAAATCCTAAAAGATGATGCTGTGAAAGTGCTGCACTCAATATGCCAGCAAATTTGGAAAACTCAGCAGTGGCCACAGGACTGGAAAAGGTCAGTTTTCATTCCAATCCCAAAGAAAGGAAATGCTATTCATCGCACATGCTATCAAAGTAATAGTCAAAATTCTCCAAGCCAGGCTTCAACAGTACGTGAACTGTGAACTTCCAGATGTTCAGGCTGGATTTAAAAAAAGCAGAGGAACCAGAGATCAAATTGCCAACATCCACTGGATCATTGAAAAAGCGAGAGTTCCAGAAAAACATCTATTTTTGTTTACTGACTATGCCAAAGCCTTTGACTGTGTGGATCACAACAAACTGTGGAAAATTCTGAAAGAGATGGGAATAACAGACCACCTCACCTGCCTCTTGAGAAATCTGTATGAAGATCAGGAAGTGACACCTGGAACTGGACATGGAACAACAGACTGCTTCCAAATAGAGAAAGGAGTATGTCAAGGCTGTATATTGTCACCCTGCTTATTTAACTTATATGCAGAGTACATCATGAGAAATTCTGGGCTGGATGAAGCACAAGCTGGAATCAAGATTGCTGGGAGAAATATTAATAACCTCAGATATGCAGATGATACCACACTTATGGCAGAAAGCAAAGAAGAACTAAAGAGGTTCTGATGAAAGTGAGAGTGAAAAAATTGGCTTAAAGCTCAACATTCAGAAAACTAAGATCATGGCATCTGGTCCCATCACTTCATGACAAATAGATGGGGAAACAGTGGAAACAGTGACAGACTTTATTTTTTGGGTTCCAAAATCACTGCAGATGGTAATTGAAGACATGAAACTAAAAGACGCTTGCTCCTTGGAAGAAAAGTTATGACCAACCTAGACAGCATATGAAAAAGCAGAGACATTTCTTTGCCAACAAAGGTCTGTCTAGTCAAGGCTATTGTTTTTCCAGTAGTCATGTATGGATGTGAGAGTTGGACTATAAAGAAAGCCGAGCACCAAAGAATTGATGCTTTTGAACTGTGATGTTGGAGAAGACTCTTGAGAGTCCTTTGGACTGCAGAGATCAAACTAGTCAATCTTAAAGGAAATCAGTTCTGAATATTCATTGGAAGGACTGATGCTGAAGCTGAAACTCCAATACTTTAGCCACCTGATGCAAAGAACTGACTCATTTGAAAAGACCCTGATGCTGATAAAGATTGAAGGCAGGAGAAAAAAGGGGCGACAGAGGATGAGATTGTTGGATGGCATCACTGATTCAATGGACATGAGTTTGAGTAAGCTCTGGGAATTGGTGATGGACAGGGATGCCTGGCGTGCTGAAGTCCATGGGGTTGCAAAGAGTCAGACATGACTGAGCGATTGAACTGAACTGATAACAAGGCTGTATATTGTCACCCTACTTATTTAATTTCTATGCAGAGTACATCATGCGAAATGCTGGGCTGGATGAATCACATGCAGGAATCAAGATTGCCAAGAGAAGTATCAACAACCTCAGGTATGCAGATGATACCTCTCTTGTGGCCAAAAGTGAAGAGAAAGCAAAGAGCCTCTTGATGCGGGTGAAAGAGGAGAATAAAAAAGCTGGCTTAAAACTCAACATTTAAAAAACTAAGATCATGGCTTTGGATCCCATCACATCATGGCAAATAAAAAGTAGAAGCAGTGACAGATTTATTTTGGTTGGCTGAAGTATGGTGACTGCAGCTATAGTTAAAAACACTTACTCCTTGGAGGGAAAGCTGTGATAAACCTATACAGCCTATAAAAAAAACAGAAACATCACTTGTTGACAAAGGCCCATATAGTCAAACTATGGTTTTTCCAGTAGACATGTACAGATGTGAAAGTTGAACTACAAAGAAGGCTGAGTGCCAAAGAATTGATGTTTTTAAACTGTGGTGCTGGAGAAGGCTCTTGAGAGTCCCTTGGACAGTAGAGAGATCAAACCAGTCAATCCTAAAAGAAATCAACTCTGACTATTCACTGGAAGGACTGACGCTGAAGTTGAAGCTCCAATACTTCTGCCACCTTATGTGAAGAGTCAGCTTATTGTAAAAGATCCTGATTGAAGGCAAAAGGAGAAGGAGATGGCAGAGGAATAGATTATTAAAAAGCATCACTGACTCAATAGACATGAATATGTGCAAAACCCAGGAGATAGAGGAGGACAGAGGAGCCTGTGGAGCTGCAGTCCATGGGGTCCAAAAGAGTTGGAAAGGACTTAACAACTGAACAACAATAAAACATATATATTTGAGTACATATAAATGTTAATATGTTATTTTTTACTTTACAGAAATAAATCATATGTAACAACATCTTAAAGCAATGTATCTTAGACATCTTTCTCTGTAAATAAGAGTAGATCTATCTTATTATTATTATTTTTATAATGCTGCAGTTTCCATTGTATGGCTGTAGCACAGTTATTTATCCAAACTTTCTAAGGCATGCATTTTTTCCCCACATTTTAGAATTTCTGAAATCAGAGTGAGGCTTATATTTTACAAATCCATGATGCTACTCACAGCACATGGGCAGCAATTGTGTCCTGGTTGTTTCTGCCTAGCTGTTTTTGTGAGTTTAGTTATAACTGTTCAAACTGTCATCACTCTAATGCAGTTACATACATTGTTGGTGCTATAGATGCTCAGTTTAATTGCTGCTTAAAATGGGAAAAGATGGCACTAATATTTTTCATTAAAAATTTATTGTTTATACAGAAAGGCAAAGACACAGAGGAACAAGGCACAAATTTGATATTTAGTGAATATTTGTCATTCAGGAAATAAGTGTAATTTCATTTTGTTTTTTTCAAAGGAATGATCTCAAATCCTGTATGAGATGGAAGAAAAGTACTGATACATAATGAAGATATGTTTCACTTTATTATGAAGATGTATGCAAGAGGATTGCCTAGTAGCAATGCAAGTGAGAGCTGGAAAACATGCCAAACTACTCAAAATTGATCAAATATACTTCAAAGCAATGGGGGGCTGCCATGCCCAATTCATACATCTCACAGGACCATTCTTAAGGCATTGTGTCATAGTTTAATTGACAGCAATTTTTCTTTCTTACTACCCCATAAAGTAATAATGATTGTTTTTTACCATCAACAATGGCTAAGATAAACTACAGTATTTCAATGAATGGTAGGTATTGTGCTGAAGACTTTATATATATTTCCTACATAGTTTTTCTAATTGAATCTTAAAAAATACTTTGTTTTTTAGAACAGCTTTAGATTTACAGAAGATCAAAAACATATTACAAAAAGTTCTCATATATCTCACACCCAGTTTCCCTTATTATTAATATTTTACTCTAGTATGGCACATTTGCTAGAATTAATGACTCAGTATTAATATATTATTATTAACTAAGATTCATGGCCTGTTCAGATTCCTTTATCTTTTACCTAATATTTTTTCTGTTCCAAGATTCCACCCAGAATACCACAGTACTGTGGTACATTTTAACATTTTAATTATTTTATTTTTAAATATTCTATCTTATTCCTTTTTAAAAAAAATTTATTTATTTTGCTGCTTTGGGTGTTAGTTGGTGGCATACAAAATCTTTAGCTGTGGCGTGTGGGATTCAGTTCCCAGACCAGGGATGGAAAACAGTGCCCCTCCCCAGCACCCACCGCCCCCACCCATTTTCAAGAAAACAGACTGTAACTCCCCACTCCTTACAGGAGGGCTGTACCTAGTGACTTCCTTCAAAGTCAATACTGAAAGGTGCGAGGGTAGGGAAGAGTGGGGAGTTATGGTCCATCTTCTCGACGATGGGATATCTACATAGATGTTTTGAAATTCTTAAGCATGGGAGATTTGTCTCTTTTCTCCTATTCGTCTACTTATCAAGTCACTTGCTTATATCATCATAAATTCACTTATCTGGTACTCTGAGTTATGGTTCAATACTATTTTATTTGTTTTGTTGCTTAAAATGTTCCAGGTGTATTCACTGAGAGCTCCTTTAGTTGTCTCCTGTGGCCCTTTGACATATCTCTCATCATTGTCTTTTTTAAAATTTTTTAAAGCACTTCCTTGCTTATTGGCATTTAACTAAATTCTTATAATTCTATGGGGTAGGTATTACCACCTCCTTAGTTATAGAGGAAAAAACTGAGGCTTAAAGAGATTAAGTAGCTTCCCCAAGGTCACACGACTGAGCGACTGAACTGAACTGGACTGAATGCATGGATCAATTAATATTCGTTGAATGTAGGGATATATTATTTGGGTTACATCTTTATTTCATTTCTTTTAAAAATTTTTATTTTTTAATTTAGTTTTGGCTGTGCTGGGTCTTCATCGCTGTGTGGGCTTTTCTTTACTTGTGGCTAACTGGGCTGTACTCTAGTTGTGCCGGCTTCTCATTGCAGTGGCTTCTCTTGCTGCAGAGTACAGGCTCTAGGGCTCATAGGCTTCAGGAGGTGTGGCTCAGGAGCTTAGTGTTCCATGGTATGTGGGATCTTCCTGGACCAGGGATTGAAAGCACGTCTCCTTCGCTAGCAGGCATTCTTTTTCACTGAGCCACCAGGGAAGCCCTTGGTGTTATAAGCCCCAGGGATTGTATTTTTAAACAATCATGCTGGCTGCTGTGTGGAGAACAGACTTTGGTGGGGCAAGATCAGAAGAAGCATTGAGACTGTGACAACGATGGCGGCTAACATTTATGAATTCTTTTTATGTGCCAGGAACTTTTCCAAATACTTTACAGCTATTAATGCGTTAAATCCTCAGAACACTCTTAGGAGGTGTGTATCATTCTGTTGTCTCCATTTTATAGATGAGGAAACTGAGACACATAGATATAAGGAACCTAGTATAAGTGAAAGATGATCTGATGTGTTCAGTTCAGTTCAGTTCAGTCACTCAGTTATGCCCAACTCTTTGCGACCCCATGGACTGCAGCACACGAGGCATCCCTGTCCATCACCAACTCCCAGAACTTGCTCAAACTCATGTCCATCGAGTTGGTGATGCCATCCAACCATCTCATTGTCTGTCATCCCTTTTTACTCCCGCCTTCAATCTTTCTCAACATTAGGATCTTTTCAAATGAGTCAGTTCTTTGCATCAGGTGGCTAAAGTATTGGAGTTTCAGCTTCAGCATCAGTCCTTCCAATGAATACTCAGAACTGATTTCCTTTAGGATTGACTGGTTTGATCTCTTTGCAGTCCAAGGGACTCTCAAGAGTCTTCTCCAGCACCACGGTTCAAAAGTATCAACTCTTTGGCGCTCAGCTTTCTTTATAGTCCAACTCTCACATCCATACATGACTACTGGAAAAACCATAGCTTTGACTAGATGGACCTTTGTTGGCAAAGTAATGTCTCTGCTTTTTCATATGCTGTCTAGGTTGGTCATAACTTTTCTTCCAAGGAGCAAGTGTCTTTTAATTTCATGGCTGCACTCACCATCTGCAGTGGTTTTGGAGCCCCAGAAAATAAAATCTGTCACTGTTTCCCCATCTATTTGCCATGAAGTGATGGGACCAGATGCCATGATCTTAGTTTTCTGAACGTTGAGTTTTAAGCCTACTTTTGCACTCTCCTCTTTCACTTTCATCAAGAGACTCTTTAGTTCCTCTTCACTTTCTGTGGCAAAGCTGGTGCTATAGTTACAGCAGCTCTAACAGTGAAGATTTTAAATGCCTCTGTGTTCTCTAATTTGTGATCTCAACTCTTAAAAACTCTCAGCTCAGGGTATTATAGGAATCCCTAATTTGCTTGAAAAATAATACCACAGACATACAAAATAATACACTAAAAAATATGTACTATAGATTCTAAGTTTCTTCCAATGATATTAGAGTAGTCCATCTTTTCAATAACAGAAGTACATTGTTATGATGTGGAATTTATTTAAAATTTTTGTTTCAAATATTTTTAGGGCAAGAAGTAACAAATTCATAAATTCAGGGAAGTCATGAATGTATTTATCTTTTCGCATATTTTATAAAACAAGTTTTTTTGCTTTCTGTTTAGTTTTTCAAATATTTGAATAAGTATATCTTAAGACTCAAATATTAGTATATAATTATCAAGCAACTGATGTTTTTTACCTGAATCTAGATTTGTGTGTGATACATGATTTCCTATCATATCAATTATATAAGAACCATATTAATATAGCATTATTTTAGTTCACTTATATTTAAAATAAAATAAACTATATATAAACAAAGTAGATTTTCCTTTACATGGTTTTGAAATATTTTGCTTCCCTGGTAGCTCAGCTGGTAAAGAATCTGCCTGCAGTGCCAAAGACCTTGGTTCTATTCCTTGATTGGAAAGATCCGCTGGAGAAGGGATTGGCTACCCACTCCAGTGTTCTTGGGCTTCCCTGGTGGCTTAGCTGGTAAAGAATCCTCCTGCAATGCAGGAAACATGGGTTGGATCCCTGAGTTGGGAAGATCCCTTGGAGAAGGGAAAGGCTACCCATTTCAGTATTCTGGCCTGGAGAATTCCATGGACTGTATAGTCCACGGTGTTGCAAAGAGTTGGACATGACTGAGTGACTTTCACTCATTCCTTATCATGCAAAGAATAAATGAAGTTCTATAGCCTGTAGATTAGGTATGAACTTTACATAGTAATTCTCAGTATACTAATTAAAAATGAATGTTTGTTTAGATTTTGTTGCACTTTTCATTTAATTTTACTGCAAAGTAAACTGATTGAACTCTACATGAGAAAATATATCATTTTAATTTTTTGCTTCACATTTGTTTTCTTCCTTCAAAATCTCATAAGCCTTTTAATAATTTTCCCTATTTTTTTTCATTTTTTCTATCTGCAAATATTTTTTTCTCTCATAAAAAAGAAAAAACAATATTACTGCATTAATCCCATCAGCAATTTTATGACTAATGTTTCCTTCATTATTTCAAAGATGTGGGCCTGTGCCACATAAACAAACTATAAAGCCTGAACATACTTGAACAGAGTTGCCTGTTTAGAGAAAAAAACAAGCTGCACCACAGCATTAATCTCACACATATTTAATAACATACACTATCATCATACTACATAGTAATTTAGACATATGGGTAATGAGCAAGTGGCATAAGTAACTATACTTATAATTACTGAAGGCAAAGCAGACATTTTGGGTGTCATTTGGGACTAAGGGAAGTGTGAACTTAGTTTGAACAGAAATTTCAGTTGATATTTGATTATTAACTGACAGGAATCCATATAGGATTCTAAACTTTATGTTTGGGGCATATCCCTAGGATAGACGTCAGAGTTTTGCATTTAGGGCAAGACAGTTCTCCTCTCTCAGAGAAAACTGCCCTTTTCAAAGTGGAACAAAACTTGAAAAGGATGGTTCAGACATAAAACCAGGTAATAAAAGTAGGAAGAGAGGTGTAAGCTTGTGAAGACTGACTGGTCCTTGCAGTAACAAAAAAGAGGAGGGAGGCAGAGAAAGGGAATCTTGAGAAAGGTAAACATTGCCTTTTGTAGCTAAATCCTTCCCCATTTCTCCCTGACTTCTGGGGCTGATCTCAAAAGGCAAATAGACCCAGAAATGTAACCCTGAATATCTTCTCCAAGTAGCCTGAAATTTTACTAATTAGAAATTCTTAAACATTCAGAGTCACCTAACTTTTTTTCTTTTTCCTCCTAGTTTTATTGATATGTAATTGACACACAGCACTGTATACATTTAACAGCACTGTGTATGTTTAAGAGCATTATGTATGTTTATGGTGTGTAGCATAATGATTTGACTTATACACATCATAAAGTGTATCACAGAAAATCTGGTGAATATCTACCATCTCATACAGATACAAAATAAAAAGAAAAAAATTTTTTCCTTGTGATGAGAACTCTTAGGATTTACTCTCTTAACAACTTTCATATATAATATAGAGCAGTTTTATTATATTTATCATGTTGTACATTACTTCCCTAGTATGTATTTATCTTATAACTGGAAGTTTGTACATTTTGATCACCTTCATCTAAGGTGGTCACCTAACCTTCACACTGAGCCCACCAAATATGGATTTTGCGCAATTTATCTCATTTAATCCTAAACTTGTTTGCAAGATGAATATTATTATGTCAAATTCAAAGATGAGGATAAAAACCTGGGAAGGTATGAAATGCCTCCAGAGTCACACAGGCAACTTAGTCTCCTGATTACTTCTTGTCCAGTCTCCTTTTACTGCTTCCTACGAGGGACAGTGGACAAGAAAGGGAGGCTATATCAGCAGGACTGCTGGGGTGGGAAGGGTGGAGGGCATGAGTCACACTGCAAACATCTCAGCCTACTCTACTCTCGTGTCAATCTGGATCCCACATTTTGGTGGGATCACAGGGCATATAGGAAAAATGTCTTTCAACAGCCAAATTAAGAAATACTGACAGTTTTAGTAGGTGACACAGTCAAAATGCTTGTGAGTAGGGAAATGTCAAGATCAAAACAAGATCGATGGTTTATTTGCCTTCTTTGAATTTCCTTAGTTTAAACATATTTTTTCTAATATAAAAACTATGCTACTCTGTTAAATTGCATCATCAGTACATTTAACTTCCAAGAATTAAACTCCAGAAGCTCTGGAGAGAATGGAAAACATAAACAGAGTGGGTGCTGGCAGCCCTTTTCTCTCTAGGAGCTGATGCAATGGATTCATCAAACCTGAAGTAGAATGCAACTAGAGATTGTCACACTCAGTGAAGCCAGTCAGAAAGAGAAAGACAAACTCCATTTGATATCACTTACATGTGGAATCTAAAATATGACACAAATAAGCCTATCTGTGAAAAGAGAAACAGGGTCTTCCCTGGGGGCTCAGGTGGTAAAGAATCCACCTGCAATGCAGAAGACCTGGGTTTGATCCCTGGGTCAGGAAGATCCCCAGGAGAAGGGAATGGCAATCCACTCCAGTATTCTTGCCCAGGGAAATCCCATGGACAGAGGAGCCTGGCAGGAGTCACAAAAAGTTGGACACAACTGAGCAACTGAACAGGCATGCATGCAAGGTATAATCCTGTACAATAATATGTACATATTAATGATGTCCTACTTGTAAGTAGTCATAAAGTAAACGTTTCATGTGTTTCACCTTTTAGAGCACTTAAGAATATTAATGACGATTATAAACTGTAGGCTTTTCTAGTTTCATCATCTTAAGATGGAGTCCAGCAGTCACTCTGTTACAGTTCCTCTGTTAAATCTTGAATTTCTTCCTCCAGGATGATGGACACACCCATTCACCTGATACCCAAATGGCATCTACTTGATTGAAGAATCCTTAAATTCCATGGCATGTTATTTTCACAGGTTTTGCCATTATACATTAGGGGCAATTTTTCTAATTTTCAAGGATGAATTTTATGAGATTTTTGTGCTGACTGTAGTACCAAGCTCCCTAATTAAGATGAGATTTGTGAATTTCCAGATTAAGATGAGATTATTTTGATCTATAGTTAGTGGGAACCACTTTTTTTTTTTAAAGGAAACAGATCTCTAGGTTACTTGTTACTCAAGTGGGCCCTTCAGTCATGCAAATGTAGGTAGTTTGAGGCACTCCTGAACATTTTTTTCATCCTATCCGCCCCTCCCTGAGGCCCAGGTGCACAAAGCTGATATCTAGAGGGAAAGTAGATTATTTGCATAAAGTGGTTGGGAGCTCCCAGGAGGGAGGAGACAGAGGCTCCCTGCTGCTGAACCTCTCTGCTCAGAGTCCACTTTCTGGTGGACTAAGTGCTCGTCCCCCCACATCCCACCAAGGCAGGACTGGAAACCTAGGGTCTGGAGGAAGTCAATAATAACAGCAACAAATCTCCAGTTTCTTTGAGGAAGGTAATTTAGGTTGATGACTTGGGCTCTGACAAAATTCCAAGATTTTTCTTTTGGAGAAGTGTCAGCCTCATTCCCTAAGGCTGTTGGATTTCTCCATTTTGAAACCTATAGGAGGTAAGTGAGGAAAAAGGGCAATGATGAGCACAAGGTAAGTGGGAGGAGGACTGTTCTCCTTTGTGTGTGTGTCGGACTCTTTGTGACCCCATGGACTGTAGCCCACCAGGCTCCTCTGTCCATAGAATTTTCCATGCAAGAATACTGGAGTGGGTTGCCATTTCGTCTTCCTGAGGCTCTTCCCCACCCAGGGATCGAAGTCAAGTCTCCTCCGTCTCCTGCATTGCAGGCAGGTTCTTTACCCACTGCTGTGCCACCTGGGAAGGTTCTCCTTTTGATGAGTAATTTTGGGGTATGGGGGTTGGGTAAAGACCTAAGATAAAGAAAGAGAGAGGTCTTGGATTTCACATATGGGTGTTTTGAACAACTGCGACAGTTGGCAGTCTGAGTTTATGGAGTGTTTCATACTGCTTACACAGAAAACTCGTTTGTTCATTTACAGATATCGATTTCATTACTTCTGTATGCCAGGCAGTGATCTAGGCTCTGGGAACAATGCAGCCAACAAAACAAGCAAAAATTCTTGCCCTCAGGAAGCTTCCTGTCTGGGTTAGGGTTCAGGGGGTGGGGGGTGGGGAGAGGCAGAAAACCCTACAAAATAGTATCTTAGATGATGCTGAGACCTAAGGATAAAAATAAGGATAAAAATGGGGGGGGGGCGGTTATGTGTATAGATAGGTGGTTATTGTTGAGGGAGGCTTCACAGACGATGTAAATTTGACTAAGGATCTGAAAAGGAGGTGCATGGTTAGCCAGGGAGTGTTTCAGGCACAGAGAGAGTGATCCAGATAGCTGAGGAGGGACAGTGACTGGAGTCTTTGAGAAACAGGCTGGAGTGAGAGAAAGTGGGAGGTGAGTTCCTTGTGAGCTTTATAGACCATTTTAGGTCCACTGCAAGGCTTTTTAGCTTTTAATCTGAATGAGACTGGAAGGAAAATTTGAAAAACACAGACAAAACCAAAGAAGTGAATGAAACAGATGGATTTGACACGGAAAGCCAATGGCTTCTTTGATCATGCTGAAAGTGAAAGTCACTCAGTCGTGTCTGACTCTTTGTGACCCCATGGATTATACAGCCCAGAACACTGGAGTGGGTAGCCTTTCCCTTCTCCAGGGGATCTTCCCAACCCAGGGTTTAAACCCAGGTCTCCGGCATTGCAGGCAGATTCTTTACCAGCTGAGCCACAAAGGAAGCCCAAGAACACTGGAGTAGGTAGCCTATCCCTTCTCCAGCGGATTTTCCTGACCCAGGAATCAAACTGGGGTCTCCTGCACTGCAGGTGGATTCTTTACTGAGTTATCCGGGAAAGCCTGTGTCCCTGTTAAATCCTTCAATAGTTTCTTTTGCCAGCAGAATGAAGTCCTAGATGCTAATCTGGATCTTGCTTCTCCCTCTACTCTTATCTGCTTCTGATTTATCCTCACTCTGACTAAAAATGATCAGTTTCTCAAATTCCTACTCTCTACCACATTTTTTTTCTGTTACTTTTGTGTGAATCTTATCTTCTGCCCTCAAGTGTTCTCTCTTTGTTAGGGCTAATTCCTATATCCTTTAGATCTTAACTCTAATTCAGCCTGTGTACTGGCACAAAGTCCTGTGCTTAGAAAGTTAACTCCAAGAGACAGTGAAGGACAGGGAAGCCTGTGGTGCTGCAGTCCATGAGGTCACAAAGAGTAGGACGTAACTGAGAGACTGAACAACGATTAGTTTAATGCCCTTTTGTCACCAACCTGAAATGCTTAATAATTTTGAACAAGGGGTCCTGCTTTTTCACTTTGCACTGGGCCCTGTCTCCATATGTATATACCTGGTCCTGCTGATCCTCTACTATGCACCACTGCCTTGGTGCTGAGCATACAATGGAGTACCAGAAAAAGATGTCATCCCTACTTTTGCAGAGCTTTCAACTGGTAGAAGAGGTAGCCATTAATCAAACAATCAGAAAATAAACATAAAATTGTAACTGAGAAAAAAGCTACAGAGGAAGATATATGGAAATTTGGGTTAGTCAGAGAAGCCAGGAGGTTCCCCAAGGAAGTATTTAGCCGAGGCCTGTGTGTTCAATAACTCAATTGTGTCTGACTCTTTGTAGCCTCATGGACTGTAGCCTGCCACCCAGGCTCCTCTGTCCATGGAATCTTCCAGGCAAGAATACTGGGGCAGGTTGCCATTTCCTACTCTAGGAGATCTTCCCTGCCCAGGGATTGAACTCGCATCTCTTGGGTCTCCTGCATGGGCAGGCAGATTCTTTAGCAATGGTGCCACTAACCAAGTCCTGGAGGACAAGAAATGAATCAGACTTTCCATGGCTTCCCCCCTTCCCTACATTTGATTAGGTTCCTGTTCTGTCCCCTCTTTGTGCCCTGTACTTTTTCGACTTCTATTATTACTAATTATTTGTATGATAGCCAACTTTCTAGGAAGAATATAAGCTCACAAGATGTCTCATTTTTCACTGTATTCTCAGCACAGTTCAGTCGCTCAGTTGTGTCTGACTATGACCTCATGGACTGCAGCACGCCAGGCTTCTCTGTCCTTCACTACATCCCAGAGTTTGCTCAAATTCATGTCCATTGAGTTGATGATGCCATCGAATCATCTCCTTTTCCATCGCCCCCCTTTTCCTCATGCCATCAATCCTTCCCAGCATCAGGGTCTTTTCCAAGGAGTTGGCTCTTCGAGTTAGGTGGCCAAAGTATTGGAGCTTCAGCTTTAGCATCAGTCCTTCCAATGAATATTCCAGACTGATTTCCTTTTGGATGGACTGGTTTAATCTCCTTGCTATACAAGGGACTCTCAAGAGTCTTCTCCAACACCACAGTTCAAAAGTATTGATTCTTTGGCTCTCATCCTTTTTTATTGTCCAGCTTTCACATCTGTACCTGACTACTGGAAAGACAACAGCTTTGACTATATGACTGAGCAACTATCACTTGACTATATGGACCTTTGAAGGCAAAGTAATGTCTCTGCTTTTAAATACACTGTCTAGGTTTGTCATCACTTTTCTTCCAAGGAGCAAGCATCTTTTAATTTTATGGCTGCAGTCACTGTCCACAGTGATTTTGGAGCCCAAGAAAATAAAGCTTGTCACTATTTCCATTGTTTCCCCATCTATTTGCTATAACGTAATGAGACCTGATGCTATGATCTTCATTTTTTGAATGTTGAGTTTTAGGCCAATTTTTTCACTCTCTCACCTTCTTCAAGAGGCTCTTCAGTTCCTGTTTGCTTTCTGTCTTAAGGGTGGTATCATCTGCCTATCTGAGGTTCTTGATATTTCTCCCTGCAATCTTGACTTCAACTTGTGCTTCATTCAGCTCCGCATTTCACATGATATACTCTGCATCCGGCCTTGACTCCCTTTTCCAATTTGGAACCAGTCTGTTGTTCCATGTCCAGTTCTACTGTTGCTTCTTGTCCTGCATACAGGACTCTCAGGAGGCAGGTAAGTAAGGTGGTCTGGTATTTCCATCTCTTTAAGTATAGCTTTGACTATATGGACCCTGTTGGCAAAGTGATCTTTCTGCCTTTTTTTTTTTTTAATTTTTATTAGTTTTGCCATACAATGACATATCGCCATGGGTTTACATATGCTCCCCCTCCAGAACCCCCCTCCCTCCATCTTTCTGCTTTTTAATACATTGTCTAAGTTTGCAACAGCTTATCTTCCAAGGAGCAAGCAATGTTTTTGAATGAAAATTTTTAGCAATATTTTTAAACAAAAAAGTTTTTTTTTGGCTATAAGCTTTTTACGCATGAACTTCTTTTCATGTACAATTTAGTAGTCTGCATTTTAAAAAGAACTTAATTCTATGAGACATTTTCCATTTTCTAAAACAAATTTCATGAACTGGCTAAATCAGGGGCTTTGAAGAATTATCTGGAGGTTGGTGTTCTGAATGGATAAGAGAGGGAAAGATTGGAGGTAAAGAGATTAAGTTAAGAGACAATACATATAAACGAAGTGTTCATTTACTTATTCAGCTACATTTACTAAGGACTTCTTATAAATGTGCTAGTGAAATAGGCATTCACCAAACAATTATTTTATTCTATTTTCATTTTTTAAATGATAGGATCCACTCCTTGAACTTACAGTGTACTGAGTATCAGTGACAGGGCTAGAAAGGAAAAAAAAATCCTTCCCCTTTTCAGCTTCCTTCATAAATGTAGCAATGCTGTAATAGAGAGAACAGAAGCCTCCCATTAGCAGTGACCCAGAGAAATGTTTTGCAAGAATTCTGAAAGTTTGAAGTTCTAGTGGAATATTTTTCTTGTTTCACTGATAGATTTTTCTATTATTGTAACTTTCTCCTTTGAGTCATGCTTTTATCCTTTTTTGGTTCTTTTGACTACTGCTTTTTTAAAAAAATCAAAAGTAACTAAATACTAAGTAAAAAGGAATGGCTAATATGCTGCTATCTGAGAGATGGTCAGTGTTTTGTTTTTCTATTTTGGAAAACTTTGCAACTGGGTATCCTCCCTAACGTGAAGAAAACTCCAAAACGTTATTTCCTACTGCCTCAGGGCATACTATTCTTTTCTCTTTTAAAGGCATCCTTCAAAATACTCTTCTCCCAGTTGGAAAAGCTGGGAGTCAAGGTGTGGAGTTAGATAGGCAGCGAGTTGCCACACCCCTTGCCCTGCCTCAGTTATTATCCTTGTGTGGTGGAGCCAATCCTCCTAGTGAAGATTATCAAGGGAACAAAGAGAGGTTCCTTCCACCCTCATAGGTGTTCTCGTAAACACTAAATAAAAAGAAACAGAGGAAATGAATATTTAAAAAGATTAATATTTAAAAAGGTTAACTCTGAATGATACCTATAAGGTCAGTTGTTCAATAAGGAAAAGAAGGAGGGAGGGAGTGACAGGCCAGAGGTGGATCATCTTGGGTAGGTCACCTAAACTTCTTAGAAACTCTGCACTACTTAAAAAATTTGGACCAAGGATCTCTTAAGGTTCTTTCATCTCTAAAATTCTATGGTTCTAGGATGGAACAAGGGCCATTCTGTTGATTTCTAACTAGTTTCTGGGAGAGGAACTGACTGCCTTGATGGAGAATTATCAACGCCGAGGTGGGTGAACTTATTTACGGGGGTTTGGACCGTAGCGATGCTCTTGGAGAATTTCCATGAGGGCCTTTTCCTTGTATTTAACCTGGTTTTACAATTCTGATGCTTTGGGATGGCGGAGCGGGAAGAACCTATTCAGACTGGGATTGTTCACTTAAAGCATTTCCCCTTTCCTTATTATTAGATCTTGAAGAAAAAAAAACCCGCCAAGAAACAGGGGAAACTATGATTAAGGGATCTCGAAAGGCCTGTAAAATGCGCTTCCGCATTTTCATCTTTTCTTTGGCACTAGGACCTTTTTAAAAAATATATTCTGGGGGGAGTGGGCCCAAGAGTGAGGCTCAGAACAGTAGAGGGGGTGCTGGCGTGGGGCCGCTCGGGATCGGACTCCAGCCGGCCGCCTGGCGGGCTGGAAGCTACAAGGGCGCGGCCGCGGGCGGGCGGGCCCCGGGGAGGGGCTTTGCGGAGGCGCCGCGGCCCGAGCCGAGCGGGGCCGCCGGGGCTCGGCGCGCAGAGCGGCCGGGCGGGCGGTGGCGCTGCGGAGGCGGCGGCCGAGGCCGGCGGGCGCGGAGGAGGGGCCCGAGACTGGGGCGGCCGGCGGCAGCCGCCTCGGTGACGACTCCCGGCAGCGCGGCGACCGGAGGAGACCGAGCCGCGGGCCCCGCCGTCGCCGCCGCTCCGCGCTCCGTCTTCTCCTCCAGCCTCGGCGGGGGCGTCAGGGATGGGCCCCGACCGCCGCGGGCCCCGCGCGCCGCGCCGTCCGTAGGCCCCCAGCAGTCGGAGGTCGGCCGGCCGGCCTCTCCCCGCCCCTCACCCCAGCCGAGCCGTCCCCACCCCAAATCCCCGGGAAGGAAGATGAGGGAAACGGGCCCGGCGCTCAGCAGCCAGAGCAGCAGCAGCAGCAGCAGCAGCAGCAGCAGCAGCAGCAGCAGCAGCAGCAGCAGCAGCGGTCGGGGGAGGGTGTTCCGCCGTTTCCTCTCAGCCGCCAGGACAAGATGGCAGCGGCCGCGGAGAGGGGCTGAGCCCCGGCTGGGTGGTGCCGCCTGCTGAAGCGCCTGGCTCCGTCCCCGGCACGGCCCCGCACCCGCCCCGGACATGCTCAGGGCTGCGGCCGCCCGAAGAGGGGAGAGCGCAGGCCTCTAGGAAGGTAAGGGACTGGGGGAGAGGGGGCGCCCCGACCCCGGGGCGGGGGGCGGGGGAACGGCTCCACCGGCCGCTCCTCCTGGCCCTCCCGGGGCCCGGCGCCCCCCGAACGGTCCGCACCCGCCGCGCGCCCCGCGCCCGGAGCCGCGTCGCCCGTGCGCTCGTGCTCCGCGTGTCCTTCTGGCCCCCTCTGGCTGGCGGGTCCAGGCGTCGTCTCCCTCGAGGCCGAGGCGCCGCAGGCCCGAGCCCGCCGGACCGGGGGGGCCCGCGCGCGGTGCCTGCGCTCGGTGGCGCAGCCTCCGGGAAGCCGGGCCGGGCCGGGCCGGGCGGCCCCCGCCGCCGCCGCCCCCTGCCAGGGTTGCGCAACGGCCCTTCCCAGCAACCGAAGTTTTGTTTAGTCCCGCTGGGCCCGTCCCCTCCCCGCAGCCTGGGCCGTCGCCACGGAGACCTCTGGTCTCTCTCCGAGGGGCACACACGCCGACGCACGCGCGCGCGCCGCTGGAGCGCCGCGGCCCGGGGCTGCGTGCCCGGCTCTGCGGCCCAGTCCCCAGCGTCGCCGAGCGGCGGGCCCGGAGCGTGTCCACCCGGGGGACGCGAGTGCGTGTGCTCGTTGGGGAGGAGAAATGTGATCCGCCGCTCCGCGTCCCCCGCCGCGGCCGGAGGAAGGCGTGGCGGCCGCGCGGCCGGTCTGTTGCCGGCGTCTCTCGTTACGGTGGCGGCCGCCCGCTTCCCTTCGCGGCGCCGGGAGAACTCGCGGAGAGGCTTCGGAGGAGACGATGTCTGCTTTCCTGGCCGGAGGGGGACGGCGGTTTTAACATGGTAGGTAGTGGCTCTCGGCGAAGCCTGTTGTTTCCCAGTCTTATCTCGGCTTGAGGAATCGCGCGGAAGGGTGTGTGCCTAAATTACCCGGGACCTGTTACGGAGCAGTCACAACACGTTCAGCCCTGGAACCGCCTTTCCGCAACCTCTTGCTGCCCTGTTAGAATTTATTTTTCCACCTGTCGGTCGCTGCTTCTCATTAAAAGGAGCTTCTGTTAGCAACAGAGAAGTTTTTTTCCGATTATCGTCCAGTTTACAGGCATGGTTGATTCCATGGTCAGCTTTGATGTCTCTGGTCTAGGGCCAGATAAGTTAGCTTGGTAAAGCAGCCTGTGCCTCTGTTTAGTAGCTTGGTGGTTATTTTCTTTTTTCTATTTTAGGTATTTGCTTGTTAGCTGTAGCTTCTGAAGATGAAAGATTTATATTTAAACCGTTTCCGTTTATTTCTAAGTTTCAATTGCTGGGCGCTTTAAAATTTTAAGAGGGTCTCTTAATCAAATTTTTGATGAGAACTCTTAAGCAGGATCGGTGAGTTTTGTTACCCAACTAAAAACATTTTAATCGTGCATTCACAGTTTTTCAGAAGCTAGGCAAGCCTCACCATATGTTTGATAAGTCTAAATTCTGCTTATGCTTGCAAGTGCGGTGCTAATTTTATACAATGACCCATGATAAGATTTTGATAGGTCATGATTAAACTTAGGATATAAGTAAACAAAATAAGACTGACCCTTTTTATTTTCTTTAAAAAATAGTTTTTATAGTTTTGTTGGTTACCTCATGCCTTCATGCCACTTAAGAGTAGTTGAGATGTACCAACCAGGTAAAGTTCTGTACTTTTTCATCAACAAGCTGTTTCTTGGTGGATTATGGGTGTATTCGTGAAGTATAGAGTACTCTTATTTATGAAATACAATGGTTGAGGTTTATTTTTTTCACATTTTTGAAACGTTTTTAATTTGTGTAAAGGTAAAGATGTGCTGATATATTTGATATTTTGGATATCATTGTGTGCGGTTCTTTTTTGTATTTATGGGGAAAATTGAATAATTTAATTTGTACCTTAATTTTTTATACTATAGGGACTATATTTTAAAAGTTTTTGTGGAGAGCCTTAGCTTAAAACTATGTTTTAGAAAGATAAAATGAGCTTGAACTCTAGAACAGAGCCAGCCATTAAATGTTTCAGATTTATATTTGGACACTGCTGAGTATAGTAGCTAAACATACATATTAGGCAAGCAGATCATAACATGGTGAGCCAGTCTTAGTTTATTGTCATAATACCTTTTCCATTGAACTTGTCATTATCTTGCTTTAAACCAGTCATTGGCTTCTGGGCATGGAGTTTTAGAGTCACATAAAAGTGGATGATTTTTATGGAATAATTCTTCTTGTAAACATGCTTGAAAAGAAGCTTCAGATCATGCTATTTTAATTTTTTGGATGTTCTGTCATGGGTATCATAAAACAAGGTGCAAATTACAGAGGTGGCTTTCTGTAGCTAGTAAGGCGGGGCGCAGAAGTATTTGTTGAATGCAGATTATTGAAAGCCCCACCCCCTTTTTTTTCCTCGCAACTTAAAATAGCAGCAGCTGTCAAGTGAACTTTTTCATTGAGCTTTGTTTTAAATATTTGATATATCAACGCTGAGGGCATCTCTATGGAAGGGCAGATGAAGAAAATGTAAATTTTAGAGTGCTAAAATGCTGTTTCCCAATCCTGTTTCACATCCATTGAATGGAACACTTGTTTGAGTGTTAGTTTCCATTTGAATGTTAGAATGATTTATTCTGGTAACTTTCGAAGTTAATTTTTTTTAATATGATATGGTAGGTTAGAATTGCATCATTGGTGGTTAGTTAATTCAGAGTCTTTAAAAAAATATAGTTTCCGTTGTAACTTTACTTAGGTTTGAATTTGGAGATGAAAGTATCATGGTAATATTTAGATTTAAGGGTGTTTTAAGGACCTTTGAATTTTTCCACGTTTAAAGTATCTGTCCAGAATTATTCTTGCTTCTTAAATGTTAAAGGACATAAGATGCATGATTATATTGTTGGTATCAAAAGAAATCTTAATGTGAAATTTCTGTGTTTGCAGCTGTCCTAGTTTCCTGATGTCTGACGTTGAGACTTCCAATGTGATATGATTACTTTTGGTGACAAACCCTAGAACTTTGTAAAAATCAAGGAACCTATCAGTGTTATTTTATTTTAAAAGAGCCCCTCCCTGCTCCCTGGGTGCCTCTCCCCGCCCCCACCACTTGCTGAAAGCTTTGTGGTAGGTATAACCTTTTCTGTGTAATACGAATGTAAGTGTAAATAAGTTATTTGAAATGTCCTTTCTGATTCTGGATTCAGCTGCTTAAAAAATTTATATGCACACACACACGCATATATGTATAATATATATATATATTTTTTGTCTGATACGTTAAAGCATATACTGTAAGTTGAATATAGGGTTATAGATTTAAGTTTTAAATTAGTGGAGGATTTTAGGATTAGCCAAAGTTCACTCTCTCTAGTTGGACTGGTATAATTAAGAGTGATTTGGGGAAGAACAGTTTAATATTAGTGTGCGGCTTCTGTAGCTTTGTCGCAGCTGCCTTTTTTTTTTTTTTAATAATCTTAATCACTGTCAAGACAGAACAGATATTTGGAGGATGTATGTTACACATTTTACCCAAATATTTGTCGAATTAGACCTTGACCAATTTAGTGGATCAGGCTGTTCTCCACAGTTGCTACTTGGGCCATGTGTCACTGCACAAAGGCAACGTGTTGTCTCGATTCTGAAGCTTACCACTGAATGCTAGGGCGTTAGCGCTTCTGCCCTCACCACTCCTGTGGAAATTAAAAGAACTGGAAGAGTATTGGATATACTGTATTTTTAGGGTGGCATTTATAGTTTGTGGACAGTTAAGACATTAAGCTGATTTACTTTGTCTTTCATATTTAGTAGGTAATGGCAAGAAAGCTGTCTTTTTTTTCTTTGAAAGCTGTCTTTTTCTAATGCAAAAGTCTTTGAAATGAAACAAACAAAGATAATATTTTTTTTTACCTTAAGTGTATTTTATTTTGATACAAACAATTTGTGTAATTTTCTGAGTGAGCATTTTTCACTGCTAAGGGAGACTGAGTGGAAGGGAAGGTAGAGAGAGGGCAGATGTTTCAGAGAAAGGTGGGTTGTGGCGGGGGTGATGGTGAGGTGTGGGTTTCATTGGATTTGGGAGACATAAGAAATCTGTTTTAAATGTTCAAGTTGCTAGAAACCCGAGTTCTCTTAGTTGTAAAGTCAGTGAAATATTATGGTAGCTTGGAGGAAAGATCATGAATATGGCATTGGCACCTGCCAAATGATCATTCTTGTGAAATAATGTTTATCATCCTTGACCAGGTTTTAAATCCTCCCCAGCCCCCAATTCATTTTCCTTAAAGTATAATTTAGGGAAGATAAACTTTTTATACAGTTAAAAAAAAAGAACATGCTACAGGCCTATCTTGAAATTAGAGGTGTGACAAGAACAGAACATATTGCTATTATGATGAGTTTGATTTATGGGAATAATATTTTTAATTTTTGGAGATCCTTAAAAAAATAAAGCTGAAATTGCACTTAATACATGAATCTAGGTTTTTCAAAACACAGGCTTCTTTGTCACACAGTTCATTTTTACATTCTAAGAGGAACATCTCTTTTAAAGATTAGACTTCCAGATAGTTTTTGGTGTTGCGTTTTTTTTCTTGCTTTGTCTTTTTGTTTTGTTTTGTTTTTTTAAATGAAAAGGTGGTTACACCTAAAAGAAAGTAGAGGTTTGTGGAATAGGGAAAAATGGTACTTGGCTCCTCTGAACTGTACCTTTTCCTTGATCTTAGTGAAGTGAAGTCGCTCAGTCGTGTCCGATTCTGTGACCTCATGAACTGTAGTCTGCCAGTCTCCTCCATCCATTGGATTTTTCAGGCAAGAATACTGGAGTGGGTTGCCATTTTCTTCTCTAGAGGGAATCGAATCTGGGTCTCCTGCAATGTAGGCAGTCTCTTTACCCTCTGAGCCACCAGGGAAGTGAGGATCTAAATTGTGAAAAACTGATGATTTAGTATAACTCTTTGGTCACATTGAAAATAAGAGATTGCCAGGGGTGGTCAGATTTAGTTCTTTTTCGTGTAATTATTAATTCTGGAGTACCTTTTCTAATGGGAAAGAAATTGTTTTAAGTTGGATAGATACTGAAATATCAAATCAGCAGACTATGAGTCACTGTCTCCCTCCTTTAAAATTTTGTAATCATTTATTATAAATTATATTTGATTACATATGGATCCTAAATTGTCTTTAGGATTTGATAGAAAATATAAAGCTTGGCAGTATTTGACTAGCCAATTAATTCATTTTAGAAATTTTAAAAAGAATTTGATTTACTAAAAAAAATTAATACTAATTTCAAACCAACTTCTTCCTGTTGTATTGCATATTGTTCATAAATTAAACAAAATCTGTTACAGTTTTTGAAAAACAAGGTAAACTTTGCAGAAAATGACTTGTTTAAAAAATGTTTCCTCTCCTATAAAGCAATTATTTTAAAGGCATAAAATTTCATTACCGTATATATTTTCTGTGTGTTATCTGTTTAATAATACATCATGAGTCTTGTAGGTCTGGTAAACTATACTACTTTAGATAAATAATGCTCAGTCTTACACAGTTAATAAGTTAGATGGACTGGTAACATTGAAAATTGAACCTGACTTTCTAGAGACTTTTTTTAGAGTATAATACTTCTGAGGACTTTAAATCTGTAACTTATTGCAACTTTTTAATGAGATTAAATAGGGTACAGTGACATAAAACCACAATGAAAATTAGAGGTTATGTGCTAGATAGGCTATAGCTATGATGCTGTGTTTCACTACAATCTCAAAACAAAACATGTTTTGGGCCAGTTTCAGTGGAGACAGTACAGGTGTTTTTATAGTATATTAGTTATAGTTTTGTATTTTAAGTTAGACAAGAGTAGTATTTGGTTCAAAAGTATTGGGTTTTTAATCCAGTTAGTATGCTTTAAATATTTTATTGTAGCTGGATCATTGACTCTGACCACAAATAAATGAAATTTTATTATGATAGATAAAACAATGATAAATAAGTATATGAAAGTTATCTACTACATGTTTGAGTGCCCATTAACTGCAAATTACTGTCTATGGATGAAGAGTAAGACATGATAATCTGCTTTGAGGAAGTAGATTCTATGAATTTTATTTTTGTGATAATCTTTCCATCAAGCCTAGCCAGTTTAGTACTGTAATAGCCTTATATTGCTTAATAGAGATGTGTTGTGTTATTTAGTCACTAAGTCGTGTCCAACTATTTTGTGACCCGTGAACTGTAGCCTACCAGGTTTCTCTGTCTATGGGATTTTCCAGGCAAGAATACAGGAGTGGATTGTCATTTCCTTATCCAGGGAATCTTCCCAGCCTGGGTAGTAAACGTGTGTCTCCTGTATTGGCAGGGGAATTGTTTATCATTGAGCCACCAGGGGAGCGGTTTAGTAGTATAATTGCCTTTATTGCCGTATGGAGACATACATATGTTAATTTAAATGAAGGAGAGGGTTATTTCTCAAATATGGTTAATCTCCTTCTCTTATTCTCTAGTGTTTCCCTTTGGACTTGCCCCATTCTTGTATTGCCTGAGAAAGTCATTATTGGATCGCTTCTTCTAATTGTATTATTGCTTTCTCAGTTTGGAGTAGGGCTCTCCAGATTTCATTCTTAGGCCATCTATGGGAAGAAAACAGGTGAAAACTGGGTATAGATAGAATTTCATTTTAAGGTACTTAAAAAAATATTGGTATTTCTGGCTATAACTCATTTTGAGACCACTCTTCAGAAGGGATATTATTTGTGTACTTAATTTGTGTAAATCAAGTCTGTCTTATGTTGAGGTCCTTAAAACAGTCATGCAAAAGGCAAGTGTTATATTGTGTTTCTCCTGTTATAATTGTATATGATGAATTCTTAATGAATTTGACAATTTGGTAACATTTTGATATTTTATACATGTGTATTTAAAATGAAATTCTTTTTCTTTTTGGCCACACTGTACATCTTGCAGGGTCTTAGTTCCCTGACCAGGGATTGAACCCAGGCCCCAGCAGTGAAAGTTGTGAGTCCTAACCCCTGGACCACCAGGGAATTCCCTGAAATTGTATTCTGCATGGAAACCTACTCAGAGTGTTAGGGACTATAACCTAATTGGTTTCCTAATAGCTTTTGAGTAGAAAATAGTTGGAATGCTTGCCTTGTCAGTTGCCCTGAGCTTAGTGTGACAGAAGCATTTCTGGTGGTTACTCTGAAACTTGCAAAATCACTTTTACAACATCTCATATCTGAAGGTATATCTAGCTTGAAATTGTTTCCTATTAATCTGACTGGAAGGAAATGAAATACTTCAATTTATAACCTATTTTTATAAAATAACAATATATCCCTTTGTAGGGAAAAGGTTACATTAAAAACATATAAAATTGTGTCTAAACTGTTCTTTGGTCAGAGACCATGTCTCCTCAAGTGCCTGCTTAACATTGGGGAATCAAATATAATCATCATTGATAGTGTGATAATGAAGTTGCTCAGTCGTCTCTGACTCTTTGCGACCCCATCGACTGTAGCCTACCAGGCTCCTCTGTCCATGGGATTTTTCCAGGTGAGAGTACTGGAATGGGTTGCCATTTCCTTCTCCAATAAAAGTAGTCATAAATCATAAAAGTAGTCAAATGCTGGCATACTTTGTTGAGTAGCTTGACTGGTACCTGACCAAGCAATTGTGAATGTCTCAAAGACCCATTTGACTTCTCAAAACACTCCTTTTCCCCTCACCTCAATTCTAGCAAATGAGTCTGTTTCTTAGGGAGAGGTCAGTAGAGTCAACTTCCTCTAGATTTCCAACCCTTTACTTCCGGGTATAGCTCCTACCATTACCCATTTTGTGTTTTCACTCCTCTCAAGACTCTCTTTCCCTCCAAGACTACTCCGTATTCTCTTTTATGGATTTCATCCTGAAATGCTTTTCAGCATCTTGAATCTATCCAGTAACCTCAGTTTCCCTCTTTTTCTTGACCCCTTTTCTTCAGCCTTGAACGGGCATCTTTTAATTGTGCCTCCGCAGGTCTGCGGAGCTATCTTCCCTGCTCTGTTTCTTCCACATTTCGTAATGTGTACTCTAGCCTCTACTTGACAACGTAGCTCTCTGTCCATGCCAGTCTAGTGAAGTTACTCCCGCTAAGCTCTCCAGTAGTTTTCTTTTATTCATGGTCTGTGTATTCCTCTAGATGATTGCATCCCATCACTATTCAGTTCTGAGCTTCTAGCTCATCTTATGAACTGTCTCCTGAACTCCCTATTTTTCCTGTACAGGTAGCTCAAACTCAATTGTTAATCTTACTTCCAAATTTGTTCCTTTTTCTCCATTTCCTCTTTGGTATTCTTACTCATTTTTTATTGTTGTTTTAATGTTTGAAACTTTCGAGTCTTAAACTATTTTTTTTTCTGATGAGTGCATTAAAAAAAAATACTAAAAACAAGACAAAGAGCCACAACTGTGCTTTGCAAAACAAAATCTTTCAGTTTTTACCAAGTCTCCTTTTTGGAAACCCATATTAAGAAAATAAAGTATGTATAAAAACTATATGAAAATATTATTTACAACTTTATAAATGTGAAAAAACTGGGAAAAAAGCAGCCTAGCAACTTATGATATGCATATGTGGTAGAATATTATGCTGCTGTTTAAAATAAGAGTAAAGATATCCTGTAAGAGAACAAATTGACATCAGGTTATACGTGTATTATGATTATAAGCATGTAATAAAACATACATTAGAATGACTGAAGGAAATGGTTTTGTGCAAAATGTTAAATTTCACAGATTAGTCCACTCATTCTAGCCATCTGATTTCAAGTAACAGTAAGGCTTAGTGATAATTTTTACTCTTTGAATTTGTAAGACTTGTATGAATAAATAACATTTTAAGTCATAATGTTGTAATATGACTGTTTTGGCATATTCATCATGTATAGTTAATACGTAATCATTAGTTTTACGTCTGAGATTCTATCTAGCCTCTTATGCAATTGCCTGAAAAATGGCATGAGGTCAGTTTTGGCCAATAAGAAATTTTTAGTTATTATCTGGAGGATAAATTTCTCATCAGTAAGCTATAACTCCTTTGTGTCCATTTTCAAATGATTTAGTGTGTTTTTGTTTTATGCCATGGAGTCAGTAGCTAGCCTTAATTTTGAACTTAAAAATTAGGGAGCTTTCTCGGTGGCTCAGTGGTAAAGAATCCGTGCACCAATACAGGAGACTCAAGTTGGATCCCTGATCCAGGAAGATCCCACATGCAGCAGAGCAGCTCGGCCCCTTGGCCACAACTATTGAGCCTTTGCTCTAGAGCTTGGGAAACGCAACTTTGAGCCCACGTGCTGCAACCATGGAAGCCAGCTTTCCTCAAGCCTGTACTCCACAACAAAAGCCACTGCAGTAAGAAGCCTGCCCAGTGCAAACGAGAGTAGCCCATGCTAGCTTCAGCACAGTCAAAAATAAATAAAATAAAATAAATTATTTAGAATAAAATGTGTTAGATATTACAGGCAACTTCAATATGAATTGCTTTCTTTTTTAAAAAATGTATTTTATTGAAGTATAGTTGATTAACTGTTAATTTCTGATGTATAGCAAAATGATTTGTTTATACATATATACACATATATCATTTTTTCATATTTCCATTATGATTTATTATAGGATACTGAATATACTGTATACCTTGTGGTATATAGTAGGACCTTTCTGTTTCCCAATTCTGTGTATAATAGTTTGCACTACAGTCCGCACTCTCAATTCATTGCCCCTGCTCCCTTAACAACCACAAGTCTATTACATTTGTGAGTCTGTTTCTTTGAATTAAACTTTCTTAATCATATTTTTATCTTTTCATTTGTTGGTGTTGTTAAGAAAACTCTTTAGCCAGATAAATCTTGAGTTTTTCTTATCATTATAATTCTGATACATATAATTATATGGTATCCTATATGACAGTGTGGCTTTTTACACTGATATGACACATTTTTTTCAGTGTTTCTTTGAGCTTGTTGTGGAAGGAAGAAATGTTTATGTGACCCTTACTAAATGGATATAAATCTGCAGTTTTAGTTCACAGCTTATTACATGCAACCCAACAATGTGTCACTTTAAGAAGTTAATGATTAGAGGTAGTCAGAGCCAAACAGAAGCAGTTGTAATAGTTTCTAAGAATTCAGCAGTCCTCTAAGAGTACTTTTGAGAAGCTGATTGTTTTTCCTCTTTAGGGCTTTATGAATTGCTTTGTTCTTTAGTGTTTTTCTGGCTTTCTTAAGGATATCCATTGTAAATTTCTGCCCTATTGTCTTCCTCAAATTTGTCATGAGAATAAGAGTGAGATCTTGGTTTTTCTTAATATAGCCTCATTCCTGTTCCTTCTATTGTTTCTCACTTGATACCATAGAGATTCCTGAAGCGCAGCATTTCCTGATGCCATTGTGAAAGATCATCTTCACAAGATGTATATGACATTTAAAATTTGAAAGTAAAGTTTCTTTACTTAGAAAGGTTTTTGAAGGTACCTCACTAAATTCCTCAAAAAGGACTTTTCTATAAAATGGTGTTTCTGGCAACCAGCCATGAAGAGAGAGGACATAATTGTAGGGAGAAAAAAAACTATGAATTTAGCAGTGTAGGTCACTCAGGAATATACAGGGTCTTAACATAATTTGGAAAGAACAAGGAATTGACATTTTTGTTCCAGTTTATTTTTTCGAGCCCTAAAAATGTCTTTCATAAAGATTTTTCAAAACTAAAAGTACTAAAATCAAGCTTATGCAACTGTAAATATTTGTCTTTTCAGCTCTTAGAAATGCAGAACTGTTGTTAGTATGTGCATGGTGATGGGCAGCTACTGTTCTCACTTCACACTAGTTTTTAGACTTTCAACTCTTGAAGTATATATAACTCTTGAGTGATAGTACTCTTAGTTATGAATAAAGAACACTGTATAGAAGGAGAATCTTAAAATTGTTTATTTATCATAGCCCATAATTGAGAAAATTTTTGTAGAACTTGACCTTTAATTCTATAAGTATTCATTTAGAATTTTGAACTCTTATCTCTTAGAAAAATCTTAACTTGTCAGCAGCATTTTTTTTCTTTATATTGCTTGATCAGCACTGGATGTTTGATCAGGTTATTAATCTATGATTCAGCTTCCTGTGAATTGTTTCAGAGGTGTTCTGGTTAGGAGATATTCATGCTTTAACAGTTGGTTACACGGATTTTTGTTTTAATAAGAAATAAAAGCTTTGTAGTGATTCTTTTGGGAAAGACTTGCCTACAAAGTAGAAGACAATTCATTTGGTTTTCTAGAAGGGAGTTATTCATAACCTAAAAATCTAAGGCTGTTTAATTTTTCTAATAATCCATTGGTAGGTACTGGCATTGGTAGATATTGTGTGATGAATTTAAGGAAATTTTCTTTTGTACTTGTTTTATAAACTAGATTTGAATTATGAATCTTAAAGTTTATTTCAGTCAAAAGAGTGCTTCAGAGGAAACTTCATTTTTAGTCATCTTTTCTGTCAATATTTCCATTTCTGAGTTGATTTTTACATAGCTTTAGAAAAATCTAGAGGATTATATGCTTTAGAAAATGTAGTTCTTAAATACTGTTTTTCATTAACTCTCTTCTAGCCTTTCTAAAGACTTACATTGGCAGGGTGAATTCTAGCAGCTTTGAAATGTCCAACGGATCACTTTCTGTTCCAAAAGTTGGAATGTTTTGCTAAGTCAGATGAAGCTTGTTATTTAACATGCTGATTTGTGTTATAGTCAACACATTCCCTAGATGCTTTGTTCACAATACTGCTGGAAAATACCCAAGACTTTAGTGTTTTCAAATAAATGTTTTGTGGGTACCTGAGACAGCAGGTTTATTTTATGAAGCTTTACAATTTGGGGTGGTTCATGTATATGAGGTTTCTTACATGAAATATTTCAGTGTCAGTAATTTCCTGAATATAATAATGGATACAGTGACCTGTTTAATAATATAGATATTAAAAATGGCCAGTGAAGAGTTAAACTTACTATTCACACGAAAAACTTATTTTCTGGCATACCCTGTCTTTTATTTCTAAGACTTGCTGCTTTATTTTTTTTTTTATAAATATGTACTTTAAACAAAGTAATTGAAAAATAAAAGCACGACTAGATGCTACTTTTTATTGACTACATATTGCCAGTCATATAGTTTCATTTTCTAATTCCTGTTGTAGAACCTTGTTTAGACTATTACTGAGGTTCTCTGTCTTTGAAGAATAAGAAGACCCTTTTATTGTCAATTTATTGGACCACGTAGTGAAATACTAGTTTTAGTCTCTGTTGATTGAAGAAATTACATAATGACCCAAAGCCCCAAAAACAAGTATGAATCAAGTAATAAATTTTAATGAAAAGTTTTCCTTCACTGCTTATGAATACTTTCTTACTAATGGGGGCCCAGGATCCCTGGGACTTGCTCTGTGCCTAACAATTCTAAATTTAGGTGACCTAGGCCATACCTAAGATATTCAGCGGTTCATTCTCAAATGAGTAACGCTTGAAGAACAGCCTTGTGCAAGAAAAACATTATCACTTGACAAAATTCAGACCTACAGAAAATTTGCAAGAATAGTACAAAGAATTCCTGTGTATTTTTCACCTGGATTCTTCAAATGTTAACACTTTTACCCCGTTTGCATTTAACTCTTCTCTATATTTGTGTTTTTTTTTTCCTGAACTTTTTGAGAGTACATTGCTGACTTGATGTCCCTATACCCCTAATTTCTTTTCCATAAAAGCAAAGGCTATTTTGTTTTATGTATATGTTTCTGTAATCTGTAAAGTTTCTCAATCTTTGTGTTGTTTCCTGATATTGACATTTTGAAGAATACTGCTAGTTGTTTTGTAGAATGGCGTCAACTTGGATGTTTGTTTTCTTGTGCTTAGAAGCAGCACAGTGAAATATATTCCTCTCAATACATCATACCAGGAGTCATGTGATGGCGATATATCCCATTACTAGAGATTTTAACATTGATCACCTGGTTAACGTGACATCTGCCCGTTTTTTTTTATTAATATGTGTCTTGTGGGAATGTACTTTGAAAATGTATAATTGTCAAGAAATGTGAAAGGTCTTGCAAACTAACAGATTAGGAATGGCTGCTGCAGAAGACTCTGAGGTAAGAGATAAAGGACTTTCTTATTTCTTACTGAGCAATAGTAGTGGTCAGAGGGTCAGTATTTGGCTCAGTTCCCACAGGGTGATGCAAACAGCGCCAGGTGACTCACGCACAAGGGGAGGGGTTGCACTGCGGAGAGGCACCCCAGGTTTGGAAAACTCCAGTCTTTTGTAAGGGGCAGCGAATCTGCCTGACATGTGCCCAGGAGGGAGTCATTACGTTTGTTATCCTGGGCATGAAACAACCTGCCCTTTGCTCAGGAAGACGCTGTCTCTATCTTCCAAGGCTGTTCAGTATACAAATATCCTTGAGAAAGGACTCCCAAAACAAAGGCATTCAGTGTCCCTGCTTGCAAGACACGGAGAAGCAGAGAGATCCATGGTGAATTGTCTCCCAACAATAATATCCTGTTATTCTTGAAAGTTTCACTATTTAAAAAAATGTTTTTTTATTGGAGTATAGTTGATTTACAACATTGTGTTAGTTTTAGGTATACAGCAAAGTGATTCGGTTATACATATATTCATTCTTTTTGTTACCCAATAGTTTTTGCACCCATTCATAATTCTTGTTTGAATCAGTTATTATGGTTGTTGCCAAGTAGTTAATTTTTAATTCCATCATTCCTTTACATTTATTGCTTTTCCCTCTTTCCTAACTAATTATCCCATGTCCTTACTCCAGGGGATAGCTTCCTAAGTAAACTACTCGAATGAATGCAGGCCTTTTTGTAAGAATCTGCATTTAATTGGGCTCAGTCACAAGGTACCTCAAACTCAGCATATCTAAAATTGAGTTCAATTTTTCCTCTCTCATTTCTCCTTTCAAAGAATTTTTTTGTTCACATTTGGTTATCATTTTTTCAAGTCAGAAGCATGACTGTGAAACTTCCTTCCTTCATTCCTCACCAAGTTCTGTGGCCCTCCCTGTCTCCTAGTTACCTATCACTATTGGTGATCAGTACTCTTTTCATTCCATTACTTCTGCCTTTGCTCAGACTCTGATCAGCTATTGTCTGGATTACTAGGGTAGTCTTTCAACTATTATTTCCATTATTGCCTCTTTCCAGTTTATTGTTCACAAATTTTCCTGAGTTATTGTTCTAAAATACAAATGATAAAAAATGCAAATATTATTATATTGATTTCCTAATTAAAACATTTCAGAGACACCTCATCACCCATAGCTTCTTAGTATGAAAGATGAAGTTCTTTGTGATCTTTCTTTTTAAAGTTATCTTTCTTCTTCTCAAGAGAATCTTTTTTTCCAGCTGCCCCTGGCAGCAAGTATGTTCTAGAGCAGAAGCTGGCAAATTTTCTTAAAGAGCTTGATGGGAAATACTTTAGGCTTTGCAAGTGGCATATGATTCCTGTTGCGTGCATTTTTTCTTTTTTAAACCTTTAAAAATATAAAAGGCGTTCTTAGCTTGTGGGCCATACAAAAATAGTCTGGGTTGAATTTGGCTAACTGTAATTTATAGGCCCCTATTCTAGCCACACAAAGCCAATTTTTCATTAGTGTCATGTTTTTCATTAGTCTCTTCTCATATGTCCTGTTGGTTTGTGCTATTGGAATATCCCTCCTAAGTAGCAGACTTCTTTCCATCATCCTTCAAAATTTAGTGTGGAGGTTCCTTAAAAAGCTGCAAATAGACCTGCCATATGACCCAGCAATCCCACTGCTGGGCATATACACCGAGGAAACCAGAATTGAAAGAGCCACGTGTACCCCAATGTTCATCGCTGCATTGTTTACAATAGCCAGGACATGGAAGCAACCTAGATGCCCATCAACTGACGAATGGATAAGAAAGCTGTGGTACATATACACAATGGAATATTACTCAGCATTAAAAAAAAATTCATTTGAAGCAATTCTACTCAGATGGACAAAACTGGAGCCCATTATCCAGAGTGAAGTAAGCCAGAAGCAAAAACAACAATATAGTATATTAACGCATATATATGGAATTTAGAAAGACGGTAACGAGAACCCAACATACGAGACAGCAAAAGGAACGCAGATGTATAGAATAGACTCGTGGACTTTGTGGATGAGTGTAAGGGTGGGATGATATGGGAGAAGGGCATTGAAGCATGTTAATTTTCATATGTCTAGTCAATCGCCAGCCCAGGACTGATGCTTGGGGCTGGTGCAGCGAGATTTCCCGGGGGGGGGGGGGGGGGGGGGAA
>ML663010.1:8082989-8104440 GCA_007570785.1 Antilocapra americana
GGGGGGGGAGGGAAGAGGGAGGGGGGTTCCGGAGGGGAAGCATATGTAAACCCATGGTGATATCATGACAATGTATGGCAAAAACAATTAAAAAAAAATAATAAATAAAAAAATTAAAAAAAAAAACAAAATATCCAAACTGAAGATAGGCCAGGCTAGAGATCTTATAAGTAATAAGTCAATAAAATTTCAGACTGTGAAAGCTGGAAAGGTTTTCAGCATCACCTAGTCCACTGACTTTCAGATGGTGTCTCCATGAATCTTAGAGTTGTGTAGAGAAACCTTAGGGGCAAAGAGGAGACTAAATGACTGTGGATCTAGATCCTACCTCTTCTTTAATCAAAATATCTCCTCTTCTGTTTTTCTTTTGAATAAAGGAATATTTCTTTCTCCAAAAAAAAAAAAAAAATTTAGCTCAGGTTAACTTAGTGAATCCTGTGTTCTTTCAGGCATATGTTAATCATCCTCCTTTTTTCGCTACCTGTCTGCATCATATATCCTTGTTACTGCCCTCATTAGTAACGTAGTTATATGTACACATGTGTTTGCCTTTTCCTAGAACGAACTCATTGATGAAAAAACATACTTCGTTGCTAAATCTTCCTCCCCCTAAATATTTTTACTTGATTTGAATTGAAAGAAGAACTTAAAAAACTGAAAGAATGGGATGAAATAGTGTATGGCTGACTGAGTAAGCTAATAAAATATATCTAAAATGGTTATATTTTTCTAGCTCTTAAAATTAAAGAGGATATCCTCTTCTCTGGTACATTTTTTCCTTCTATATTTAAAAATTAATGTAAATTTAGGCTATTAAAGTATAGAGAGTAAAAGAACCAGTTCCTTTACAGCTGCCACCCTGGGTACAAAATAGTTCCTGTAGTTGAAGTCTCTCCTTTTCCCTTTCTTCTTGGCATGTTTATAATTTCTGTGCGTGATTTTATACTTTTACCACATACTTAATGTATCTAAAAACACAATATAGGTTTGTTTGCTATTGACTTTAAGAAAATAATACATGTTCTTCTGCAGCTTGTTTCTTGTTCTACATTATTCTGAGATTTATCCATGTTGATATGTGTAATTTACATTAATTCACTTTGCTGCGTGTCTTTAATTCTAACATGCACAATTTTCCCCACGTTTTAACATCTTTGAACTTGTGGTAATATCTTAATTAGTGTCTTAACCTTACAATTGTTTTCTTTTTGCAGTACAGAAATATATGATGATTGTGCTATAAGCCACAGTTGTGTGTTGTATGAAAAAGTCAAAACAACTATATCCATTCCTTTTCTGACAGTTAGGTTGCTTCAAAATTTTGTTCCTGTGCAGCAGTGAACATTATTTTACCTGTTTTTTGTTTTATTTTTTGATAACTGCTTTTACCTTCTTCTTTTGTATTGTTTTTTAAAACACCAGGAGTATTTTGTATTGGGGTATAGCCAGTTAACACTGTTGTGATAGTTTCAGGTGAATAGTGAAGGGTCTCAGCCATACATAGTCATGTATCCATTCTCTCCCAGACCCCCTTCCCATCCAGGCTGGCACATAACATTGAGCCCAGTCCCATGTGCGAAACAGTAGGTCTTTGTTGGTTATCCACTTTAAATATAGCGGTGTGTACATGACCTTCCCAAAGTCCTTAACTGTCCCTTCCCCCTGGCAGCCAAGAGTTAGTTTTCTGTGAGTTTCTTTCTATTTTTTATAAGTAAGTTCATTTCTATCATTTCTTTTTAGATTCCACATATAAGGGATGAGATGTGATATTTTTCCTTCTTTGTATGACTTACTTCACTCAGTATGACACTGTCTGGATCCATCTATGTTGCTGCAAATGGCCTTATTTCATTCTTTGTCAATGACTGAGTAGTATTCTGTTGTGTGTGGATGTGTGTGTGTGTGTGTGTGTGTGTGTGTGTGTGTGTGTGTGTATACACCACGTCTTCTCTGTCCGTTCCTGTGTATGGACATTTAGGTTGTTTCCGTGTCTTGGCCATTGTAAACAGTGCTGCAGTGAACACCGGGGTGCGTGTATCTTTTTGGGCCATGTTTTTCTCTGGATATATGTGAATTAATTAATCTATGAGAGTTTTTTAGACATTAAAAAGCTCTCATAGATTATTAACTAATTTATCATTTGAAATATATGTTGACAATTAAGTCAGTTAACAGGAATTCAAACTTCAGCCCAAATAATACAGTGTTTGGAAAAGGTTTTCATTTGTGGTATCATCATCATTATTTCAGGGGGTGATGTTTTAGAAAATTTATAAATAAACTAATATTGATTTTAAAGTTATAAGCTATTCCAAGATAAAATGGTTAAAGTGGCATTGCAGTAATAAATAGTTGTGCAGTTCATAACTTTTTTCACTCTTAAGTAGTGTGATACTTGTTTTTAGCATTCTTCTCTATGTTTGATACCTTGTCCTTCAGCTTTAAAGCTCTTAAGAAGAATGTCCTTTTATTGCTCAATAAAGTGTTGACAGATTCTCAGTTGAAATGGAAATGAAGTTCTGATATTGAATGCATGATGTTCAGTTACAAATATCGTAAAAATGATTCTGAATGAAAGTTTATTGATGTCTTAATATTCTTTATGCCCCCAAAATACTCAAGTACCTGAAAATATTTTAAAAATGGGAAAAAAATGGAAACCTTTTCTAAGTATAGTCATGAAAACAAAATCTTTTAAGTCTGTGGATAAACCAAACTGGAACGATTTATTATTTACATGAAACTTGATTAGAGACAGTATTGTTACCTTGAAGACTTCTGTCTCCTTTGATCTCTTTGTCAGACCTGGATATGGATGATGGTGATGGTTGCACAATAGTGGGAATAACTTTAATGCCACTGAGCTGTACACTTAAAAATGGTAAATTTTATGTATTTATATTTTACCACTGTTTAAGGAAAAAAATTAAAAAATAAAGTTTGAACAAGTAGAAGAAAGTTGAGTAAGGAGAATGCAAGGCATTATTATCTTTATTAAATATATTTTTGATATCACAGGATATTTTAAATAAGAACCTGATTACATAGTACCATGTTGAAGTTTGGCAGAAAATGACCCAGAATTTTCATATTGGCTCTGTGGGTAAAGAATCTGCCTGCCATGCAGGAGACTCAGGAGATGTGGGTTCGATTCCTGGATCAGGAGGATCCCTTGGAGGAGGACATGGCAACCCACTCCAGTATTGTTGCCCGGAGAATCCCGTGGACAGAAGAACCTAAGGGGTACAGTCCATTGAATTGTGAAGTGTCAGACATGACTGAAGTGACATGACCATGCAAGATAGTCAAAGTATTTCTATCTCTGCTTCCTCTCTCCCTTTTCAGAAGGTCTGATATTGTATAAGAATATTATTATTATGTTATAATGTATTATTATAAGAAAAAGAAACCATCTCTTTATGGTTAGTGGTGGTTTGATGATCAACATTGGTTACATTGCTGTTTTGGTAATTGTAAAAGGATGTGAAGAATTTAGATAGATATCAGATGAGTCTTAAAATTTTTTTTTTAGAGGAATGGGAAAATAAGGGCAATTAAAGTACCTGAGATTATTAAACCTGAGGAATGGAAGCATAATGGTTGCTCTATCAGGAGGCTTGACTGTCCTCAGAGTGACTGTACAGGTAACTCCAGCTTTCAAAAGGGTAATATTTCAAAACTTCATTTCTTAGTCAGATGGTAAGAATAAATGACACAGTTATGAAATACAGCTGCAGAGGTGTAACAATATGTATCGCAATGAAAAATAAAAGGAAATATATATCAGTGAACTAAATCAGTGTTTGGAACTTAAGCAGCTTCTGGGAGTACTGACTATACTCAGTAAGATTCATGAACACCAAGGATGAGAGACACCCCTCAGGTTATGAGTTAATATGATGGTGGGTGGGAGAAGGAAAAGACTTAATATCTGTTGTAGAGAGTCACAGTAGTCAGTTTGATTAGTAATTTAGAGTTCCTATCTTGTGGTCTATTATAACAGCTATCTCTAGCATTACCCCCTGTCCTTTTCTTATGTGCTGTGTAAATTATGTGACATTTCTACCTTATGTTTTAGAAAGAATTTTCTAAAATTCTTTTTGAGATTGGTACCCCAGAGCACAGTGTTTGGTGAGAGGTAATTATTTTTTCTAAGCTTCTTTTAGTTGGCCCTTGGATTAAGCTGATTGTCTTCTGCCTTGGCATGTTGGAAAAGAAAAAGTAGAGACAGCTGGATTCAGAAATTGCATTAATTTCTTTAATATCTCCAGGTAAATTATCTGGCTCTCAGCTGTTGTCTATGTTCAGTTCAGTTTAGTTGCTCAGTCACGTCCAACTCTTTGTGACCCCATGGATTGCAGCTCGCCAGGCTTTCCTGCTTCCTTGTCCATCACCGGCTCCCAGAGCTTGCTCAAACTCATGTCTATCAAGTCGGTGATGCCATCCAACCATCTCATCCTCTGTCGTCCCCTTCTCCTCCTGCCTTCAGTCTTTCCCAACGTCAGGGTCTTTTCCACTGAGTCAGTTCTTCGCATCAGGTGGCCAAAGTATTAGAGTTTCAGCTTCATCAACAGTCCTTCCAATGAGTATTCAGGACTGATTTCTTTTAGGGTTGACTGGGTTGATCTCCTTGCAGTCCAAGGGACTCTCAAGAGACTTCTCCAACACCATAATTCAAAAGCATCAATTCTTCGGCGCTCAGCTTTCTTTATAGTCCACCTCTCACGTCCATAGATGACTACTAGACAAATCACAACTTTGACTAGATGGATCTTTGTTGGCAAAGTAATGTCTCTGCTTTTTAATATACTGTTTAGGTTTGTCATAGCTTTTCTTCCAAGGAGCAAGCATCTTTTAATTTCATGGCTGCAGTCACCATCTGCAGTGATTTTGGAGCCCCCCAAAATAAAGTCTGTCACTGTTTCTATTGTTTCCCCATCTATTTGCCATGAAGTGATGGGACTGGATACCATGATCTTAGTTTTCTGAATGTTGAGTTTTAAGCCAATTTTTTTCACTCTCCTCTTTCACGTTCATCAAGAGGCTCTTTGGCTCTTCTTGGCTTTGTTCATCTCACATGCTAGCAAAGTAATGCTCAAAATTCTCCAAGCCAGGCTTGAACAGTATGTGAACTGTGAAATTCCAGATGTTCAAGCTGGATTTAGAAAAGCCAGAGAAACCAGAGATCAAATTGCCAGCATCCGGTTGGATCATCGAAAAAGCAAGAGAGTTCCAGAAAAACATCTACTTCTGCTTTATTGACTATGCCAAAGCCTTTGACTGTGTGGATCACAACAAACTGTGGAAAATTCTTAAAGAGATGGGAATACCAGACCACCTGACCTGCCTCCTGAGAAATCTGTATGCAAGTCAAGAAGCAACAGTTAGAACTGGACATAGAACAACGGACTGGTTCAAAATTGGGAAAGGAGTCGTCAAGGCTGTATATTGTCACCCTGCTTATTTAACTTATATGCAGAGTACATCATGAGAAATGCTGGGCTGGATAAAGCAGAAGCTGGCATCAAGATTGCTGGGAGAAATATCAAAAACCTCAGATAGGCAGATGATACCACCCTTATGGCAGAAAGTTGTCCATGTAACACCTTGGTTCGACATGGCATGGATTGGCCTAGGAGGGTATACCTTTTATTCTCTAGAACTTCAAGCTGATGTTTCAGACTTGAGGGCCCTGAATTGGTCAGACCTGATTTTGCCTGGGGTTTTGTACAGATGGGATCATTGATTCTCAGGCGGTAGTGTGAATCTAAATGGCCTTGGGGACTTGTACACATACAGGTGCTTGAACCTCATTGCAGACTTACTGGACCAGAATCCTTCTGGAATTTTAAACATATTTTTACTGAACTTTGTATTAAGGAAAAATGTAAGCATTCAGAAGGAGACAGGATAGTATGATGAACCCCTTTTTATTTAACAGTGAAGCTCCTGTGATAATTTATGGCTAATCTCATTTTTTCCTATATCTCCATCCACTTTCTCTTCTCTATTAATTTTGAAGCATATCCCAGATATATTATTTCATGTTGAAATTTTTCATGTATATGTTTTATTAGGTTCCCAGATGATTAAAAAACTTTTTTGAAGAGTTAATACATGTACATAGTAAAAGCTAAGGTGGTTAAAAGAACATACAAGGGAAATCTTTCTCATTGCCCCCGCTATTCTTACTATTCTCTAAGGCAAAGCAGCCTATAACTTATGTATGTACAGATACTAATATATGTGTAAAAATATAGATATATAATTCCCCCTTTAATTAAACACATATGGTAATATCTATTGCAAAGTACACATTTTCCTAAATTTTGCCTTTTTCATATTATAATATTGGGAATCCGGTTGTAGCAGATTAAATAGGTTGTTTTCATTTTTTAAAAAGATTTTAGTTGGTCTGTGTATGAAAGTGTATCTAAGTCATGCCTTTTGAATGGATGTTTAGGTTGTTTCCAGTGTTGTCTCTTTGCACATAGTGCTCCATGAATACCTTGTACCATATCTGAATTGTCTGATTCTTGATCAGAGAACATGCATGCATGTGTGCTAAGTCACTTAAGTTGTGTCGGACTCTTTGTGACCCAGTGGACTGTAGCCCACCAGGCTCCTCTGTCCATGGGATTATCCAGGCCCACTAGTTCCATTTTAAAAATTATTTTCATGTCTCTCCTATTTATGTTCATGCTTTTCTTTAAATCTATTAGTATATTGACAATAGCTATTTTAGGAATTTTGTTTATTGACTGTCATTCTGTGTACTTCTGTGATTCCGGGTTACAGAAAGGATTTGAAATAAGAAGAATGGTAATGTTAAGTTATTGAAGATGAGGTTGGGGAGCTTCACAGTGTTAAGCGAGCTTGATATGTTTAGAAGGAGTTATTGATGTGGCTTTGCATCATTAAAAAGATGATAAATTGGTGGAGTTTGAAAAAGTCCCCTGAGTAGCAGCATAGAATAGATGCCAACAAGATTTTAAGAAAGTGAATGAAAAGATTTAGATCCAGGATTTCAATTTACAATTTCTCAAATATGTTGAACCACACATCTTAATTTGTGTAATAAGTTTTTGTAGCTAATTTCTTACCAAAGCCAGGTCAACTTAGGAAAGTGGTGGTTAGTGACAAGAATTGTTTAGGAAGTTGAAAGAGGCATAAATTTATGCCTTTTACCTGAAGGGGCAGTGTATCTTCCTGTTCATTTTACTTCTCCTTAGGTATATGACCTTGAACCAATTAACTAGTCCCTTTGGGCTTCCCAGGTGGCTATAGTGGTAAAGAACCTGCTTGCGGATGCAGGAGACCTAAGGGATGCAGGTTCGATCCCTGTGTTGGGAAGATCCCCTGGAGGAGGACATGGCAGCCCACTCCAGTAATTTTGCCTGGAGAATCCCATGGATAGAGGAGCTTGGTGGGCTACAGTCTGTAGGGTGGCAGAGAGTTGGACACGGCTGAAGCAACTTAGCATGCATGCATTGAGCTTTAATTTTCTTAACAGCAAACTTGGACTACATAAAATACTGCAAATAAAACATTTGTCAAACTGTTGCATAGTAGGTGGTAGCTCTTATTATTTTAAGTATTGCATACATTACATATTGTAATGGCAATCTGTTGGTTAGTTTGTTTATTTGACTGTGCTGGGTCTTAGTTGCTGCATATGGGATCTAGTTGCCCAGCCAGAAACCAAAACCACATCCCCTGCATTGGGAGCACAGAGTCTTAATCACTGGACCACCAGGAAAGTCCCATTTTTTAGAAGAATGGAAATACTTTGAAATCAATTCCTAAACAACATTTATTAAAAACCAACTTTATATTCTGAGTACTTCGTTTTAGACCTAGTGAGAAAGACTGTTTTATACACTGACATAATAATTATAACATAATGTCAGTCGTGTCATATCATGCCTGAAGCATGAGCGATGAGTGTATGTGTTCTAGGAAAGGCTTCACCAGGAAGGTATTGTGTTAGGAATTCCCTGGTGATCCAGTGGTTAGGACTCAGTGCTTTCACTGCCAAGGACTGGACCAAAAAAAAAAAAAAAAAAAAAGACAACCACTGTATAACTTTGATTTGAATGTAAAGGAATTTACTGTTAATATGTGTTTAGGGATGATGTGAAAAGGACTTCAAAGAGAACATCATGAAAATGATTCACATACTTATTTTTACAATTGACTTTTTTTCCCAAGGTAGTTCTTGAGCTTTAAGTTTAAGGAATATGATAACATTTGTGTAATATATATTTTCTGTTTTGATTATTGGTACATAAATGATATATTGGTAATAGAATGCTTACTTTTGCCAGATGTATACAGCTTGTACATTTTCTTTTGGAGGGAAACTAGTTGGTACAGTTCCTTGGGCATGTCTTAGCCATTGTCGCTTGTCAATAAAGATTGATTGATTGAATGAAGGTTCTCAACTCTTTAGCCCCAACCTTTCATGTAGTGCACAAATATATGAAACACTAATTAACTAAAATGGAGACAGTAAAAATGTTTATCTTATGCAAGGTAAAGAAAATCTTCATGGAACTTAACTGTTTTTATAAATTATGGACTTGACTCGTTGAAAGTTTTCTTCATGAGAGTTAAAAAATCAAACTTTTGGAGCTAATGTGACCCTTTGTTTGTTTTTGTAGGTATGGCCTCACAAGTCTTGGTCTACCCACCGTATATTTATCAAACTCAGTCAAGTGCCTTTTGTAGTGTGAAGAAACTCAAAGTAGAGCCAAGCAGTTGTGTATTCCAGGAAAGAAACTATCCACGGACCTATGTGAATGGTAGAAACGTTGGAAATTCTCATCCTCCCACGAAGGGTAGTGCTTTTCAGACAAAGATACCATTTAACAGACCTCGGGGACACAACCTTTCATTGCAGACAAGTGCTGTTGTTTTAAAAAACACTGCGGGTGCTACAAAGGTTATAGCAGCTCAGGCGCCGCAAACTCAAGTGGAGGCATCTCAGATTGGGGCGTGGCGGCACAGGTTCAGTTTCCTAGAAGGCCCCCAGCGATGTGGATTGAAGCGCAAGAGTGAGGAGTTGGATAATCATAGCAGCGCAATGCAGATTGTCGATGAGGTGTCCATACTTCCTGCAATGTTGCAAACCAACATGGGAAATCCAGTGACGGTTGTGACAACTACCACAGGAACCAAACAGAATTGTACCACTGGAGAAGGTGACTATCAGTTAGTACAGCATGAAGTCTTATGCTCCATGAAAAATACTTACGAAGTCCTTGATTTCCTTGGTCGAGGCACTTTTGGCCAGGTAGTCAAATGCTGGAAAAGAGGGACAAATGAAATTGTAGCAATCAAAATTTTGAAGAACCACCCTTCATATGCACGTCAAGGTCAGATAGAAGTGAGCATATTAGCAAGGCTCAGTACTGAAAATGCTGATGAATATAACTTTGTACGAGCTTACGAATGCTTTCAGCACCGTAACCATACTTGTTTAGTTTTTGAGATGCTGGAACAAAACTTGTATGACTTTCTGAAACAAAATAAATTCAGTCCGCTGCCACTAAAAGTCATTCGACCCATTCTTCAGCAAGTGGCCACTGCACTGAAAAAATTGAAAAGTCTTGGATTAATTCATGCAGACCTCAAACCAGAGAATATTATGTTGGTGGATCCTGTTCGACAGCCATACAGGGTTAAAGTAATAGACTTTGGGTCAGCCAGTCACGTGTCAAAGACTGTTTGTTCAACATATCTGCAATCTCGGTACTACAGGTAGGTGATAATTATTTTTTGGTTATTTGGTAAGTGTTGAATTTTTGCTGAATGAAATACTTTTGTGTGTGTATGTGGTGAAAAAGACTGCTTTGGATACATAGAGATCAAGATAAGTTCAGTTTAGGTTTGAGGCTTTAAAAATTTAGGCATAAAATCTGCTCAAGCAGAGTAGAAATTTATACTGCAAATTTCTGTGCTAAAGACATCTGGTTATTTTTATTGTTAATAGAAGACCTGAAGGATTGATAGGTGATTAATGATGATTAAACGGAAGTCTAAATATTGAGAAAGGGTTTATAGTAAATTTTGTACGTATCTTTGGGCATTTTTTTGGAGAAGGAAATGGCAACCCACTCCAGTAATCTTGCCTGGAGAACTCTATGGACAGAGGAGCCTGGTGGGCTACAGTCCGTGGGGTTAGGGATGACTGAGCAACAACTTACTTGGGCATTTTTCAGTGCTTAAGAAAACTAGCTTTTTAAAGACATATCTGATATAACTGAACATTTAGAAAAGTTTTAAAAATATAGAAAGTCACTTTGGTTAGTGATTTTAAGATTTAAACTCACTTCCATAGCTACCACAAACGTTCAGGCTGCTTTTTTGTAACAATTTTGATTATGTTCTTTACATATATGTTTTAGATAATGCTATTTTGATGTTTGTACTGTGGGTGGAATTTAAAGAAGAAAAGAATTTCCATGTACTTCAATGCCATGATTAATATAATGCTAACCTGGAGTACAGTAAATGGTCTTGAGGGCAGCTAATCATTACCAATATTCAGAATATCTTAAGTTTGTAAATGTTTTTAAATTCATAGTCATAATTTTGAGAAATTCTTTTCATTTCAGCCTCAATGAGTTTCATGGTCTTGGTGTATTCTGGAGCTCCACAAGCCCCAACATAGTGGGCAAATAAAAGATCTGACAATATTAACCATTATTAATAAGTTAGTAAATAGACAAAAATATGAAGTTTATTGTTGGAAACTGTTAGAACAGGAGGAAGGAAACCCCCATTTATGTCACTTGGTTTGATAAGTTTACTAAAATATATGCTAGAAATTAGAAATAGAGCCTAAATTACCCTTTATATTCCTAATGTTGTAATTTTTAGTCTGAGAGTACTAGGTACTGTTCTTAAAACCTTTTAGATGGTTTAAAAGGTATTGTAGTTGTAGCAGTGTCCTGAGTCTTAATTGATATCTCCTATAATTGGATTTATTTGATCCTCTGTGCTCCAGACCAAAAACAAATTTTTCCCCCCAATTTAATGTAACACAGGATTAACTTTTAGTTCATTTTTCTCTGGAAAAATTACTTTCATATCTGATTTAACAGCATGAGAGGAATAGTGTTTCCCCGCTGCCTTGTGTTCTGTGAATTCTGTCTTTTTATGAGTTTTGAGCAGTCAGCTAGCAATATTATATAAACCCCCAGGCTCCAGCTGCTTGGGCTCTATATTTAGTTCACTTGTTAGTAAATGACTTCATTATATTTGGGTCCTGTATTATTCGGCGTATCAGATTTAGTTATGTGTAATACCTTGACTCCTTTATTTGAAATCTTTTCTTTTGGATGAGAGTAAAAAAAGAGCTTTAATTTTATACTTGAAATGGTCTGTTCATTAACTGTTTCAAGAGAGTAAAAGAAATCCTTTAAAAAGCAGTCTAAAACACTAAATATTTTATGATATTGGTTTTTAGCATTAGGTTTTTGCACAAATAGCTTCTTTTGGGAATGGAAAAATAAGGTATGAATAATTGCTGAGTACAACTAGTAGTTTCTAATTTGTTTTTATACATAAATTTCTAGTAAATAATTTACCTGAATTTCGGAAGCTATGTAGGTGCTGGGCTTACAAGTTCTATGTTTAGAGTGAAAAAAAAAAAGAGTTTCTTAATTATAAAAAGACTAGTGTTATTTAGCATTTTGGTTGCTGTTGCGTGGATAACAAAAATTTAAAAATGGAGTTTATATCAGTTGGATTCAAAGGTTAAAAGATAAAAGAGTTAGGAAATATGGTAAACTGGTGAAAATGTAATGTAGTCCTTAATCAGGTACTGTTTTAATGTTTTGTATAATTTTGCATAAAAATAGCAGGTAACCATTATTTTTCAGCATTTGTGTGTACCAAATTATCAATTTGGTTTGACTGAGTTTACTTATAAACCTGATGAGGCAATAAGTAAAAGTGTCTCATACTTGATTTTTTACTGTTTGTTTAAAATACATTGTACTTAAAAAATGAAAGCAGGAAGTGGAAACTTACCAAATTAAATATTTTTGAACTAATCACAGTGGGAACACACGTAGCCCAAGTTCCAAAGTAAACAATTTGTGTTTAAACACAGGTTCGTGTGTTACTGTTTCTTTGAACTGTGCAGCACAGAAACATAGTAGGGATATCTTAAAATAGACAGAGGATGGTGTCCAGAAATTGTTGACTGCTATAGATGGTGAGGCTGTCTAGCTCTTGTAGTGATATAAGCCAGAAGTACATGCTAAGGGCATTGATTTGCTCAAGGTCAGCATGTTCTAAGTTCAGCTGCTTGAGTATGGTTTCTGTCAAGAACACGTAGGGCTTCTCAATGCAAAAAAGGTTTTAGCAGCAGAAAGGGCTGTATTTATGAGGTGGTGGCAACATTCAGGTTGTAAATATCTTTTTCTTCTTTTTTTAAATACAGAATTTTAGCCTGTGGTTCTGAGTCATTTCAGAACATAGAGACAGGAAAGTGGGCTGAAAAGTAACCTGTATAGTGGTTGTATTCTTTGCTACTTGACTGAATACTTTAGCATTAATTTTTAGCATTAGTGGTTGTTGAAGTAAATGCTGCTTTTTTTGCATATAATAGTTGACAAAGAGATATGTAAGGTAAAAAAAACAGTTCTGGCTTACCAGCTTTTGTTTAGCTCATTCCCAACCCCTCATGTCTTTTTAAACCCTAAGTATCAAAGACACAGTTTCTGTAACAAAATTAAGACACACAGGATGACCTATTAAAAAAATAACCAGTATTTTATATAGGGTACTTTTTAAAAGTGCTTCTACATAAAATTCCTAGTTTGTTTTTCCTATCTCAATTTATGTATTCTTATATAAAACACTTGACGGAATTCCTGTTTAAAAAGTAGAAAACAGGCTTATACAAGTCAGACAGGTCCAAGTTTACAGTGCAGGTTTATCACAGTTTTGTTGAGCCCTTTATGCTGTGCTAGGTGCTAGGGATACAGAGGTGATAAAAATGATTTCCTCATTTAATGGAGGGGAAAATAGTTTGTCTCAAGAAGTTCTAGGGTAGAACCCTGTGTAGGATGCTTTGGGAACCCAGAGGAGAGTGCTGAGCCTAATCTGAGGGTTTAGAGAGGGGCCTGGGGAGAGATGACTCTTGACTTGAATAAGCCTTGAAAGGAGAGAAGAGGTTAGTCAATTAGTCTTTTTTTCTTTTTGGCTTGTGGGATTTTAGTTCCCTGACCAGGGACTGAACCTGGGCCATAGCGGAAAAAGCGCCGCGTCTTAACCATTGGACCTCCAGGGAATTCCAAGGATAGACTAGTCTCAAGGAGTGTTCTCTGTCCCACAGCTACCCTTACCTAAAAGCTCAATATTGGCCGAAATTGCTGGTAGCTTCTTCTCTGTATCAAAGAACTTGTTTGGGAATCCTTATTAGACAAACATTAAGTTGTCAGTTGGGTTTAGTTTTAACAGATGTTTCATTTTCTTTTTTTTTTCTTTTCTTTACATTATCGTGTTGGTTTTGCCATACATTGACATGAATCTGCCATGGGTATGCATGTGCTCCCCTTCCAGAACCCCCCTCCCACCTCCCTCCCGATTCCCTCTCTCTGGGTCACCCCAGGGCACCATCCCCGAGTTTTAACAGACGTTCTAATAGATGATTCCAAAAGTCTATAATGTGATTTTCAGTGCTATACATTGTGGTAACAGACATAAATTACTCCATATATCAGACCTTCAAATAAAAATTTTGACAGAGCTCTTAAAAGTTTTTTTTTAAACAGCTTTATTGAACTATAATTCACATACTATTAATTTTATCCATTTAAAGTGTACATTCATCTACCTTTAGTATATTCACAGTTGTGCATCATCACCACGATTTTAGAACATTTTCTTTATCCCCTAGGAGCCCCCATTCCTGCTCCCTAGCATGCTTTAGGCATCTTTCCCTGATCTTCCCACCCCTCTAGCCCTAGGCAACCAAAAATCTGCTTGCTGTCTCTACAGATTTGCATATTGTAAACATCTCATGACTATAATCATGCAATATGTTGTTCTTTTTAACTGGCTTTTTACCCCCTCTTAACATAATGTTTTCAAGATTCATCTATATTGTAGCAGGTATCAGCACTTCATTTGTTTGTTTTTGACAAATAATTCCATTTATAGATACACCACATTTTATATATCCATCCCTCAGTTGATGTAGACCTCAGTGAAAAGATAATGTGAATAGAAAACTCTAACTGGCCCATGTTTAAGTCTTTCATTCAAAATACTTAGTGCCTATAAAGTGTAAAGTATAGTGCTGGGTGCTGGTTATTCATTGAGGAGCAAAAATAAAGACCCTACCTTTATGATGCTTACAATCTAATGTGTAGATAACCAGAAAAGTAAAGTATTCTAACGGAAAAAGAATAGGGAGAGAGACTTAACAAGATAAACTTATTTTTTTTTTGTTTTGTCTTAATTATTTTAGGCAATAAAAAATTGCAAAAATAATGCGAAGAATTTTTTTTATGCCCTTGACCTAGATTCTCCAGGTGTTTCAAATTTACCACCCCAGTTTCCTCCTCATTCTTTTTCTCTGTGTGTCATGCACAAATACACAGGTACATTTGCTGTTGTTACAGTGTTTGAGAGCAAGTTTTAGATGTAAAACCCCTTTACCTCTAAATACTTAACTATATATAAGAGGTTGTGTGTGTTCCTACACTTAAGGACATCTTTTCGCATAACCCCAGTGCAATAATCAGAATCATACTTGGTTGACATCAGTATTATTGATTTGATGAACTGAACTGCTCAATACTATTTGATTTAAGGGAATAAAAATCAATTCAGTGCTAGTAGCTTATTTACAGGCTTAATTCAGATTTTACCAGTTGTCATGCTTTGCCGTATATACACAATGGAATAATACTACTTAGCCATAAAAAAGCATGAAACTTTGCCATTTGTGATAATATGGATGTACTTGGAGGGTATAATGCTAAGTGAAATAAGTCAGCCAGAGAAAAACAAATACTGTATGATAATATGAAATCTGAAAAATAAAGCAAACTAGTGAGTGTAACAAAAAAGAGATAAATATAGAGAACAAACTAGTTCTCATTAGCGAGAGGGAAGTGGGGAGAGGAGAGGCAAGAGAAGGGTAAGGAATTAAGAGGCACAAACTATTACATATAAAATAAATAAGATACAAGCATATATTGTAAAACAGGGAATATAGCTAATATTCTATAACAACTGTAAATGGAGTATAACCTTTAAAAATTGTGAATCACTGTGTTGTATTTATATACTTAAGTATATATGTGCTTATATACTTAAAACATATATTATTGTACTTCAACTGTATGACGCTTTTCAAGAGTACAGACCAGTTTTTTTGTACAATGTTGTCAGTTTGAGTTTGTCTGATGTTTTCAGGTTAAGTATTTTAACTTACAGAAATGATGTTTTGTCCTCGGATATTGGAAGGCATATGCTGTCAGTTTGTCTCATTACTAGTAATGTTAACTTTGATCACTTGATTGAGGTGGTGACTGCCAGATTTTTCCACCATAAGGTTTATTTTTATATCTTGTGGAGAGATATTTTGAGACTATTCACAGATACTGTTTCTTATTTTCACAGACCAGTTTTAGCATCCATTGATTAATATGGCCTTTAACAGTCATTAGCTTAGGGGTTGCAAAATGATGATTTTCTCTATGTAAGGAATTCTCCTATGAGGAAGAGCTTTCTTATACTTTGTTTTATAGACTTACAGGTTCATATGCAGTGGGTTATAATTCATTTTTGCTTTACTGCACAGTTGTCCTAAATTGTCTAGCAAGAGCCTTTTTATTCATTTATTTTTTAATTTAATTCCTTCGTTTGTTTCTGGCGGTGCTGCTGCTGTGTGAGCTTTCTCTAGTTGGAGTGAGCGGGGCTGCTCTAGCGTGGTGCACAGGCTCCCCTTGCAGTGGCTTTTCCTGTCGCAGAGCATGGGCTCAAGAGCATGCAGGCTTAGTTGCTCTGCGGCACGTGGGATCTTCCGGGATCAGGGATCGAACCCGTGTCTCCTGCATTGGCAGGCGGACTCTTCACCTCTGAGCCACCAGGGAAGACCTACGAAGAGCCTTTTTAAGTTTGCTCTTATGTCCCTTTGACATGGCCCCATCCTTCCTTGAGAGCTTACTTGCTGGCATCACAAGGTGTTCCAGGTTTACTTTGTACTTTTCTTGTTCCATACTTTGTATTGGCTATTTTTCTAAGGAGCTCTGGTTTCTTTTATTGGAGATTATAGTAAAGCAGTGAATTCATACTGATAGATTTAGTTCCCTCACCTCAGAGTTCATTCTATCCTTCTTCCTTTATTTATGCTCTCTTCTCTTCTATCAAGAAACTTGGCTCTCATTATCCACAGTTTACTTATTTGCTCAATTTCAGAATACATTCAAGTAGTTTTGGAATTGCTAACCCATACCACTGCTAATTTACTAACAAGAGTGCACATTTATTTATTATAGTTCTTTTATTCTTAGCCTTAGACTTGGAGAATATGTTCAAAGTGCTATATTCCAGAATTACTTAGGTTACTTCTTCCTCAACCCCCTCCCTCCATCTTCAATGTGATTGTTTTTTATTTGAAATATAATTAAGTTCATTATATTACATTTTGGGTCCTCTTTGTTCTTGTTTATTTATTAGACTATATGAAATATTAATATAGTTAATGTTACTTAGTATATGTGGCTTGTGAGGATGATACTTAATATATTTGCACATTAATAGGTTTAAAGTAAGTTTTATGATACTCTTGCTATATAGGTGTGATATTAGTTTATAAGATAACAATACATAAATCGTAAGTAATATAGTCAGGTGTAGGACAAAATTATTTTGTAAAAGCTTGGTCACAGTGAGTTTGTTCTGTTGATTATAGGTGTAAAACATGTAATAAATGTAATGCCGTATAAACAGCTGATCTGTATTTTATGTCAGATTGGAATGACTGTATTCTAGAATTGCATATAACTGTTAGTTATTCACAGGTTAAAATGAAAACTTTTGTGATGGTTTATAAAATTAAGTCGAATGAAAGTCTTTAATTTCTAAGGTCTTATTAGTTTTCCTCTTGTGCTATATAGCTTTGTGTCAGAGGTGTATATAGTCTCCTGAATGTACCATAATAGAATGTAGCGACATCATGGATTAGATGTCAGTCCTGACCACACACACCTCAGGATCCATGTGCCTGTTTGTTTCTGAGTCTTCAGCATTTTGCTGTGAATGGAATTCAGCTCCCGGGATGTTATTAGCAGAGTGCCTCCTGCCACAGAAGAGTACCAGTTCAGTGGCCAGTGAATAATTTAGGCATCAGTTGGTGTGGTGAGATTGTGTTACCTAGGAGAGAATCTAATACATGTGCTAAACTTTGACATTAAAAAAATAAATGTTTTTTCTTTTTCTGAGAGAACAACGAATTAGAGAAAGTTTTAGATTTATTTATCTAAAACCAGTGTACTAATTAAAAAATTTTTTATTTAATGTTTTTAAAATTATATTAGTTATGGATGCTCTCTGTCAGAAAAAAATTCAGTAATAGAGAAGGCCAAGAAGCAAAACAGGAACGGTTTCCCCCTTTATTGTGACTCCGCCTTGTAATTTTTATAATGTATTTGGTACTTTATAAGCACTTCTCTGTGGTGTGTGTTTCGTTTGTTTTCTAGTAATGCTATAGCGAACCTTCTTGTAAGTCCTTGGACACTTGTAGTAGGTTCATTTCCACAACATGTCTAGAAGGAGACTCGTTGGTCAAAGGACATGTACGTCGTGTTATTGGGCGCTGCCAGATTTCCTTTCAGAAATGTCTTGTTCCAGTTTACAGTCTTGCCAGTAATGTGTGAAAGTGTCCTTTTCTTCACATTCTTGTCATCACAGGGGCATTTGTTTTTGTTTTTTTTTGATTGGTAGCTGTAAATAGGCAAAAAGGAAAATCATTTAAATTTTATCTTCACTCTGCGCTACATTTTTAAAAGTTTTTGTATGTCTTCTCTGTCATGCGTTATACTGGTAGATACTCTTTTTATATGCAGAATGAGGATGTCAAAGTCGAGTTCATATAAAAACTAGTACCAGCCACTGTGCTGAAAACTTTTTACAGCTGCCCTTTGCCCTCGTAGCAGTCATGGTAAGTGGTAGTGTTGTCTTTATTTGGTAGATAGGGGATTTGAGAGTCAGATGTGTTAAGCAACTTGCCCAGTGGTGCACGTTAACTGCAGAGCTGGGATCTGAGCTCAGTTCAGCCTATCTATGTACTGTGCTCCTTCTCCAGAGATTTCTCGTCATCTTCCTGAAACTCCTGTGCTGAAGCACTGATGGCTTGTTTGTTAACCACCAAATTTGAGAGGTTTTTTTTTTTTTTTAGAAGTCCACATCTGGCTGGACCTCTGTCTTTCAGTGCTGTCAGTGCTTTATTTTATCAAAATGCTCTCTGCCAGTTTCCTAAACATCATAACCCTCAGATTCTTCTTTCATGTCTCTTAACTTTTTTGTTCTTTTTTACACCTCTTAAATGAGTACACCCCCCAGGGTTTAGTCTGGGCCACTTTCTCAGTCAACATACTTGCCTCTTAGAGACCTTACTCTCTCCCATGACTTGAATTTTTTTGTTGTGTGGTAAAATTTCAGATTTCTTCCTGTAGCCCTGATCTCCCTTTGAACATTTAATTTGTTTCCAGTTATCTCCTTGGACAGTCTCTGGGTGTTACTAACTCATGTTCAGATGATTCATCTTTATCCCAAGGCTTCTCATCTCCCTTATTACATATCAGAATTACTAAAATAACCATTTCCATTGGTTGTTTCTGTCATCTAATCATCTTATGATTGTGTATCTAATCATCTTATGATTGATTTTCATAAATCATATCAAATCCTATTGATTTTACCTCTGAAATATCCGCATATGTTAATTTTGCTATGTTCTTCTCACTGCCTTGTTCTGGTCTGGACTTCAGTACTAGATTAAATAATTGATTTTTTTAAACCCATGGTCTCTGCCTCTTACTTTTCTTATCCTGAATTGTTAGAGATGTGTTGTGGATTGGTTTGAGAGATCACAGGATTGTCTACACACAGGTATGCTATAAGACTTTTTTATTCCAAACTGCTTTGCTCTTTTTTACCCCTTCAGTTTTGATCAGCAAATGTCACAAAACAGTGACCTTTTGGAAACCTAATTTCAGTGACATCAAGATTATGGCATGAATTTTCCTGGTGGTACAGTGGGTAAGAACCTGCCTGCCAATGCTGGGGACCATGGGTTTGATCCTGTTCCAGAAAGATTCCATGTATTGGGGAGCAGTTAAACCTGCGAGCCGCAACTGCTGGGCCCCTGTGCCACAACTACCGAAGCCTGTGCACCCTGGAAGCCGCTTGGTGGCCTCTCTTGTTGCAGAGCACGTGCTTTAGGGTGCACGCCACAACCGTGAGTAACCCTTGCTCGCCACAACTAGAGAAAGCCCATGCACAGCAATGAAGACCCTGTGCGGTACCCCCGCCAAAGAAAACCAGATTATGGCATATGTTTGGCCTTGAAATAATTGTACACAATTGGGCGAAACTGATAAAGTAATCAAAAAAGGGCTTAGAATACTTAAAAAATGTGTTAGTAGAATGTTGTGCTTAGGAAGCATTTGGTAACTTTGAATAGATTTCATAGTACACCCCCTGGTAACATGAGCCCTGTATCTCTGTTATGTCAGGAGTCTCTCTGTGGTAGGGAGCTGTTTCGTATTATAGCAGAATGCTTCCTGGGATTGTGAAATAAATGTGGATTTTCCCCCTTTCCTTCCTCTAAAGCTAAATTAATCATCAATAGTTCCTAGAGATAAAAATATTTGTATTAAGATGTTGGATGTAAAAGTAAATGGAGGTGGAAACAGCTGCATAGACATTTAGTCTATCTTACTTTATAGAAGAGACCAGTGAAATCCAATATACCTAAATGAGAATTGTCATATCAACATTTATAAATAACTGTGTTACATATATGTAGTAGGAGTATATTTGATTTTGAGAAGTAACAAAGTAATAGTAAATTATCCTTGTAAACAGTAAAACATAATGGTAGAAGTTGACAATCAGTGACTGCAAAAGCCATTTGAAAACAGGTATCATTTTCAAACAAAATACTCTTAGAGGTATTTAAAAGGAATAAACTCACTAAACTCATTTGAATAATATGGTGGTGAAATTGTGTAATATGACAGGAGTATGTGTTTGAATCTTTTAAAGATTTTACTTGCTCTAACTTGCTTTTCATTAACATAAGTCCTTCAGAGAGAACGTCACTGAATTAGTAACAAGATTCTAAACACGATGTAATATTTTAGATATGATGGTATTTCTTTTTAGGGCTTATGAGAAAATACTTTTTAGTGGTTCATATGAGGCATTAAAAGAGTTTCAAGGAATGGTATATTTTAGTAAAAAAACCCAAATGAAACATTATATTTATGCCTGCTAAATAATGCCAAATTATTTATTCATAAGTTCATAACTTCAGCTCTGCTACTTTATTGTATCACTTATTTAACCTTTCTGAGCCTAATTTACTCATATGTAAAATATTAGCTACCTCAAAGAGTCTTATGAAGGTTAAACTCTATAATGCATGTAAAGCAATTAATACAGTCTTAGGACAATTTTAAAAGTAGAAGCTACTTTTAAAAACAGTGTATGGTTTAAAGGAAATCTGTAGTGGTAACAAGGTAATGAGGAGTCTCCCATAAATATCCCCTGTTGGCCTGCATTGGATATACGTGCTGCTTCATTCTTTGGAGCAGAGCCTGTGAAATCTTAGAAAAAGTAGCTGAATTTGTTTTCATATGGTTAATTGAGCCATTGTTTGAGGTAGTGGGAAAATTAATGTACATTTTTCTCCACATGGCCATCCCTTAAGTGAGCAACATTTATTATTCCACTGCATGGAAGGGGCAGTTTTGTCACAAACCAGGTGACCTTGTATGTGTGCATCTGTTTTTGCACTCATTGTTCTGTTCATTTGTCTTTTCTTATACCAGTATCATAGTATCATGACCACGACTGACAGTGTGTGTCCTCCTGCTTGTTCTTTAAAGGATTCTAGATGAATTTTAGAATGTATCAATCCTACAAAAATACTTTCATTTTTGAAGTATAGATATATTTCCTGGGAATGCTTGGGGAGTTATTTTCTTTCAGAACTTTAAAGATGTTACGATCTGGTGACCATTATTTCTATAGGGAATTGGCTCCTTTGATGATGGTATGTCCTTCTTTCCCCTCTGGTACCCAAGGTACACTTAACAGTTTTTTCTTTGGTTTAAGCAATTGACCTGTGGTTTAAGCAATTGACGTACGTGTGTGTGTGTGTGTGTGTGTGTGTGTGTGTGTGTGTGTGTGTGTG